>JANSVA010000004.1:8025244-8050606 GCA_025504915.1 Erythroxylum reticulatum
AGCTTTATGGGCAGAAAATCCTCACATACCTCCAAATCCTGTATCTTTAATTTCAAGTTCCTATAGATCCCCTTTCCCGCCACCTTTTCGCCATTTCCCATCGCGATTTCATATGTATCCGTATAGTCCCATTTGGAACTCCAATTCAACGCTAGGTCCTTCGATACAAAATTATGAGTGGCTCCACTGTCGATGAGAATTACCACGAGCTCTCCTTCTAAAACACCTTCGACCTTCATGGTCCTCGGTAAGGTCAACCCCACTGTTGATCCGACTGAGAGTTCTACAGTCTGTAACTCTCCCTTTGGCTTTTCGTCATCTTCGACACTCTCCCCCGGACTAGCCTCTAATTCTTCTTCCAGGACTGTGAGGACCTTCAGATCAACCATTTTACATCGATGGCCTGGTGAGTACTTCTCATCACATTTAAAGCATAGTCCCCGCCTCCTTTTTTCTTGTATTTCACCAAATGTCAACCGCTTAAAGCCTTTATGAGTTCTGTCGGTGGTCATTAATTTCCCTGTTTTTTCCTCCCTTTTTTCACTATCTCCCACTACCTCCCACATTCGGTGCTCACTGGACCCACCTATTTTATTGCCATGCAGTGGTCTGTACCCCTTATCTCGTCCCGTTACTTTATTCTTCGCCTCTATCTGCTGAGCCAAAGTCATCATTCACCCTAAGCTACGAGGATTAGCGATCAACAGCTCCAATCAGATTTCTTTCGATAAGCCATTCAAGAAGGAGCTCTCCAATACTTCATCTGGCAACTCTGATAATGGAGCTGCTAATTCCTCAAACCTGCAAATATATTCATCTACCATACCTGACTGTTTGATGGCTAAGAGGCGTTGACATGGGGTGCCTTCCTGTATGGGTCGAAACTTCTCCACCAGTAGGCCTTTACACTCCTCCCACGTTCTGATTGGTCGGCGCCCCTCCACCTACCGGAACCACGCCAGCGCCTTCTTCTCCATGCTCAATGACACCAGTTCCATTTTCTCCTTCTCATTAAAGCGTCCTACTGAAAAGAAATGCTCGACATAATAAATCCATCCATCAGGATCTTCCCTATCGAACACCGGCATCTCTACCCCCCTCGTGCGATAGTCACACATAGGTTCCCCCTGTCGTGCGAAACCAGGTGGCTGTTCGTCGGTAAAGTCCCACCATCCTTCTCCGGGCGGCCCACGTTCACGCTCTCCTCTATCCGATGGTCCCCTTTGATCTCCCCCTTGCTGCACCCGCCCCTGTGACGGGTCCGGTTCAGTCACCTGATGCCATCTATACACCCGAGGAAAAGCATTCCGATCAGTAGCCTTTGGTTGGTTTCGCCGGAGTCCCTTAGTTGGGTCCCCCCCTGCGGTTGGCCCAGTACTCCAGCCTTGTTCCATCGGTCCTTTCCCTTTGTCCATGCGTGGTTCCACTTCATTGCTTGTGTTACTCGAATCCTCCCCACTCTTTACAGCTTCACGGTAGCTCACCAAATGCTTCATCAACTCACGTAACTCCTTCACCTCGCGCTGGGATTGCTCCCAACCTTGTTGCAATGCTTCCTTCTCAAATCGCCTTTCTTCCCTCAAGAGCTCAAAGTGCTTATGGAAATCTTCCCATAAGTTCTCTATGTCCTTCTCGATTCCATCCATTTTGTTTTCTCCCTTCTTATTAGCCATTGATAGGATCGTTTGCTCTGATACCAGTGATAGAACTCTCAATGTCTGAGAGATTTTTGCGCTGAATATTATTGATGAGTAACTTGAAATTTGTCAAGCTACACGGTAATAGGCAGACAACTTCGAGAGTGCTGCTCTCTCCTAGCCTTAGGCTCACCAGAAATTACTTAGAAAAAATATATCCCCCCCTTCCCAATCATTACATTATTTATTCTCCTTCTGCTGATTATGTCAGTACCGTAACTAACTCTACCCTCACACCTTTTCTCATGTACTTCATCTAACTACCAACCCCTACCCTTAACCGAATGGAGTAACTTTACTTAGTGACCCTTTCCTTGCGCTTCTAGAATAGACTTGCACAATAGAGGGTCTAACATAAACTTTCCAGCTTCACCAAAGATTAGTATCTTGACATTTAGCTAATCACTTGTTCTTTTCTTACTCAAGCATTGCCATTGGACAATAAATTAGACTGGTTATCAAATTTCGAACAGCAAGCGATGGGGAGATAGGAGAGACTTGAGGGAGAGTGCTTGAGCCACTGGAGCAACGGAGCCACTTACATCTAGCAACATACCGAGCAAAACATCAAAAGCAGCATCGAGTGAAACTTCGTGAGTGACACACTACGAGCGAGAGTGAGGGTTGAGAGCTCCACGTAAACTGTAGATTAATTATAATTAATCTATATTAATGTGAAAAGGAAAGAAGTAGTTTACCTTCATCGTCCCCACCTCCTGTTGCAGCTAAAGCTTGCTTCTTCCATCTCCATTGCTTTCACTAGCATTGTCCCTCCTAACAGCCACTCTTCACCACCTCTTCCTTTCTCTAACTACATTCTTTGCTTCTACTCCTTTTATCCTCTTGTCATTAACCAATCCTCAGCATTGTCCCGCTTACCTCACCTGAAGAACCTTCAACTTTAGCCCCAACACATGCTGCTACTTCACTGCTCGAAGCTTCCTTGAAAAAATCTTGGGTGCAAATTGTAGGAGACCACAAACCTGACTCCAAGCTCAACTACAACCATCTTAATAAAGGAACTTAAATCAGGATTGTATCTCCACCATTGAAGACTTTAAAAGCTGGAGCTCTAAGATGGAATGCCACTATAGTGGGATTCTTTCTAGACAAAAGGGTGGCTTTTCCGATCATGAAAGAATGGCCCTTTAACAATTGGAGGAAATTGGATTGCAAAAAGTCCTTGTCAATGCAAATGATGTTTTCCTCTTCAAATTTTCACATGAAGAAAAAGCAAAGCAAATCCTGTAAGTTGGACCATGACATATCTTCAACAAACCACCCCTATTGCAAATGTGGAAACCAAGTTTGAATATTGATGAAATTAAGCATGGACATATACCTATGTGGATATATATCCATAGTGTACCCCTGAAATACTAGACTACTTCGAGGTCAAGTCATTTGGCAAGCCTTATAAGCAAATATGCATGGATTAGGCAATTACAAAAATACAAAGGATTATCTATGCCAAATTATTCATCTTAGTAAGTGACAATGTTATTCTTATGATCAGGCTTGATGAGAACCTACAACCTATTAAAGATGTTGTAAGAGTTAGCTATGCATAGAAGCCCAATACAGGTAAGAAAAGAGTATGGAAACTCATTAGGAGAGTCTTCAGAACTGGAGACTACAAATAGTTAACTAGAAACAACGAGGATCGAAAAGACACTCGAATGGTTGGAGAGGATCGATGCAATTGAGCTTGATTGGTTGGAGAGGAGTAGTTCCCATTTTTCGGCCTATAGCGAACTCTATAATAGTTGCTAGGGCCTTGTTCACCTTTTGACACGATTCGATTCAGTTCAAGGTAACCATAAATTCAAGCCAATCAGAAATCATTTTCTCACTACGTGAATCCAAATTGAAACTCAGAGTGAGAATCATCATTCGGCTAGGCTAGGTCGCTTGGGGCTTATAGCGCTTCCTCTGTGGTTTCTACTGCTTGGCTACTTTCCGTGCTTAAAGAAGAGGAATCAAAAAACTATTCTATCTCAAGCACAATTTTTTGAGATGCATGAATCGCTACCTATAATAGATTCGCAAGCACAAGCCAAGCAGACTGAGAGGCACAACTGAATGTGCACTTCCTTGCTATAGCTAATCGAGAGAATGTATATCCAAATGTCAATGAAATCATTCCACAGGAAAACCAACAATTATGCACATCTCAAGAAGTAAACTAGAATGTTGAAGAAACTAATCCAATAAAGACTCCCCAAAAAGTCGGTGAAGTTATCTTACAAGAAAATCAACAATCAAACACCTCTCAAGAACAATAAATATGAATGAACCAAGCACTTTTATAAATAAACAAAAAAATCTTAGAGGTTCACGATGCTGACATAACTAATTATATAGGGGAAGCTATTGATAAATCTACATATATAAGGGAACTTATGGAAACTATAGATCAAACAACTACCACCAAGACTGATTTTAACCGGTGTGTAGAATAAGGTCTAATAGAAAGAAAAACAATCCCCTCAGGGGACTTTTGTGTATGATTATCCTAACATGGACTATTGGAGGGGACAATGCCACTAAAAAAAGCTAATGATAAGGGAGAATTTTGGAGAATAAAACAAGCATTGCTGGTATTTTGGAAACAAGAATGAGACAACAGAATTACAACATGCTAAAATTACTTCCTCCACAATGGCAACAAGCTAGCAACCATACACAACATCCCAATGGCAGAATTCTAGTATGTTATGATATTAATGTGGTCCAAGCTCGTATAAAATTTACCTTGGATCAACTTATGCATATGAAGGTGGAAGATAAGGTCTACTTCAATCATACATAACTCTTTTATTTATGCTCATAATTTTGCTTACCAAAGCTAACATTGTGGTAAGAACTTAGAGATAAAGCAATACGCAACAACACTCCATGGATGATTGTTGGAGACTTTAATGCAATGATCAATGTGAATGAATTTAAAGGAGAAATAACTGTAGGCATTCCATGTCCTAATTTTAGATCTTATTTGGAAGATATTTAAGCTTGGGACACTCCCTCAGGGTGGCTACTTCTTTACTTGGAAAAATAACTAAGCTAATGGTTCCTTTATTCGAAAGAAGCTTGACAAAGGTTTAGGGAATCAACATTGGTTTCAAACATTCCCATCAAACTATACATTATTTGAGAATATTAAGCTTTTGACCATTTAATGATGATTACAAAAACATCTTCAGAAGACCCTAAAAAACCATTCAGGTTTAATGATTTTTTGACTAATATTGCAGGCTTCTAAGAAGCCCTAAGGAATAGTATGTTTCCAATTATTATAGGCTCTAAATAGTTTATATATGTAAGAAGAATCAAGTTGATCAAGTAGGAGATGAAAAATCTGCCCTTGAGTAATGTAAGGAATACTCACCATCTGCTAGATACAACTAAAAGAAAGCTGGATAAAATTCAATTTAAGATATACTTTAATCCATTTCTGTAGCTCATCAGGATATGGAGAAATCAAAAATGAGAAACCTTGCTAAACTTATCACTTATGACTTTTCATAATGAAGTAGAGATCTCGTATAAGATGGTACAAGCAAGGTGATAGAAACATTACCTGTTGGTGTATGCCTGGTGAACTAACTATAAAATGTACTCTAATTGATCAGTTGTGATTCAAGTAGTGCGTATTCGACCTTATTTAATATTGGGATGTTATTATGTCTTGCTAGAGACCACTTATAACTTATGGGCTTAAAAGAAGTTTGAACCTTCTGCTAATATTAAATAAGCCTACAAGGTCGCACACCAAGTAAACTGAACACCAACAAGAGACTCATCTGCTTAAAACCCTAAAAGGAGACATCCTCTACTAGAGATAGAGAGAGAGTGGTATTAAAAAGTGGTAATAGCACATTAGAAACGGTTGTTCAGTCTTGCGAGAGTGTGGATACCAATAGAGGCGTGACATTTGATGTGCTCTTCTCGTCACGACCAATTCCTCTGTATATTTTTGCTATAAAAGGTATAACATGATCTGAATTTGGTTTCGATATTCACATAGGTTTTGGTGTTTCGGATTCCCAAAGCTGATAAATGTTATTGCTATTGATAGTCTGAAATTTTATCAGTACCTACTTCCATAAAGTAGTAACTATTAGAAGATGCAGAAATAAAATAATCTACCTGGAAGAGGCGGATCAGATTATGAACAATCAGCAACTGTTACTTGATGGAGCCTTTGAATTCTTCTCCAAATTGATGAATGATCCTAGTCAAGTTTGCCCTATAGTGCCTTTCTTAAAGCAAGTGATAAATGAAAGCCTAAGCACACTAGAAATAAAATCTCTCTGCAGGCCTATAACTATTTCAGAAATTGAGAAAACTCTCAAGTCTTTGGATCCTTACAAGGCCCCAGGTTAATTCATTTAATCTTGGAGTGTTGCAAAGAAGATGGTAATTAATGCAATAATGGAATTCTTTAAGAAAGGAGTACTTTTGGCTCAACTTAACAAAACATACATGACTTTAATCCCCAAGGGTGTTGAATAATAGACCTTTTCTGATTACAGACATATTGCTTGCTGCAATACAATATACAAGGTCATTTCTAAAATCCTTGCTAATAGACTCAAGAATGTGCTTCCCAAATTCATTGATCAAACAAAAGGGGCTTTTATTCCGGGCATAGTTATAGGAGATAATATCATACTAATCTAAGAATTGGTCAGGAATTACTCCAAGAAGAAAAGTGGGATGAACTTTATCCTTAAAATTGATTTAGGGAAAGCTTTTGATAATCTCAACTGGGACTTCATCACCAACACTCTAGTTGCCATGAATTTCCCTCAAATCTTCATCAAATGGATAAGATAACGCATGTCCACTCCTACTTATAGTTCTTTTATAACATCTTAATACCCCCTAGGAGGATATACAAATGCCATACAAAACAAACATAAAACAAATCAAGACATTCCAACAATCTCCAAAAAATAAGGCAAATATACATCACATTTCATATGTCATTGAGTTATAAAAAGGACACAATATACACATTGTATTGATCAAATCCATGCCTTAAAATCAAACCTATGTTATGGTTATTACAGGCCATTTACACGAACGACAAAAAAATGTCTCATAATGTTGAATACAAGTCAAAGCTTAAGCACAAAATCTCCCAAAACATAATACATCCTTCTTTGGCTATTGCGGTTGTCCCAACCTTAACCCTTTTTATTAAGACCTACACGGAGGAAAAACTACTGTGCTAAGCATATAGCTTAGTGAGAAAGTAAATAAAGCAAGATACAAGATATTGACTGCTTCCTATAGTCATCTAATATTTACGTGTAAATGAATCATTACATATCATATAGTAATCTTTGATTATTCAAATCAGAGAGTAATCCAACTATCAATTGCATCAGAACGAAACAAATATCAAAACACATATATAATTGCCTGCTAATCTTTTCAGAAATGGGTAACATGAATAGAACATAAGATACCTATGATTGGTATCTATAGAAATAGAAGAGACTTAAGTCTCTAAAATAGAAGACATCTTAGTGTCTAAGAACAGAAGGAGTTGTAGACCCTTCTAGGCCTGTTTATTTACCCATAACTAGGACTTGACAGGTTAAAGCAAATCAATTCACATTTTAGAGTCACATGCAAGAGAAATAATGCATAACATATGAAGTTATTCCTTATGCTCAAATTGAAAGTGTTCATTCACGCCTGGTCAAACTTAATATGCTTTATGAATTTAAGCCTTTGCAACATGCATCAATGAAATCATTTAAGTAATTACACATTATAAGCATAAGTCTCATATTACCCTAATAACTGGGTTTGCTAAGTTGCAGTGATATCCGAAAGAGTTTTGGAGGAGATTCAGTAGCACTTAGGTAAGGAAAAATTCATATTTGGGCTAAAAATGGGGGGTGATGCACAACTGTACCCAATTTCCAGCTTTCCTCAGGATAGGTTTTCGAGTCAGTTTTGTATGGCCATTCTGATATATGAACTTAGGTTTTTAGGCAATATGTTCTTCCAAACAAATGTTCCTCTATGTCTTAAATTTCTAATGACATAAAGTTAATGCAATATGGTTCATTATTCCGAGATTTATACCCAAAATACTACAGATTTTTCTCAAACAAGGATAATAACCATAACTCAACTTCAAGCCAAATTTCAAAACTCTTAGAGGTAGAACTCAAATTCGATTCCTTCATGAAAGTTAAAGACATATGTATTTATTTTAATCTTTAATTAAAACGATCCCATTTGGATATCTAAAGGTCAAGATATGGCTAAAATACCAATATCTGTTTAGTGGAACCACTCCATCTAACGAGGTACATACTCTAATTAACTCACTTCAATCTTATTATGCAAAAGTAATGCCAAAGACATATGTAAATGAACCAAAAACATCCATTTTCATCTAGGATACTACTCACATTACACTAAAAAAAACCCAGCAACATATCAAAATTTCCATACCATTGATAGGAGTGTTTCAAAACTTATTCTTCACTCCAGTTGTTTGCCTTCTTTGATCTTCTTCTTTTCTACACACAACATACCCGTTCACTACTCACTTCCAACAATTATAGATGCATAACAGAATCCTAGCTAAAGAGGAGATGAGAAAGGAGCTAAATTTCACACCAAAACATGTAGTTAACAGACCTTAACTTCAAATGCACAAAGGGATTTAACAAGATGGTGGATGGAGAGATAAAAGCTCAATCTTTTATAGATATTTTGTATTTACCGACCCTCTCCATCTTCATCTACATGTTTTTAGACAAAGGTAAAGATGGGTGACATGTCATTTTCCACATGGCTAAGAGTTATGGTGTGGGACATATGACAAATGGTTCCATCTTATTGGTTTCTACTTTTCACCTTTCATAATAACAAAAATGACCACATCTTTATTTTATTATATGAAATTGCATTCCATATGAATATATTTACCAATTTAGTCCATGATTAATGTATCTTTATACACGTATAACACAATTAACAAAAATTACGAAAATACCCCAATAATTATATTAATACCGATTACGTCTCAAACTAAACACTCACTTTCCTAATCGTTATCACCTATTACATATACTTTCATTGACAAGATACATTCCTACTAGGGAATAGTTTAGGGCCTCACATTTCTCTCCCCCTTAAAAGAATTTCATCCTCAAAATTCATACCTGATGAGAATAGCTTGAGATGCTGAGCCCTCATAGTCAATTATGGTTCCCACATTACTTCCTTAAGTCCATCGTATTGCTAGAGTACTTTCACTAGAGGTGTTTGTTTATTTTTGAGTTATTGGACTTCTCTGGCTAAGATAGACATAGGTCCTTCCTCATAAGAAAAATCTAGTTGTACTTGAATTTCTTGCATGGAAACCTTATGTGTATCATCAGATTGATATCTTCTTAATATAGAAACATGAAACACATCTTGCAACTTGGTCAATTATTTAGGAAGAGCTAACTGATAAGCTATTGGTCCAATTTTCTTAAGAATCTGATAGGGACCGACGTATTGTGGGCTGAGCTTAACTTTTTTCCTAAGCCGAAGTAAATTTTTCCATGGTGACACTTTCAAAAATAGCTTATCTCCTACCTGATACTCAATATCTTTTCTTTTAAAATCATCATAGGATTTTTGCCTCTCACTGACAACGTTTAATCTTTGTTTGATAATTTGAACTTTCTCTTCAGTATCTTTTACAATATCAGGCTCGATTATCTTTTTTTCACTTAATTCGGTCAAACAAATCGGAGTTCTGCACTTCCTACCATATAGGGATTTATAAGGTGCCATGCCAATACTAGTATGATAACTATTTTTATAAGCAAACTCTATCAAAGAAAGATATTTATCCTAACTTCTCAAGAATTCTAACACACAACTCTCGAAGCATATCTTCCAAGACCTGAATAACCCGTTCAGATTGTCCATCTATCTAGGGGTGAAAAGCGGTACTAAACCTGATTCAAGTACCCACAGCCTTTTGCAGACTTTTTCGAAATCTCGAAGTAAATCAAGGATCACGATCATAAATAATAGACAATAGTACCCCATGCAATCTCACTATCTCATTCACACATATATCTACAAGCTTATCTAATAAATAGTTAGGACGAACAGGCACAAAATGAGCAGACTTAGTGAACTTATCCATAATCACCCATATAACATCATGCTTCTTTTAAGTGAGAGGAAGCCTAGTGACAAAATCGATAGTAATATTATCTTATTTCCATTGAGGAATCAAAATAGGATGTAATAAACCATATGGAACCTGGTGCTTAGCTTTAACCTGCTAACATGTTAAACATCTGGATAAATAATCTACAACATCACGTTTTATACCAGACCACCAGTAATGCTTCTTCAGATCTTGATACATTTTATTTCCACCAGGGTACATTGTGAAAACAATATTATGGGCCTAAAAAAATAGCTTTTTCTTTAATTCATCACTAGTTAGTACACACAACCGATCTTTATAATACAGATTACCATCTCCTTTCATAGAAAAGTCAGGTTGTTTGCCTTTGTGAGTTGCTAAGATAAGTTGTTGCAACTTATCATCAACTTTCTGAGCATCACAAATCTCTTATCTCAAAGTAAGCCTAGCTTTTAATAGATATATTAAAACCCCATCATATGCAATTCCCCACTCAACCTGCTGCACTGACAATGCCAAAATGGTCTTTGAACTTAAGGCATTAGCCTTACCAGGATAATAGTCCACAATACAGTTATAATCTTTAAACAGTTCCAACTAATGCGTTGTCTCAGGTTAAGTTCTTTTTGTGTAAGCAGGTATTTCAGACTTTTATTATCAGTAAAAATCCTACACTTTTCACCATATAAGTAGTGTCGCAAAAATTTCAAAACAAGCACTACTACTGCAAACTCAAGATCATGCATAGGGTAGTTATGTTCATATGGTTTTAGTTTCCTAGAGGCATATGCAACCACCTTACCATCGTGCATCAAAACATAACCCAAACAGTTTCTAGATGCATAATTAAACATAACATATTCCTTATCAGAAGTGGGTTAAGCCAATACAGGAGCTTTAATAAGCATTCTTTTTAGTTGATCAAAACTAATTTGACATCTAGCAAACTATTCATATTTCACTCCTTTTCGTAACAGTTTAGTCAAAGGAGATGTTATCACCGTAAAACCCTTCACAAATTGACGATAGTAACTAGCCAAACCTAGAAAACTTTTCACTTCCATCACATTTCGTGGCAGCTTCTAGTTAATAAATGCTTTAATTTTACTAGGATCAACTCTAATTCCTTAAGAAGAGATAATATGTCCCAGAAAAGATACTTCCTGAAGCCAAAAATCACACTTGCTTAGCTTGACATACAACTGTTTTTCCCGCAGGGTTTGTAATATAATATGTAGATGTTGAGCATGGTCGTGCTCATTCTTGGAATATACTAGGATATCATTTATGAATACTACAACAAATTGGTCTAAATAAGGCCTAAACATTCTATTAATCAAATTCATGAATACAATTGGCGCATTAGTTAGCTCAAATGGCATTACCAGGAATTCTTAATGTCTATACCAGGTCTAGAATGTAGTCTTCGAAACATCCACATACTTTACCCGAAGCTGATAATACCCTGATTGTGGATCTATCTTTGAAAATACCCCTGCATCTTTTAATTGATCAAACATATCTTCTATACTTGGCAACAAATACTTATTCTTCATTGTGACCCTATTCAATTGCCTATAATCAATGAACATCTGAAGAGTACCATCTTTCTTCTTAATAAACAAAATCGATGATCCCCAGTGTGAGAAAACTCTTATCCAGTAGCTCCTACAACTGAACTTTCAAATTCTTTAATTCAATAGGAGCCATCTGTATGGTGCTCTGGATATAGGAGTAGTGCTAGGCATAATCTCAATAGATAGCTCCATTTCCCTTTTAGGAGAAAGCTCGGGTAGTTCTTTATGAAAAACATCTAAAAATTCGCTCACTACTGGAATGTCTTGCAATTTAACACTCTCCTTATTAGAATTAAGTACAAAATCCAAATAAGCTTCACATCCCTTCCTAAGGAACCTTAGGGCATGTATAGCATATATCACATTAGCCAGAGGACTAGTGCAGATGCCATACTATATTATTTCAGGTTGATTAGGATTCTTAAACATAATAGTCTTAGCTCTATAAGCAACTACTATCAGATGCTTGGACAACCAATCCATACCTAAAATCAAATTGAATTCATGAAAAGGCAATTCAATTAGATCCACTATATACTCACTACCTTGGATTAAAATAGGAAAGTTTCTATAAACTTAGTTGACCAACACACTACTACCCAGAAGACTGGTTACAAGAATATCATAATCTAACTGATCTATATGCATCTTTTTATCGGGAATTTCTCTAACGTAGATATAAGAATGGGTAGATCCAGGATTAATCAAAGCAAGCATTTTATAGTTAATGAGAGAAACTGAAACATCCTACTACCATAGAGTATATACTCGAACATCCAGAGGACATTCAAGTACATATTCTATGACAATGTTATGTTACTTAGGTCAAATACACAAATATCACACAATCAACCAATTTCACAAACATGCTTTTAGAACATGAATAACCCAATCAATCACATCATTATAACATATCACTTAATCATCACAATTTCAGAAAAGATTTCATAATCATATATATACAAATTCAGATGCATATGAGACTCCAGATTCGTTATTATTTGTTATGACCGAGTGCCTTTCAGATATAGATACAGATACTAGCCCTTTGGGCTCAATCAGATACAGAAATCATAGAGCAAAGCTTTACGTGTAGAATTATGAGCTTAAAGCTCTTTCAGACTAGCTACTTTGATCACAACACCTTTATCTGAACATACATTTTATGAAATGCATCAAATAACATAATATGCCATGTATATCATTCATTTATGATGCACAGACAGAATCTCATATTCATCGACATTCAACTTTCATTAAGAATACATATATCATTCATAATTCAGATACAAACAGAACCCTTCTAATACATTCCCGAATATCAAACTCCTCGGATCAATAAAGTCAAAAATTCATAAATGAATCACAATCAATTCATATCCAGTTCAATATATTGGAATTAAATAGAAACATAAATAAATTAATCCTAGCGATATCATCTAGGTTGACTCAGAATACGCTCCCGTATATGCTATTTCCTAGATAGTCCGGTAATGTTGGAATGATAGCGTATGCCTTGAGCATCTAAACACATACATTGTACACATTACTAACTTGATCAATCAAATACATAATCAACTATGTACATATATAGGTGCCATGTGTAATGCATACTCAATGACTATCCAGGGTATGTTTCCTTAATCACAATTCATAATCGTTCAAACATTATCACTTAACACTTAGGTTAATATCTCAAATACACTTGATCATGCTCAATTTATTAACCATAAATTCAATAACCCTTTTCTAGCATTATGAGAATTCACAAAATTCCCAATTCTCATTCATTCCTTCCCAATGCATTATTCATAACCTTTGGAATACATTCGGATTTACAAAAACATCCTTTAACAGTCCTTCATTCAAAACTTAGATACATTGATATCAAACCATCTTTTCCTTAAGATATAACATTAATTATCAATCAAAACTTATCAAACATTTAACTAACTTTTTCACATCAAATTAGGTTCATTTAAACCCCAATCAAGTCCAAATGCATTATAGTTAAGTAACTTATCCTTAATTGGTTCAAGAATCACACAAAAGAACATTTTCTATACTACCATGTAATTTCTACAATCGTATTTGGCTTCCCACAATCGTGGGATGGGTTATCCAAAAGTTCCCATCCAATTCCTTCATTAGTTTTCCATATTTTCTGAGGATAGGTTTCTGGTCAGTTTTGTATGGCCATTATGACATAGAAAATGAAGTAATTAGGTGGTAAATTCTTCTAAAACAATGTTTCCTTATATCTTAAGTTTTTAATGAAATAAAGTTCATACAATTTGGTTCAGTATTCTGCAAGTTATACCTAAAATTATACAGACTATTCTCAAACAGTGACAAAATCCAAAAACTCAACTTCAATCCAAAGTTTGAAATTCTTATAGGCAGAATTCAAATTAGATTCCTTCATAAAAAATATAGCCATATGTATTTAATTTAATCTAAACTTAAAATCATCTCATTTGGATGTCTACAGATCAAGTTATGGACAAAATTCCAATGTATGTTCAGTGAAAGCACTACAGCTAACATATTCCAGCAATTCTTCTTTCATTTTTTTCCAGATTTTTTTACACTTTATACCAAAGTTAAACAACCTCTTTATAGTTGATCAATTATACCTCTATTAGGCCTGAATCATACTTCAATTCCCCATCAATAACATCTCTTATTCCAGTTCAAAATTATTCAATTAATAGCTCACAAATTATCAAACTAGAAACTTTGACATTATTATGCATATAGTCCTAGTTCTTTCCCAATTCAAGAGCATCAAATTAACATCTTTCTTTGGCATAAATCTACCTTCATTATACTTCAAATCAAGACCTAATTCATCCATAAATCAATCTATATCCCACGGTTTTCATACACCAAAAACAATACAGAAATACTTTCAAGTTCATGCAACATTTTCCAGCACATATCTTCACCAATAACGCATGCATTTCATTCCAATTCAAACATCATTCTTATATCATTTGACATGATATAAAAATCAAATTGTCACTTACTTGTTAGGCTTTCAATTCAGCTCAAACTTCAGATTAAATCAGGTCTTCATGCAAGCAAAATTCATCACAAACTTAAGATGAAAACAGGTTGATTTTGGACAGCAAGATGAAGGTAACTTTTAGCTAGTCTTCTTGACTATTTTGTGTAAGGTAAAAAGATGATTTTAGTGCAGCAATTTGGATAGGGTTTAGGCAAAGTACAGGGAAAGTTTGAAGCAATTTTTGTGGACAAAAGTGAGGGAATCAGCAAAAACATTGCTGCTGGAATTTGCTCCATCATCATGCTAGGTGTTAACTTCTAAACTCACCATACGTCTTAAGGCATGCTAGCCATTTGTTCAAAAATTATGCTGCCACTAATCCACTCATTATGCTGACATTTGTCACCCTTTAATCAATCCACATGTCACTCTAAGATTGGTCCAATTGTCGTTTAATTAATAGTCAATTTGTCACCAATTTAAATATGCCAAATGTCACTCAATTATAGGCTAAATTATCCAAAAATTTCATGTATCAATTTATCCTACCACTTGGTATTTGTCCTAGTCCAAATGTACATTTTAATCTATCAATTTTCTACTCCATAACATTTAATTCCAAATTTTTTAATTGAAATCCAATCATACCAAAATTCAAGACATATCAAAACACAATTCACATCATGATCACTCACATTTTTCATACCTCGGAATAAGCCAATTGAGTGCATATGCTAACTTGTAATGTGCACAAATATCAATTCGTGTATGAATGCTAATATTATGCATGTATATGCAATATTTAATCTAGGGTTAAACCCTAAGCATATTCTAGAAAAAGGGATATTATAGAAACAGTACTAGTAATGACCTTAGATGTGTCCTGGTCCTCGCGAGCTTTCAAAACATAGGCCCTATCTTTAATAGAAGGTACAACAACTTGGTTAATAGTTTATGAAAGAGTGCTCAAATTAGGCATAAATTGACTAGATCCTTCATGTCCCCTACTGCGTCCTCTATTCTCTGTAGGTGCATGAGAAACCTCTATACCAGCTTGTGACACCTGAGACTCTTTCACAGGACAATTTGTTACCAAATGATCAGTGCTACCACATCGAAAGCATGCACCCGTAGTCCTCCTATAAGTATCCCAATGGTGTTTAAGTAATGAGGACACTCCGATGCACCAGAACGTCGATCAATAAAGGAACCCCAGTCAGAATTAGTTGATGTGGGAAAATCTTGTTGCCTTCTTCTAGTTATAGATCTTTGAGTGAATTCTTATATAGTGGAAGCACATTCATGACTTCTTTTACCTGAGGATTGACCTCCTCTAGTAAAACCTCTTTGTTGAGCATTTTCTCTCCTAACCATTTATTGCTTCTCTATTTTAATGGTAGCTTGCACCAGTTAGCGATAACTCACTTATTGTAGGAGAGTGAATGATGTAAGATACTCTTTAATTGAGTTGTTTAAACTGTCCTCAAATTGATGACACTGTAAATCCTCAGTAAGTACAGGTTCAGGTGCATATTTGCTAAGTTGATTGAATTCTCCGTCATACTCAACAACATACAGATTTCTTTGCTTTAGATTCAAGAACTGCTTCCACCTCTCATTTTTATAGGCTGTCGTAATGTATTTAGCTTTAAACTCCTGGGAAAAGAATCCCATATAAGAGGCTTTGGCAACTGAGGATATCTTAGAAAAAATTTCCATCATTCATAGGCCGCTCCTTAAAGAAGGGAGACAACACAATGTACTATCTGTTCAGGTGGATAGCTAATTTCATCCAACACCCTTTTCACCTTTTCTAACCAAAATTTAGCCTTTTCAGATTCATCCAGAGATGTTCCAGTGAATTCTTCAGTTCTATACTTTTGCAACTGATCAATTGGAGCCTTGGGTTCAGTCATTTGGTATAGTAAAATCATCATGTCTTGCGATAACTTTAATAAAGCTTCCCCTTAAGCTAGAGGTGGAGGAGAAGGTAGTGCTTTAGCTTTATTTTGATTTGCCTTAGAGGATCCATATATAGATGGGCGAGATCGTGTAGGATTATTACTTTCAGCAAACTCATCAATAGCCTCATGAGTTTTTTCCATACTTAAATCTAGAAGCAAAATATGGGACAAACCACATTAGGCCAAACACAACTCTTATATCCATGTACAGACAATATTTAAGTGCTAGTTAAACCAAAATCGCCTAAACTATACTCTGATACCAAATTATAACATATTAATACCTCTAAGAGGATATACGAATGCCATACAAAACAAACCTAAAACAAACCAAGACATTCCAACAATCCCCAGAAAATAAGGCAAACATACATCACTTAGAGTTATAAACAGGACACAATATACACATTGTATTTATCAAAATACATGCCTTAAAATCAAACTCATCCTATGTTATGGTTATTATAGGACATTTACACAAACTGCAAAAAATGTCTTATAATATTGAATACAACTCAAAGCTTAAGCACAAAATCTCCCAAAATATAATACGTCTTTATTTGGCCACTGTGATTGTCCCAACCTTAACCTTTTTTTATCAAGACCTACATGGAGGAAAAAGCACCGTGCTAAGCATATAGTTTAGTGGGAAAATAAATAAACAAGATGTAAGATGGCTATTGCTCCTACAATCGTCTAATATTTACATGGAAATGAATCATACCATATCACATAGCAATATTTGATTATTAAAATCAGAGAGTAGTTTGACTATCAATTACATTAAAACAGAATAAATATCAAAACACATACAAAATTGTCTGTTAATCTTTTCAGAAGTGGGTAACGAGAACAGAACAGAAGATACCTATGATTGGTATCTACAGAAACAGAAGAGACTTAAGTCTTTAAAATAGAAGACACCATAGTGTCTAAGAACAAAAGCAACTGCAGACCCTTCTAGGCATAACTATTTACTCACAACTAGGACTTGGTAGGTTAAAGCAAATCATATCACATTTAAGAGCTATATGCAAGAGAAATAATGCATAACATATGAAGTTATTCCTTATACTCAAATTGAAAGTGTTCATTCACACTTGATCAAACTTAATATGCTTTATGAATATAAGCCTTGGTAATAATGCATCAATGAAAGCATTTAAGTAATTACATATTATAAGAATGAGTCTTATATTACCCTAATAACTGGGTTTGCTAAGTTGTAGTTATATCTGAGAGAGTTTTGGAGGAGATTTAGCAGCACTTAGGTAAGGAAAAATTCATGTTTAGGGTAAAAATGGTGGTGATGCATAGTTGTACCCAATTTTCAGCTTTCCTCAGGATAAGTTTTCGGTTTAGTTTTATCTGGCCATTCTGACATAGAAACTGAGGTTTCTATATAAGAAAATCCCGGCGTGTGCATCATATGCACACGATGTGGAAAACAAAAAAAATATTTTGGGACTTTCCCGAAGTCCAGGATCTATGTGCCTATACAAAGAAATACCATTATGTTAGATGAAAATTCCTAATTCACATACATGTTAATAACACGTATATATATAGGAACTCATGGCATTTACATAAATTAATTATTCATATAATAACCATGTAATTGGCTTGTAGTCTCCTTCGTTCTTTGATCTTCTACTCGTTGGGTTGTCGCAAACCACAACGACCAAAACAAATTGTCTCTAACAGTATCCACGCAGAGATTTAAGAATCTAACCGAATCAAACTCTTTGATCCTGAAATGGCTAAAACAAAGACGAGTGCTAGCTCTCACCTTTGTTCTATGGAGAGCAATGTGAAGGAGAGGAGAAGATGATGAAGGTAAGAAAGATGAGAAGTATCATGTGAGAATCGTGAAGAAGGAGTTCTTATATATATACATACTTTATTGTCTTGTTTCAACAATATCGATGTCGAGATCTTATCGAGACATATCTCGATCTCATCAGGATCCATTTAGTTTTATTGCTCTCCATATAATGAATCTCTATCTAAAACCATTTTATGAATCATCTGGGTCACTCTTATGTGTGTGACCCATTAGATTTCCGGTTATATTAGCCATTTAGATTAACACTTAATCCAAGCAAGTCATGAGCAGTGTCTAGCAACACATCATGACCTCCAATTGACCAGAAAGTAAGTGGTTTGACAAATGAACCCGTGCTCATCGCGAACCATCTCATGGACCCTCCCATAGACAATTACTGTGCAATTTGTCCTTTCACCGTGCTATAACCCCAATTGGTTATGAGTATGGGCAAAGTGTCAACTCTCTCTAGACTGACTACGTCAAATCTAGTTCAAGTGATATCAGTTCTTGTCATGGGACTCATTACTCTATATGTCAATGACATTCTTCATGACACATGTACTCTAGTCAGAGATTTCTAAGTAATTTCCCCAACAAGAGGCTACAGGTATCATATTCTACTATCACAAAAGCGGTGAATTCTCTATTGGCTACTCAATTACCTTCGAATTCCTCAAGCTGTACCCACGCACCACCCTATAAGTGACCTCTGTAAGGCAATAAGGAATGGAGTCAAAACAGATAATCAATATCCAAGATATCCTTGAGTACCTGAAGTCTAAGGATACTTACACCATTGCTATGATAAGATTATCACTGACATTAGAATAGGACATCCATATGATGATTTCATAGTAGGTCATTCAATGTACTTACTACCTCTGGTAAGCATTCACATCTCAACTTTAAACATCTTATGTTTATAGTTTCTGAGATCCACTGCTTGATCAAATCAAGGAGTTTGACATGTGCTAGTCTATCCAGATTAACGATGTCCAATCTCATCAATCCTATGACTAGGGACAATTTAGACATTGACATAATTGCACATGATAGGAGTCTCAGTAGTATGATTACATTATGATTTTCTTCATGCTATGTCATATATCATGGACTTCATTAATTTGCTTATAGATTAATATCAATTCATAAATAATGAACACTAAATTAATGAAATAATGACTTTCTTTATCATTGAAAAAATAAAGTATATACATAACTTTGTACAAAATGCTTTAAAGGCGATTGCCTTTAGGGCATTACTCTAACATTTTAGGCAATATGTTCTTCTAAAACATTGTTCCTCTATGTATTAAGTTTCTAATGACATAAAGTTAATGCAATTTGGTTCATTATTCCAAGAATTATACTCAAAATAATACAGATTGTTCTCAAATAGGGACAATAACTAGAACTCAACTTCAAGCCAAATTTCAAATTAAAGATAGAAATCAAATTTGATTCCTTCACGAAAGTTGTAGAAATATGTATGTAGTTTAATCTACAATTAAAAGTATCTCATTTGAATATCTACATATCAAGATATGGTTAAAATACCTATGTTCGTTCAGTAGAATCACTCCATCTAATGATGTACACACTCCAATTAACTCACTTTATTCTTATTATGCGAAAGTAACGCCAAAGACATATGCAAATGAAACAACAACATCCCATTTTCATTTAGGATACTTCTCTTAACAAACCCCTTACGTTACAATAAAAAACCCCAGTAACATATCATTTCCATACCTTTGAAAGGAGTTTTTCAAAACCCTTATTCTTCACTTCAATTGCTTGCCTTCTTTGGTCTTCTTCTCTTCTACCACAACATACCCATTCATTACTCATTTCCAATAATCATAGATGCATAACACAATCCTACCTAAAGAGGGGATGAGAAAGGAGATAAATTTCACACCAAAACATGCAATTAACATACCTTAACTTCAAATGCACAAAGGGATTTAACAAGATGATGGATGGAGAGAAAGCAGATTTTTGTATTTTTCAACCCTTCCCTTCTTTATCTGTATGTTTTTAGACAAAGGTACAGATGGATGACATGCCATTTTCCATATGGCTAAGTGTTATGGTGTGGGACATATGACAAATGGTTTCATCCTATTAGTTTCTACTTTTCACCTTTCATTAATAACAAAAATGACCACACCTTTTTCTTATTCTATGAAATTGCATTCCATCTGAATACATTTAGCAATTTAGTTCATGATTAATGTATCTTTATGCATGTATAACATAATTAACAAAAATTACCAAAATACCCTACAATTCCATTAATACTTATTATGTCTCAAGCTAAACACTAACTTTCCTAATCGTTAACACCCATTACATATACTTTCATGGACAAGAAACATTCCTACTAGGGTATAGTTAAGGGCCTCACATTTTTTATTAATGGACAACCTACCAAGATCATTACAAGCATAAAGGGGATTTGACAGGGTAATCATATCTCCCCCTATTTATTTGCAATTGTAATGGAAGTCTTCAACAGAGTTTTTAAAAGTGTCATTATGAGGAATATTTATTCAAATATCACTTAAAGTGTAAGAAGTTTAAACTGTCAAATCTATGCTTTGCAGATGACTTGATCCTTATAGCAAATGTTGATCCTATATCCATTAATACTCTAATGTCATCCCTTAAGATCTTCAAAAGGCTCTTAGGTTTGGATCTTAATTGTTCCAAATGTGGCTTTTCTCTTTCCAGGAGTGCTAACCACCTGGAGCAAAGCAAAAAATCTATCATTGGATTTAAATTGATGATGCCACATATGGTTTATCTTGGAGTTCCCATTTCAAATAACATATTAGCCTATAGGGACTACACCTTCCTTATTGATAAGCTTAATAGAAGAATCTCTAAATGGATGAGCAGAAATTTGTCACTAGCTGGTTAAGTTTAGATGATTTCCTCTGTCCTTACTTTTGTTAGTTTGTATTGGGCTTCACATATGGTATTACCAGATTTTGTGAACAAACATATTGACAAGATTATCAGGAACTTTCTTTGAACTGACGTGAATAATTCCAGAGGTAAGGCTAAGGTAAAATTAATTAAGCTTTGCAAATCAAAGGATGAAGGAGGCCTCAACGTAATCCCTCTAGAATATTTGAACACTAATTTGTTGATTAAAAGACTATAGAGGCTATACAATGACAAGTAATCTTTATGGTCTAAATGGGTACATGGGTACTATATTAAGTCTAATAACATTTGGAAATACGATCCACCCTTGAAGCTTCCTGGATTATAAAGAACATCCTAGCTAATAGAAGAAAAGTCAAGCTAGAATTTATTAACCTAATTGGTGATGGTAAAAATACCAATTTTTGGTATGATAATTGGTTATCAATTGGATTATTGTAGAATTAGGTTTGTACACATATTTTGAAATCAGTGATATATGATGTAGATTTAGTGGTTGATGCAGTCACCAACAAACATATTTTTGATAGCTTTCCTATTTCAGAACACATCAATCAGGAAAGAAAATCCACATAGCTGAATGAGGAGAATGATAGACTTATATGGAAGCACTCTAGCACAAGAAAGTTTACAAACACAACTAGCAGAAGATTCTTAACAAAAAAATTGGACCATATCTTATGGGCTAATGTAGTATGGTTCAAACACCATAATCCTCAAGCATTAACAATGCTGTGGATGGCTATAAAGGACAAGCTCCAAACAACTGAAAAAATAACTAAATATTTGCAGATTCCTAATTAGTATACATTATGTAAAAAAGCTGAGGAGAACATACAATACTTATTCTTTCTTTTGTGAAACACAAAGAAAGCTAGAACACACTACTTGCCTTATGTCATATCCACATTACTCTTAATAGTTGGAATGAGATTGCCAATTGATATTCTACAATTTGTCTTACCAATAAAACTAAGAGGTGGTGCTTCTGTGTCATCTTAACCTTTATTATTGCTACTGTTTGGGATGAAAGAAACAAAAGATTATTCTAAGATATAGAGAAAAGCAAGGAGAACTTCCATAAAGAACTCTTACAACAAATCAGGTTGCACATCAACCTATTCAAGGACAAGTATGGTGCTATGAACGACTTCAATAATATATGGAAACTATAAAATCATCACTAGTTGAAGAGTGACAAGATTGTAACATTTAATTTTAGTCTTGTGACTGTTTGAACAACTCCATTTCATAAGTGGGTACATCATGATGTAGCAAATGTATTGTACTTTTGATTATTTTTCATTGCCTTAGTGGCATAACAAAATTCATCATCTTCTTCTTAAAAAAATTATATATAGCTAATAATCTAAATTACTTTAATTGGGCTAAACTCCTTTAATCGTAGCAAGATTATCAATGTAGGCAAAACTTGTTTTCTGCAAATAGTTACACTTTTAACTTCCATTGTGAAAAGTTGTGCTTTTAATCAGGGATGGTAATAGGTAGGGTCAAGTTCAGACTCGAGCTAGGTTCGAATTTTTTAGAAAAAAGCAAAATGATGTTGTTTTGAGTTACCAGGCCTAGGTAGCCAGAGTCAGAGCTCGATCTGAGGCTTGGTCAACCCGAACTTGGCTCGTTGAATTTGGTCCAAGCCTGGGCCCTTTTACCATCCCTACTTTTAATTGTTAGTGTAAGATTTTATAATATTCAATTTATTAAGTGCTCCGTTTGTTTTTATTTTTATTTTTATTTTTAGTTTTTTTAAATTTAGTAAAAACTCAATTTATTTGAGTTTTTTAATTTCTATTTATACTTTTGATTTCTTTCAATTTTTAAAAATTATGAAAAGCATAAAATTAATTTATTCTCTATTTTTTATTTTTTATAAACCCATTTACTATTAATTAAATATATATTATTCAATTATTTAATATATTAATTTTAAATTAAAATTATGAATAATTTAATTTTACTTAATGATATTATTCAAAATTTGTAACTAAATAAAATAAAAACATTAAAAATATAATTAAATTTAAAATATGTTCAAAATATATAAATTTCAATTAAAATTTGATTTAATAACTAAAATATATTTTTATTTATAAATTATTTATTTTAATAAAATAAAATAATTTTTGTTAATAATTTGTTAATAAATAGTATACAAGAGATTAAAATAAAATTATTTTTATCTAATATATAATTATTATCGGTGATAAAAGAATATTTACATTGACAATAATAATCAAATTAGAATTTGTTTTTATTTTAAAAATAAAAAAATAAAAACAGAAAAATAAGAATTAAAATTAAAATTGCAACAGAGAAAAAGAAATAAAGCTAAACGACCTCAGATTTCTATTTATTTATTCACCGAAGGTGTAAAAGATGCCAATTATGATTGAATCACAAGGTAATGAATAATCATAACCTATTTATACATAATTAAGGTAGTAACTACTGAAATAAAACAAACTTATTATTGAATGAATTAAGTCAATTATGATTTAATAACACAACTGCTTTAGATTCGAATTAAGATTGTAATTTAGAATTTAGAAGGGATACATCGTAATAATTATTATTCCAATAAATACTCTCTCATTATTTATATGTTTTGAGTAAATTATTTGATAAATCAATTATTTAAAATAAAATGATAAAATTAATTTAAATAATTGAAAATAGACTCAAACTCATAACATCTAGCATAAACTTATTTATTAGTTTCATTGTTGAAAACAAAATCTCAAACTGTGTAGGAGAGTCAACCATTAAATGAACTTTGTGGATGACAATGAGCTAAGATGTGAGAAGAAAATTAGTCTTTTATTACATGGAATTAAATAATGTATCAAGTTTTAATTATTTTTAAAAATTTCAATCCAATATCATATGTATAGTTAATCGAATAACAAGGATATATATGCCTATTAATCTTGCTATATATATAAAATTTCACATTTTTATTTTATATTAATCATGCATAAACTTTTAATCTTAAGAAAGAAAATTTTGTTTTCATTTAAAAAATATTTTTAAAAATAAAGCATAAATTTCTGTCAAATAATCATCTTTTTGATTTATGGAAATTATGACTAATCAATTATAAAATAAAAAAGAGAATATAATTATTAAATAAAATAACAAAAATTTAATTAATATAAACATATATTAAAGAATGAATATGTCATATGTAAAGATGTAAAGTGTCATTAAAAAAATTCAGAAAGGACTCCATTTTACGGACGAACACAAATTTCAACAAAAGCCCGATTTGTGGCTACCACATCATAATCCTGAGCATGTGTGGACTGCGTTTCAAGCATGATGTCCTACCCCCTTATTAACTTGAACAGGTTAGAACACCCTTCCTGAGGGTTAGAACTCTCTCGAACCTTCTGCTCGGTAACTCTTTTTCTGGTTCTAACTAATTTCAATAAAAACCAACTTCCTGAGGGAAACCAATTTGCTAATTTTCATGTAAGACACCCGAAAACTTGAGACACTGTCCAAAACTATCTGGTGGAATTCAAAACCCCCTTTGGTGCTATTGCTGCTTTAAAACTTGAAAATGTCCGAGAGCAAGCATTGTTACTACGCAGTGCTCGAACTTTGCAAAGAAGCCTCTGGCATAGAGATTCGTCATGCTTACAAGAAACTTGCGCTGGTAGTATTAACATGTACTTTCTTTCCTTTTTCTCGATTTCCAAAACTTTTGTTTATGATGTTTTACGGTGCTTAAGAAATGGAATCCAGACCGGTGGATGAGAGTGAGAGACCCTGTCGTTGGAGGACAAGCAAAGAGACGGCTTCAACAAATTCAAGAGTAACCGCGTAATTCTAGCGATGTCTCGTTTCCATTGAACATTATCAAATCATATGTCTGCTTTTCAGTTCTATCTGATAGGAGAAAGAAAGTGATGTGAGCATGAGTAAGGATCACCATGGAGATGACATACGTGACAGGGGCAAGCTTGTCATTCTAGTTAAACCTATGTCAAGAGTT
The DNA here is from genome assembly GCA_025504915.1 of Erythroxylum reticulatum. Classification (NCBI taxonomy): domain Eukaryota; kingdom Viridiplantae; phylum Streptophyta; class Magnoliopsida; order Malpighiales; family Erythroxylaceae; genus Erythroxylum; species Erythroxylum reticulatum. The sequence continues at coordinate 8,050,479 of JANSVA010000004.1, forward strand.
AGGACTGAGAGATTCAAGGAGACTCTCTATGCATATGTGGGCTAACTTATGAAGAGGATGAAACTAGCCAAGCCTATTGGAGGAGAGCTAGTTGGGTCACAACCTAAATTGATCCACTCATCTCAAAT
>JANSVA010000004.1:8057335-8067802 GCA_025504915.1 Erythroxylum reticulatum
GTTAGAGTTGGAAAGATTGTATGTGATGAATCTTTTGAGTTGAGATTCAAGAGTTAATGAGATGTATTTAGTAGTTAGATGGATATGAAGTGATATTGCAATAGAAGGGGTAAATTTGAGGAGGTTATGAGTGAAAAATGATATTAGAATGGATGTTGGAAGTGTTGGAGAGGCTTAGGAGGGATTTGGGAATCCCCTATGTCCATTAGACGGACATTAGGTCCATTAAACGAACCTTCTCAAGTCTAAAAAGACCCCCAGCCTAGTCCATGTCTATTAAACGGACCTTTTTGGGTCTGGAAAGCACTCCCAGGCCTGTTTATGTTCGTTAGACGGATATGTATGTTCGTTTAACGGACATTCACGAGACAGCTACAGTAAATCACATTTTGACCCTTTTCGAGGAAGAATCTTGCTTTGAGTTCTACGTAAAAGTTGTAGATCTAGAAATCCTCTTTCAAACCATCTAAAAACAACATCAATCCGACATCTGTGATGAAAGTTATGGCAATTGCACCAAGATAGGTACCATATGATTGAGGACATAAACATGTTGGATTCTTTTGGCCATAACTCCATCATCCGACCTCCAAAAGAAGTGATTCTTGAAGCAATGAATTCCTAACACATTTTTCTAATTTTACACAAAAGAAATTGATAGCATTTGGTGTCGAATTAAAAAAGATTTATTCCAATGAAGTGAGGGTTCATTGAAATAACCCTACAAGGAAACCCGCTCACACTTTATGACTCCGGATAGTTGAGTTCCGGAAATGAGGTCCAACAATATGAGAGTATTTTAATGTAAAACATTTGTGCATATTGTTAAAAATGAGAGGTCTAAGTTAGATGTTAAAATCATACACTGTATTTATATTAGATATAGTCAAGACGAGTTTGGTTATCAATTATATGATACAGTAGAGAAGAAACTTATCAGAAGTTATGATATGTTGCTCTTTTAGGACCAAAATATTAAGGATATTGGGAAGGTTAAGAGGAATGATTTTTAAATTAATGAGAGCATGATTAATATTGAGCCGATTTCTTTGAAGGATATACCAAAAAGATGATCTTTAAGATTTTTAAATATAAGATAACAATAACAATAGTGATCAAATGCATATGATCACTGAGGAGTAAAGACTTTGGATACTCTAGTACATAGTGTTGTGTTTGACCAGTAACAAAAAAAATGTAAAGAATAACTATAGAGGCTCTAAAAACATTTTTCTAGAAGATCTATTAAAAAGAAAGTCCTTATCATATTACTCTTATAATGAGTATGTACATGTCACTGAAGGGAGAGAACTTGAAAGCTTTAAGGAACTTATGTATAGTGAGTAAAAGGAGAAATAGTTTGGAGAAGTATGAGATGAAAACTTTGTATGATAATTACACCTTTGAAGCTATCTAAGGTGGTAATTTTTTTAGTGAAGCATGATGATGACTTTTAGCTCCTGAGTATAAAGTTATATTGGTTGTTAAAACTTTATCTAGAAGAAGGGAGTTTATTATAATGAAATTTTTTCTCCAATTGCAAAAATGTCATCATCCAAGTTGTGTTGGATTTAGCAGAATAACTTCATTTAAAGGTTTAGCATATGGATATGAAGATTGCTTTTGTCTATGATAATTTAGATGAAGGGATTTATATAGAGTATAATCATGTTCATAGATTGAGGAAGAGCTTGTATGGTTCAAAATAGGCATTGATGTTATAGTATATAAAGTTTGATTATGTTATAAAAAAGCAAGGCTTCAAGAAGACCTCACCTAACCATGTATATTTGTAAATAAATTATGTAATGATTTTATCATTTTTTTCTTTACGTTGATGAAATGCTTATTTTTGTCAAAATACTTCTAGGATTACAAAGTTGAAGTAGGATTTGACAAGTCTTTTGCTATGGAAAGCTTGGAGTTAGTAATTAAATTGTTGACGTGTAGATCATATATGATAGAAAGCTAATAAATTGTGGCTATTTTATGAGAAGTACATCGAGAAGGGACTTTAAAGATTTAATATAGACAAAGTTAAGATAGAAAGTACACATCTTGTTATGCACTTTAAATTGAACAGAATTCAATGTCTTTCTAATGAGAAAAATGAGAAAGATACGAAAACATATCCTTATACTTTAGTTGTTGGTAGTTTGATATATGCAATAGTTTATAAAAGATTTAATATTGCTCACATTATTCGTATTGTTAGTCATTTTTCGTTTTAATACATAAAGAGAGCATTGGAATGTAATAAAGTGAAATTTGAGATATCTTTCAGCTCATCTAGTTTGAGTTTATGTTTTGGAATAGGGAAATATATTGTTTCTGCATATACAAATTCAGACATGATAAAACAAGTTGATACAATAAAGTTGATTTTGGCTATTTGATTACTTTTATAGGAGGATTATGTCTTGACAATTTATGTTGTAGGAATACATTGCTCTATCAACTATATAAGTAAAGGTTACTATTATTATTGAAGCTTATAAAAAATGCTTTACATTAAGAGATTTATGAAGAATCTTGGCTTTATGTTGAAGAAGTATGTTCTATAACTTGTTAAGAAATATACATCCTATGGTAAGTCTAAAAATATTAATATTAGATACCATCGGATTAAAAATATAGTAAGTTCTAAATTGCTTAGGTCGTAGAAGATTTATATGAATGACAATAGTTTTGATATGATAACCAATTCTTTTTCATTAAAAAATTTGATTTATGTTGTTTGATCGTCAGAATGGGGGTCTCTTACATATATCATTGGATTAAAGATATTTTAAGTTATAAGTTGCTTAAATTGTAGAAGATTCACATGAATGAAAATGGATCTAAAATGATGACCAATTGTTTTTTATAAAAATTTAATGCATGTTGTTTAATCATCATAATAGAGGTCTAATCGAGGAAGGAGAATCGTTGGGATACGATATTTTGTGTTAAAAAGTCTAAATTTCATAGATTTAGTTCATTATTTTTAGTAGCTTATTACTTTTAATGTCTAAAAGTTGAAGTAAAAGTAAGTGTGAAAGAGTTAGCAGAAAATGGAGAGAATAAAAAAAGAGGGAAGGAAAAGAAGAAAGAGGGCAGCAGACTTTTTAACCAATTAAATTTTTTTGTTTAATTTGGAGTCCTTTGCTATTAGATCCAAGTTAAAATCTCTATAAGAGTTTCTTAGAGGTTACTTTATAATATGAACGATGGGGATCTTGTTTGGAGAACTACAAGTGCAATTTTTATCCCATGAACAATAGTTTAATATTCCCTGATTTCTCTTATTTTTCTTCCTTGTTTGTTGGTACTACCTTTATTCTTTGTTTATCCTTATTGGACACTTGTCTTATAGCTATTTTGGAAAACCTTATGTAGAAGACTTGAATAGTTGTTTTGATGCACCGAAGGTTTCATTTTTACTCTTAATTTAAATAAAATTTTTATGTATGTAGAAGTCTTGAATAGTTGTTTTGATATACCGAAGGTTTCATTTTTACTCTTAATTTAAATAAAATTTTTATGAATAGTTGTTTTGATATACCGAAGGTTTCATTTTTACTCTTAATTTAAATAAAAAATTTAGGTAAAAATTTTAATACCTCTTATATTTATGATTTGTATGTTATACTAAAGTTTGCTATTATAAAAAGGGGAAATTTTAATTGAACATTTATTTCGTTGTGTTGTTCTCAACAATCAACGTCGCCTAATTGGGTAGTAGTACCTATTTGAGTGGCTCATACGTTCTATACAAATTGACCGGCACCAGTTATAGGTAAATCACCAAGCTTTGTTGACTCAACATTGCGTGTGCTTTACAATTTCTTTCCTCATTGGTTCTCTGGTAGAAATTTTGTGTTCTCTTAAAGTCATTGTTTGATTAGTAGACAATCGATAATGATGGCGATCATTGGACAATTGGAATCTTTTGACTGTTAAAAGACCGGTTACGTTTTATATTGAGTTAGAGCTATTTCTTAATTCTTATAGGTGGAAACTGACTCAACCCAATTACAAACTTAGAACAGAACGGCTCAAATTCATCACTGTCGTTATGCTCGCATTCTAACCATACAGCTCTCTTTGAGATTTTGAACTATAATCTTTATTAATTTGGATCAACTTTAACAATTAAGACAAGCTTCCTCTGCCAGAATATTGCTAAAGACTGAAAGTGCACACGACGTGCTCATATTTGCTTTTTGTTACTTTTGTGGTGTATGTTGGTTAGTTTTTAGGGTATTTGTAATACTCTATATGGTCTGGTTAAGTCACTTACTTCGTTAATGAATCAAAAATAAATAATCACTTAGTTTAGCTAAACCATTTGACAAATTAAATACAAGTAACAAGTTTATAATAATTGATCAAACTCTTAAAGCAATGAGATCTCTGCCCCCCGATGTTTACAGATACTTGAAGGAATTCTAATATTTGAAAGCGTTAAAAGGACGTAGGATATAGTCAACAAAGGCGCGCCTTTGTGATCGTCTTCCTCAGTTAACAAGTTCACAAATGTGCAGTGCAGTGGTCCTATATTGCTGGCTACAACTGCAAGGCTCTCAATATCAAGTAGTACATGTTTCTGTCCGTAATTCCAGAGCAGCCATTGCTTACCATATGTCATATACAAGAAATAATCAACAGAGAGGCAATTGCAGAGAAACTGACATTTCTGAAAGCCTCGTCAAAAGATGCCAAGTTTTTCTCTCTTTTAAATCCACAATAAATAAAGACATTAAAAGAAATAGACTTTCAAGCTCAGTTGTTTCGACATACGTGAGCCAAACGAGTTAGAAAGGTCGTTTCAAACCAGTTAGTCAATTTTCTAGAAGCCAAGTCTTGCGATCGGTCTATTACAGTCGAGTGCTCTGCCTACTGCTTTAGACTGAGGAGTTAATAGCGCAATGCTTACCCAGTGGAGTCTATAAATAGTAGTGCTTGCACAACTATAATCTTCACAAATCCCTATCATCTAAACCTTAAGCGCTAATCTCCTTTGGCATATCTTTTTTTTATCCTAAGCAAACATGGTTCACACCGTCACACAAGAGTACACTAGCTGTATTCCTGCCCCAAGACTGTTTAAGGCCATTGTCACTGAATCAGGAGATGTCATCCCCAAGGCCATGCCTGAAGCTTTCAAGTGCATTGAGGTTGTAGGTGATCTCAAAATCACCAAGTTCCCTGAAGGTAATTGGTTGGTCATGATCCATTCACAAGCACAATCGTATATTGATTTTTTTCTGAAAATTATTCATATATTCATTTATATGAAAGACTTTTAACATGAAACATGTTTCATCCCAGGAGGTGAATTCAAGTACATGAAGCACAAGACCGATTGCGTGGACACCACCAACTTGTTCTGCAAGTCCACCTTGGTCGAGGGTGATGTATTGGGTGACAAGCTGGAGTCCGTGGTTCATGAGGTCAAGTACGAGCCCTCAGGCAGTGGATGTGTGGTGAAATCAACCAACCATTATCATGCAAAGCCCGGGGTTGTGCTCAACGAAGAGGAACTCAAAGCTGGTTCAGTTAAGGCCATGGGTCTCTACAAGGCCGTTGAGGAGTATCTATTGGCCAACCCCACTGTCTGCGCTTGAACACGCTTCTTCTACCGTCCCTGCAAGGTTATGAGTTTATTTTGTATTGACGATCATGGTTTTCAACGAGCTACTTCTTTCCTTTCCTTAATGGCGTACTGCTGTAACGAGAAACGCCTGTGATATGTAATAATTCTGAGCAGTTTGGCTCAATTAGTGCCTTGAGTCGACAGAGAAAGTATTTTACGTACAAGCTTGATTACTACATAATAAAGTTTGAGGTTTGAAGTTTGAAGCTATGTGCTTTCGAAAGTTCTCTCCTTTTGGCTTGGGCAAATGGATTAAATAATTAATGATCAGCCATAACGATAGTGAAGGAACAAAGAATTAAACGTAACTCCTAGTCTATTTGTAGTGTTGGGGGAAAGGGAGAGAGCAGACGCTAAAGCTACAATACCACAAACGTGTGATGGCAGAAATAAAATCTTTTATTATTTAGAGTAAAACTACAAATATGAATGCAGATTGCAGAGAGCACCCAATTTTTAATATAAAAATAAATAAATAAATAAGTATATTAAAATAAGTTATGCAAGAGTTCACAACAATAAATACTTATTGATAATATTAATAATTATATATATATGTACAAATTTGGATATATCATGAAAATTTTGTTCAATTCTACAGCAGCTATTCAACTATTCAAAACATGTAAATATACTCCTATTTATTTAATAATAATGAAACTTTAAAATCTATAGCTCCTAGTCTATGTATCAAAAAATTCCTAATCCCTTGAACTATAACCGTGATCGAATCACGGGCGTAGCAAAAAAAAAAAAAATTTATGGATTATGAGCAGATCTCAATAATTGAATAAATTTGAATAAAACATGAAACGATTTAGAAGTCGTAACTTGTTCACTTTTTAATTGAAAAATTTTTGAAACTTTTTCTGATTGATCAATTACAAGCTGTCCAAGTGTCCAACCTACCTCTGATGGTATTCATAGAGCAATTTTCAAATTGATTTGAGAGGAAGAATACAAAAAAGTGCTAGCTTCCAAAAAGCTCTTCCATTTAAATAGAAAAGTCATAAGAGTCTTTTATTAAAATTAAATCTCTTTCATTAAAATTAAAATTAAAATTAAAATTAAAATTAAAATTAAAATCAAATTCTAATTCTAATTAATTTAATTTTAAAAAATCAAATATCTCATATTTGATCCCCAAAATTCTTCAAACTTTATAATTAAGTCCAACTTAATTAAATTGATTTTTCTTTCACAAATTGCTCTTTGAAGTGTGACCCACAAGGTTCCTAATAAATTGACAATGACTATAAATTATAATTCTAATTCATAATTAGAATAAAATAAATTAAAACTTCTTTTAATTTATCTTTAATTCTCCAATTAAATAATTCATAATCGTAAATCATGATTGATGTCTAACAATATGTCATGATTACCCAAATATATAGAATGTTAAAGTGATTGACTTAACCTGTCTATGTATGGCTATAATGCATAATTTAATCATTCAATATTCTAATTGGACAGAATATGGATACAATGTCTATTCTTATCATCCAATCATGTTCGTTCTTGCTAATTAGTAATTGATTTATAATTAAAATTGGAAAACTCCTTTTCAAATATTAATTCACTCTGGCTAGAGAATTTCATAAATCATTACTAATCAAGAATAGTAGAATATTCTCTCTAATTACTTTAGAGTGACAAATCCTATATTGACTTACTCAACTATCTACATATGGTTCATACTGTATCCAATTACTACCGACTGAATTATCTTATGATGATTCATAAGTAGCATTAAAACACATTAATTCCCATACTATATACCTTGGTAATCTCAAGTTTGAGGATCAATTATAAACCCATCATTATGAAATAATCCATGGACACATAAGTAATATTCTATTTAGAATTCTCATAATCGGGTCAATTCAGTGACTTATTCTCTAATAATCACCCACACATTAGTTTAAGTATCTCTATACTTTTAATTTATGAGATCAATTACTTTCTTTATAAGAAAGAAATGTAATGTGTGCTAGTTTTATCATTTCAACAATATCTAGTCTTGATGAAACTACAACTAGGAACATTTATGAATAACACATAAGTGTAAATTAAATCTCATAATTATGATCTCATCATAAATTCAATTACACAGTAATTATTCTAAAGATTTATGATGAGATCATAATTAAATTATGATGAGATAAATAAAGCCTTTTCATTAACTTAAAATAATGTCATACATTAATTTGCATCCAATTGATTGGCTGCAAGAGCATAAACTAATAATCTCCTACTTATACTGAAGCCAATCCCCTATGAATCTAATACCATATCCATCTATATGTCGATCATGTCTCTTTTGAGATAATGGCTTAGTAAAAGGATCTGCTAGATTCTCTTCAGTGGGAACTCGCTTCAATGTTATGTCTTTCCGCTCCACTATCTCCCTAATCAAGTGAAACTTCCTGAGTACATGATTGGACCGTTGATGAGACCTAGGTTCCTTTGTTTGCGCAATAGAATCTTTGTTGTCACAATACAATACTACGGGCTCAACAATGCTAGGAACCACTCCAAGTTCAATGATGAACTTTTTGATCCAAACTGCTTCCTTTGTCACCTCTGACGCTGAAATATATTCTGATTCAGTCATTGAATTTGTGATGATTAGTTGTTTGGAACTCTTCCAACTAACTGCACCACCATAAAGAGTAAAAATATAACCTACTGTGATCTATTATTGTCTTGATAAGACTGGAAACTGGCATCTGAATGACCCTGAACTCTCAACTCAGTTCCTCCATAAACTAGAAAAATATTTTTAGTCCTTCTCAAGTACTTCAAGATGTTTCCATAGCTATCTAGTGACCCTTACCTGGATTAGCTTGATATCTGCTTGTTATGCTCAAAGTATAAACAACATCTGGTCTATTATATAGTATCGCATTCATGATTAATCCAATTGCCGAAGCATATGGAATACAATCCATTTTATCTCTCTCCTTTTGTTTATTTGGACACATACTTTGTGAAAGAGAAATCTCATATAATATAGGTAAGAATCTCCTCTTGAAATTCTCCATACTAAACCTCTTTAGCATTTTATCTATATACGTGGATTGAGATAATCCAAGCAATCTTTTTAATCTATCTTGATAGATCTTTATACTTAATATATAAGCTGCTTCTCCCATATCCTTCATGGAAAAGTTCTTAGATAACCATATCTTAACAGAGTGGAGCAATGAAATGTCATTTCCAATAATCAATATGTCATCCACATAAAGCACTAAGAAAATGATTGCACTCCCACTTACCTTCTTATAAACACAAGGTTCATCTACATTTTTGATAAAATCAAACTCTTTGACTGTTTCCCTAAAATGGATGTTCCAACTTCGCGAAACTTGTTTAAGTCCATAAATGGACCTTTGCAACTTGCATACTTGATCAGGAAATTCTTTGGATTCAAAATCCTTAGGTTGTGTCATATACACATCCTCTTGCAAATTCCTATTGAAAAATGTTGTTTTGACATCCATTTACCAAGTTTCATAATCATGGTATGCTGCTATAATCAACAAAATCCTTATGATTTAAGCATTGCTATTGGAAAAAAAATTTCATCAAAATCAACTTCTTGTTTTTGTCTGTAACCTTTCACCACCAACTTCGTTTTGTACATATGTACATTTCCATCCATGTTAGTTTTTCTCTTAAAAATCCATTTACACCCAATAGGTACTATACCTTCAGGTGCATTCACCAAAGTCCATACTTGGTTAGTGTACATGGATTCCATTTCGGATTTCATGGCTTCTTACCATTTTAAAGAATCGACGTCTGACATTGCTTCTTTAAAAGTAGTAAGCTCATCATGTATGAGTGATATGTTATCCTTTCCATACTCAATATGTAGATCTAATCTAGTGAGAGGATGATGTATCCTACTAGCTCGTTGCAGACTATGTATCTCTTGAACTCTCAGTTGTACATGATATGTATCAACTTAAGGTTATTGTTTCATTTCGATGTGAATTTGTGGCTCTTAAACTTCTCTAAGTTTAACCTCACTCACACTACTTTCTTTGAGAATAAATTCTCTTTCTAATAATGTAGCATTTCTTGAGACAAATACCTTTTTCTCAATAGGATGATAGAATTGATAACCAAAACGCTCTTTTGGATACCCTACAAATTTGCATTTATCTGATTTAACTTGAAGCTTATCAGATATAGCATGCTTTATATAAGCTTCACATCCCCAAATCTTTAAGTGTGATAATCCAGGTCTTCTACCAGTCCATATCTTATATAGTGTCTTATCAACCGATTTAGATGGAACTCTATTTAGAAGATATATTGTAGTTTCAATTGCATATCCCTAAAAGGATATAGGAAGGACTGTATGATTCATCATAGAACGTACCATATCTAAAGTGTACGATTTCTCCTTTTAGAAACTCCATTATGTTGTGGAGTTGTAGGAGGAGACCATTGTGAGAGAATCTCGTTATCTTTTAAGTAACCAAGAAACTCGTAGTCTAAGTATTCGCCACCTCAATCTGATCTAAGTGTCTTAATACTTTTGCCAATTTGTTTCTCTACCTCTAGTCTAAATTTTTTGAACTTTTCAAATGATTCAGACTTTTTTTTCATCAAGTACACATAGCCATATCTATGATGGTTATCTGTAAACATAATGAAATATGAGTATCAACTTCTAGCCTTTGTGGGCCCATATACATCTGAATGTATTAATTATAGTAACTCAATAGCATGTTGTCGCTTTCCCTTAAAGGGTAGTTTGGTCATCTTTCCCAATAAACAAGATTCACAAATTTCATATGATTCATAATCAAAAG
>JANSVA010000004.1:8081996-8101220 GCA_025504915.1 Erythroxylum reticulatum
TATACATACATACATACATACATATATATATACATACATACATACATACATACATGCATGCATACATACATACATATATACATGCATACATACATATATATATATATATCATTTGAAATCCTTAGCAGGACATAATATAACCATAGCATTAATACACTCAGCGAGATCTAACTCCTCTTAACTAGTTTTCAGGATCTTCTTTTCAGATATCTTTTAATAGGGTACTTTGTTGGTCGTCTTCCTCTCCAATGATTCGATGTATGTTTGTTAGTGACCTTTGACCCTAGAGTTGCCGTAGTTTTGTATATATTAGATTTCCCTTGTATTAACTATCTTAATATTATAGCACATTGAGTATTATATATTGTTAGAACTATTTGTTTATTACCAGCATGAGTTTGATTATTTTGATATCTCATCTTTACTATGGATATAGGGATTTGGTGATATTTTAGGCTTAATTTTACTGTTCCTTTAGTGTCAGTCATGATCCAAGGTTAGGTCGTGACACTAACACATTAACATAAATTGTGTCAAATGAAGCATGATGAAAGTATGTCTAGCATGTATACTAGATTTATTGATATTATTTGGTCTCAAAGGTTTTGTAAAGACCTATACTAATGTTAAAATGATAAAGTTACGTAGGTCATCTCTAAATATATGGGAAACTAAAGTGATGGATATATAAAAGCTAAGGATCTAACAATGTTACCATTTGAGGAGCATATTGGATCTCTTTTGAGATAAGAAATGAGGCTCCAAAAGACACAAGAAGAAATAACAATCCTAAAGAAAATTAGATATATACATCATAATTAGGTTATGATACCACTTGTTATAATGATTAGTTGGATAGGGTAGGATTTCAATTCATTTATGATTAGAAGAAATCAAACATACAAAATATTATTATAAGTAAAAATAGAAGTTACAATAGAATCACTATTTAATTATAAGTTACAAATATTAATTTGTAATTTATAACTTATAAGATTGTTATCCTCATAGAAAATATTTAGGAATTACTTTTTAGTTTTTAATGTTTTATTTAGGGATTGAAGCTTTAATGTTTGAAATTTTATTTATAGATTCATTTAGTAAGGGAGTTGACTTAAATTTTTAACTAATATTTTAATCCACATCGAGCACCATTAACAATACATTTTAATAATACATTATCTTGAATTCCTCCCCAGATAATGCTTGACATTTTCAATTGTGGTTAGCAAAACTCTGTGGCCAAGGTATGAGACGATAATGTTGATTTATGTCCTACAATCAAACGGTTTGGTTGAAGTTTAGTAACAATTATTTAAAGACATTCTTTATCTTGTATATGTTTAATGTATATGATAAAGTCCATGTTATAATTGTACATTGCAAATGAAATTATAGTGAGATTATAATTATGAGATTCATATTATATTTATGTATTATCCCTAAATTGTTCCTAGTCATTGTTCTATTAAGATTGGACATTAATAGAATGCAAAAAGACTAGTACATGTTATATTTTTCCATATGAACGAAGTAGTCAATTTTATAGGCTAAAGTATGTAGATACTTAAACAAACATGTAGGTGCTTGTTAGAGAACTAATTCACTGAATAGACCCAATATGAGAAAACTATTTGGAACATTACTTGTATGTCTATAGAATTCTCATTGTGATGATTATATAAGTGATTCTTTGACTTAAGGTCTCCAAATTTATCTTGTATAGGAATTACTATGTTTTGATACTAAAAGTAATTAGAAAAAATGTTCCATTGTTCTCAATTGGTACTGATTCGGGAAATTCTTAGCCAAGGTGAAATAAAGTTTTGCAAACATTTTACGAATATCATTAATTGAATCAATAACTAATAGTGGGTAACTACTATGATTGGACTTAAAATAGAGTAGACATTAATTTCATGCTCTATATGTAATAGGAACATTGTATGATGAAATGATTGAATTATATGAAAAAAAATCATACATGGAAAGGTTAGTCAAAACTACTTTAACATTCCTAGATATTTGGGTGGTCATGACGCATTGCTAGATGTCAAACTTGATCTATGATTATAAATTGTTTAATTGGAGAATTAAATATAAGTTAAAAGGAATTTTTTATTTATATTATTCTTTATAATTATTGTCAATGTATTTAGGAACCTAGTGGGTCTCACATATAGAATGGATTGAAGAGAACAAAGTTATTTTAATCATGTTGGATTTGATTGTAAAGTTTGAGAAACTTTATGATTAAATATGAGATATTTAATAAATAAGGATCAATATGAGATATTGAATCTAATTTGGGCATAATTGGAATTTAATTAAAATTATTTGTAATTCAAATTAAAGTTTAATAGAAATTAGAATTTAATTTCAATTAGATTACTAGAAACATCCAAAACCTATTATAAATAAGCTTAAGTTCTAATGAAGCTACCACTTCTTGCTTAACCCTCTTTGTAAGAGTTACAAAGTTTTCTCAACCTATTATGTGGATACCATTAGAGATAAGACATTTGTGCAACTACAATGATTAAGATGGATAGATTTGGAAAATGGTTCGAAGGATACGACGAGAACATGATTAAAATTTGAAATAAGATACGAATTTAGATTCATGCTTTATTATGATTTATGTGTTAATCATTTTATAGAATTAAATTGATCTTAGTTTCTAGGAAACTAATTTGCAAAATAGTTTCGTAATTATTCTGCTGAAGTCGAAATCGGATTCCATCCTGGTTTCCCAATAGATAAATGAGAATGAAAATGAATTTGATGAAGGTGATATGTCCAACGAAAACAGCCATGTGAACTCTTTGGTGTCAGCAAACATAATTGATTCCTCAATGAAATCAATTCTTGACACTTTTGAGTTATCAATTAGGCACTTTACAATGGCAATTCACTATTCTTTTTTATCTCTTACATTATCATTTGTAATGGTGAGCATGGAAGAAGTGATAAGAAGTGTTGCACTTAGCCAGAGCCTTTGAGCAGGTATTGAGGAGATATGATATTCACCCTTATATTGTGGATTCAATTTTAGTTAATACTTTTGCTAAAAGTTTTTCTTTGGTTTTTGTACTTTAGGTGCTATGGGCATGCTAATGTAAAACCTCTCTGGCCTCTCTTAAATGGTTGGCTATCAAAGAATTACATTCCTAGCTGTAATAACTATGACATTTCTTTAGTCTTCGAATTTTAGGTATGTGCAATCGTGGTTTAATTTTTCTTATTTATGGTTATATATATCTTTTACTTTTTACTGAAGTGGACTTTTATCAATGGTTGAATAAACATGTTAAATCACTTGTTATTCTTATTCATAGTTAATCCTTTTTTGTTTGTTTGTAAATCTATTCAGTGATATTTGCTTTATTTTGTTGGTATCCTCAGATCTATCCTCAATTGCTTTATTACTTTGGTAACAAGAATGATGCAGATTCTCTAAACTGGAAACTTTTGTGGAGTACATTTATAGGCTTCATAAAAGAATTTGCTTGGGCTCAGCTTTATCCGCCATCTGCTGCCTAATTACTATATTTGCTTGCAGTATCAGTTGCTTACAGTTTTAGGTTAAACCAAAACTATAATTAAGAAAGGAATAAGTGCCTTATTTTATATGGTGTTAATGACAATTTGTGATCTCTGCTTGCTCTTTTGGGATATAGCATAGTATACTGAGATGAAGGAAGAACATGGAAGGACTTTCATCCATTAGATTGGCTAATGCTCGTGGTATTTTTTTATTTGTTATGTAATTTCCCCTTTTCTTCTCTCATTACCTATGTATTTATTGATATAACCTTTACCAATAGGACTCATAAAATTCGATATTAACATAACATGACCTAGGACTGTTATATCAGAACATGTTGATTTAAGAATATGATAATGAAAATACATTAAGAAAGATATGAATTGTCACACTAAAATAATAATAAGAATTAAGAGTGATAAGCTTTTAGGGATTGATTGTTAACAAACTAGATAAGATCTTAAGTTTTTAAAGAGCCTAAAATAGCAGTTATTCTAAAAGAAGTTTGAAAAATATTCTTTTCAAGGTTTTTGATTCAACAATAATAATGATAATTTGTTAATTACAATGATAAAAAAAAGTCTTTCCAAGCTTATAATTCTAAAATGAAAATTTTGAAGGGAAATAACATTTGAAATCATAAAATTTTAGTTGATTGAAAAATGTGTTCAATACTTTTCCTAAACAACATCAACGTTCATTTTGTTCAAGGAGTTTGTGTGCATAAATCAAAGAGAAGCAAAATATAAGTTAAAGTCTGATGTTAGTTTACTTTTGTTTTTTTAGTGGCAAACCTAGCAAAAGATCAACACTAATTTACATATGTGTCTAAGTTCAGTTACATTTTGCAACCCCTTTTTTCTAGACTTATTCCTTTCTTTTGATGCTTTGCTTGAACATTTCGGAAACTGTCGAAAACCCTTTTTTATGCTTCCTATGTGTAGAAGTTTTTGTAGCTCAAATCAATGCTTGATTCCGATTATTTTTATTTTCCTTAAAATTATTTTCTCTCAAATTAGCACCTTCATCTACAAAATCAACAAGTATTCAATGTTTGGCTAAGATTGAATCTCTCACATCCTCCGCTCTTGTTGCCAAACTAACTCCTTTCTCCTTGTATTTATCTCTCATGTTTACTTTCTATAAAAGGTTTTAATTACTTCCAAGTATTTGCTCTCATTAGTTTAATTACTTCCATCCTACTTTATCATCATTAGTTTCATGTTGAGATAGTGTGAAGCTATATGTCCTCTTTCTAGGTGCTTAAGACATTTGATATCCCAATTCCTATTTATGAAAGCATAATCAATTTTGACCTTCTCTCCACTTGATGCTTGCATATTGGTTTCAGTGATTTCATATTTTAACTTAAGAGCTTTATCTTTGTTTTCGCTCTCCAATTTGTTTTATGATAAAAAACTTATACTAGAAACATAAAAGTTGTTATAATGCCTCTTTTTAAGCTCTTTTTCTACTTCATAGTCAAGTGCACTATATCCTCCAACTCTACATAGTGATGTAGCTCTATGAGATTGGTAAATTTAGGGTGTTTAGCCTATAAATAAATCGAGTAATTGTCATCTTCTGATCTTCCTTCATGTTCATCATAATCATGGTAGCTTTCATCTTCTTATACTACTCCTCTACAATCTTTGAACGTTGACTTAACATTTGCAACTTTTGGTAGAGCTCCCTGAAAGACAAAATCAAAACAAATAGCTTCCTTATCATTAAGTTTATCTCCTCTTAATTTTCAATATGCAGTTCTCGATTCTTCCTTCAAGTGAGAATTTATTGATCCTATCAATCCACAATATAGTCAATAAAATTCATTGCAACCATTTTAATCCTTTTCTCTTTTGAAAAATTATAACAATAAAAAACTAGCTCTACACACTTCTTCTACTTCAAGTAAGCATCTAGATTTGTCTTCCTATAAAAGTTAATATTACTATCTTAATACTACCTATATTATTATCTATCCATTCTTCATACTCCCTTTTGTATTTTATATTATACTTTTACGCTTCTTGTCTTCATTTTTTTTCTCCTCTTCCTCCTCTACCACTGCTTACATTTAGCTTTCTCAAGTAATTGACAACATCTTCATCCCTATCTGTGACATGCCCTATATGGAATCTACAACCACCCATATACATGACAACTAATTTCCTGTACATACATTCATGGCATTCATTTCTATTCAATGCTATACATATACACATTACAAAATTTCACATCACTTAACATTATCACTTAAAATTAGTATTATATCTTTTATATTTACATGATAATCTAAAAAGAAAACATACAATTTCCTTTACTCTTTTATATGTACAATCATCTTAAACTAAAACACATTCTAAAAGCACATTTTACTCTTAGCTGTTGGCCTTAGTCTTTGCAGATGTTTCCTGTACCTTACTCCTATGACTTGGACCTATATGGATTAACACTCGTGATAAGCTTGAAAGCTTAGTGGGGAAACACTTAGTTTTGATGAATACTCACAGCAATCATCTAGCAAGCACACACATTTAGAAATATCATAATTTATATACCATAAATTCACATTCATGAATCAAACATTGATATTAAACACTCTTTGATTCAAATTGTTAATACAAATGCAAATGCTTATCAATACCAATTATTTATGTTGTCATGTTGTATTTCTTATTTATAACTATTTACTTTACTTTATGTGTTAGTTCTGTACATTCCCGTGGGTGTGGATAACGAAAGTTGTGGATATTCGAAGATATCAGAACCGTGGATACTGGAAAGTATCAAATTGTAGATACACTCAAAGTGTTGTCCATCTCCCCTCTCCATATTCCTTTCCATGAACTTTCAACACTCACACACATGCTTAATTCCTATTGGCCACACATGCTTTATTATTATTAGTCACACATACCTTAATCCAGTTGACCCATATTTTAACTTTACAAAAATTGCATATTGGTCCTTCTTTCTTTAATTCCCACATTGGCCTATGATCTTATCAATTAATTTCATTCCCTTATTTCTTAATTTTCTAATGGCATAAATTTCATAAAATTTGGTTAATTATTCTGGGAGTTATAGCCAAAACCCTACAGGTTGTTTGAAAATAAGGACAACAGCTAGATTTCAACTTAAGGCCAAAATTTAAAAATCTTAGAGGCATAATCGAAATTTGATTCCTCTATGAAAGTTATAGAATTGTCCCTAGTTTAATATTCAATTGTAATTATCCAATTTGGAGGTTTACATGCTAAATATGGCCAAATTACAGAAGTTTGTTCATTGGAACCTATCCATCCAGTAAGGTACACATCCCAAATCAACTAACATCTGTCTTATTATGCAAGAGCAACATAAAAAAAGCATCCAATTTAACCAACAACATCCCATTTACTTATGGAATACTTCTTTTATCGATTACCCTCATAAATCCAAGCAAACATATCAAAAATTTCCATATATATTTCACGTCTAAGTATGTATTTCCATGCTAAAACGAACAAATTACCCATTTATCTATGTCTTTTACATTAAGTACCATTGTGTCTCTTACTATTCTTAGATGCACCTAATTTGTTATGTTCACTTCTTAATATGCCTTAGACATGTTATAACACTTCTAGGGTATATGTTAGGGACTTACACTATCATTCACATTAATAATTATCCATTCTAGTAGTTGGAGGTGGATTATATTGTAGTCAAGCTATGACAACATTATGTTTCTGCAAGCTATTTGTACCTTCACCAAATTGTTGAATAAGTTACTCATATTGGCCCCAAATGATGTTCATGAAGGACTCATGGGTTAGTAATAAAAGTAGTCCTTCATATATCTCTCTCAAAGTTTTATTCGATTGACAACGTAAACTTTTGACCAAAGGTTTTTTTTTAAACTATACAATCTAAAATAAGCAAATCAGTTGAATTCTTCCTCTTTTTTAAATAGCTCCTCAAATGTAATTTGGATAGCAAATAAGAAAAGAAACAAAACTAAAGACCAGTGACCAAGAAGACTCAGAAATAAGAAATTGAGCTTAATTGTTAGACCTAATGAAAAAGAAAAAGAAGATTTTGACAAGTTTGAATTAAACAATATGAAAAATAAGATCTTCAATAAATGTAATAATATTTAAGATGCCAAATGTCTTGTCCTTGCTAGAGAGATTTAAAACCTTGATTTATATGAGTATTGCAACTAGCCACTACTTTTATGACCTTTAGATGACACTTTTGTAGGACTTCTATTGACAAACTCCATAATAGCAATAATATTTTTTCACTTTTCTTTTCTTCTCTTTTATTTTTTTAGATTGACTTGATAACTCAAAAAATAATGAACACGACATTTAGGAATAATTTTCTCGTAATGAATCTTAAAACAAGAACACAAAAATTCAATGTATGATAACAGGACGGAAGAATATTGAAAACGTAAACAACAATATTAAGAACAAAGTTGAATATAGAATTGTATTTTGATAGCAAATTAAGAGATTCAATATCATTATAACATGACCAAGGATCATTTTATCTAAATAGTTTGATTCAAGAATACGACCATAAAAACACAACAAGAAAGATATATACGAATCATCATATTCTAAAAAATAAGAGATTGATAGTGATATGATTATAGGATTTGATTGCTACTAGAAAATACATAAAATCATAAGTTTTAGAGAATATAAAATAAGTGTTAAAAAAAGTTTGAAAAAATTATCTCCAAGATTCTTGATTCAAGGATCATAATGATAATTTGTCAATTACAATCATAAGAAAGTCTATTATAAATATAAAACTCCAAAACTAGAGTTCTAAAAAGAAATAGCATCTTAAAACAACAAAATTTAATTAATTAAAAACATATTATGTACCTTTCTTTGACAACATGATGCTAATTTTGTTCTTAAACTTTTATGGCCTGTTTGGTTTAATGGCTGGAATAGATAAATAATAAAATAGTTATTCTTAGGAATAGAAAAGAAAATGAATAAAACAGAATATATATTACTTTGTTTGGTTTACTATAAAAAAATTTCTATGTCAATATTTGGTTTGAAAATATAAACTTAGAATGACAAAGAAATAATTAACAAAAAGATCAAAATATCCTTATCCTTGATGATGATGATGATGATTATTATTATTTATTCTTATTCTTATTATTAATTAATTAATTTTTAACTTTCTTATTATTATAATTAATTTTCTTCTTCTTCTTCATCTAATTATTATTATTATTAAATTTATTATTCTTGTTATTATTATCATTATTAATTTTCTACTTATTATTATTAATTTTATTAATTTTCTGAAGGGAGGTGAAAATGAAGAAGAAACGCGAGATGGAGTGAAGGATAAGAAAATCATGAACAAATGACTTTATTCTCGGAATAGCTAATGACAAGTGAGGATAGTCATTAGCTATCACTAAAAGTAAAGGAATATTTAATCTTAGGATTAGATATCCTCTGTATTTTAGTATAATTAAACAAAAAAATAATTAAGTTTTAAGAATTCGTAAGGAATAGAATACCTATTTCATTAAACCAAACGTGCCATTAGTATGTAAAACAAAGATGAGTTTAACACTGGTTTGATTCCATTTCTCCAATATATAAATTCGATGAAAGATTGACTCCAATTTACTTCAATGTTCAGTGCCAATTAAGTTAGGTAAAACTTGTTCCCTTTTTTTATGCTTGACTTTAGCTTTTCACAAATTGTGTAATCTTCTCTTACTATTACTTTTATAGGCACATTTTTTCTCTTCTATATCCATGGTCAAGGAATTTACTGTACTGTACAAATATGATTACATTTAAGAAATCATATTTGATGTGAGCATTCATTAACCATGTGGTGAAGTTATCTGAATGCACTAATGTTGTGCAAGTCGAACCCTCTTGACTCTCGAGTCCCAAACTGTTTACACCATTAATTGCTTCTTTGCTGCAAAATGTTCCCACAGATTCTACCTTACAACCAAAATTGGAGGTAGAAGCAGACGAGTGGCCGAAGATTCTTAAAGCGCTTAGGTTTGTGCAGTTGCAACAGCTGCAGCAATGAGCTTGTCTAGTCCTTTGGTTATGCAGTCGGAAAGAAATTCATGCCGATGGAAATAGTAATAAATTTACATCAAGGTGTAACTCAAACAGCTGGTAGCTAGCCTGGTGATCAATCGAAACCTCCGGAACGAAACAGCTCTTCTATTTAAGTTGTGTTTTCCAATGATCGTCTCTCGTGCTGAATTTGTGACATGATGACAGTAAAGTCCATACACGGGATGTCTTTGCACGTGTTTTTTTAGATCGTGTCCATACTCTTCTCCGGAAGTTGCCCCCATCAGCCTTACCTCACCACAATTCATCTACAGAACTGACGTACACAGAGTTGGACAGCTGCCTTGGTGGACCCTGTTGGATGCTTTGAGATGTTTTCCTTTTGAAAAATCCAAAAAGTTACGGAGACGTACATGTGAAAGGGCCCTCTCTTAGTTGCAACGACTCGACCTCATTCCATGTATCTTATGAGAAGCTAGCTACCATGGATAAAGTTTGAAAGCTGCCTTTCCACCAAGTCGCCATTTTAGGCTTCAAATTGACCGTATCATCCTTCACCCAAATAAAAGATAACACCATATATCTTAATCATACATTTATGTCCCTCCTTTTTTAACCCTTTCATATTCTATGTTCTCTCTATTTTGTCTTAACTCTGTTCAACTTTATCTCAATCATACATTTATTTTATCCCAACTCAGTTTCACTTCATCTCATTTATATATTTATGTGAGTCCCAGTACTAACTCCGCTCCACTTCATCTCAGTTATACAAATATAAGGTTCAATATTTTTACTTTAGAAAAGGGACAAGATCATTTGTCTCCTCTATCATGTTCTAACTCTGCTCTACTTCATTTCAATAAAATAGAATAACAGAGATTACCTACATAAATTTATAACTGAGATAAAATAGAGCAGAGTTGAGACAGGATAGAGAAAATAGAAGATCATGTCCCTTTTCTAAAGTAGAAACATTGAACCTCGTATTTCCTCCTTATCTCAATTGCACCAAGTGGCACAGGTTCCGCAACCTACTTGTCTTACATTATTGTCTAAGAAAAAGGGAGTCAAACTATGTCCCTTTTCCTTCTTTTGTTTAATTATGCAATGGTAATGGACGGGAAAGGAAGAGGATCTGGTCCATCTTCCAATTCTATATGTGATATATGAGAAGATAAATTTTAACTAAATTCAAGCTAAGGTTATGTTATTCAATTTAAACACCATCAAGTTGACAAACTGAGTTGTTTCTGTTTTCAATAAAGCTTAGAGTTTGAACATTTTGGTAAATACATAATACTAGTAACTATTAGAGAATGTATTAGATGTTTACTCACGTAGGGCAAATACTTAATTTCGCATTCCATAGTTTGAAAAGTCATATAATACAAAACTTATTACTTTCGTTTTTCTGAATCCGTACACATCTAATACATCGTTAAAACAAACTGTTTTTGTTTATATTCAAAACTTGTTTCATAATTGATATATGTAACAAATGGTGAAAAAGGTAAAAAGTGCATCCATTCCACGTTGGCCATCCGATCCCACGTGCCAATATCTCCTCCTTGTCCGTGACGCTTTTTTATGACTTTTACGCCGGCACTCTGCACTCCCTCCCTCTGTTCCACTTTACTCGTTTGTCAGCCCTCTCTCTCCGTCTCAGCTCTCCATTGTAGTGTGATTTAGTGTCCCTTTGATCCTCGGATATGAAATGACGGACAGTTCTGATTCATATCTCAATCCTCTGCAACTGATCGCTCCTATTCCTCGTCAATTTCTTCTTTCCTTCCTCTGGTAACAATTTGTTCCCTTATTTGTTTTGTGCTACTGGTTCGGTCATACTGTTGCTTGTGACTTTCTTTAACAGGTCTGTGGGTTACCTAAGCTCTTATAACTCAACCCCTCCTATTTGTTTCCTTTATAAAATTTTCATATACTGTTATCTGGTAAGTTTTCATTTTTCTTTTTTTATAATGAATTTGTTCGCTTTGTTTGAGGTTCGGTTTTTACCAATACGAATTAAAGAAACATGCTTCAAAAATCTTGTCTTGATTCTTTTTCTGTTTATATTTGCTCATTCATGCATGTTTTACATATATACATTAAGTTAGTTCCTTCCCGGATATGTTACAATGAGTAGAAAGTACGTTGCTAATGAGTGGATACATGGTTGGCCTGAGTAATGAAAATCACAACTGGAATTGAAATCCTACGATTAATATTTTTCTTTTTATGCCAGATCAGAGAATGAAAACGGTTATTTCTTCCATAATCAACAATTTGTTTTAATATGGGCTATTCTCAGTTTTCTTTCCTCTGTCAAATTGATACCTAGTGTGTGATACATCTTCCAATGCTCTCAGATTTACCTCGGCAAGCAGCCATGGGAATGATGGAGTCCTGTGATTGCATGTGGCCCCATGATGAACTACTTGTGAAATATCAGTATATCTCGGACGTTTTAATTGCGTTTGCATACTTTTCTATTCCTATTGAGATTATCTACTTTGTGCAAAAATCGGCCTTCTTCCCATACAGAGGGGTGCTCATGCAGTTTGGTGCTTTTATTATTCTTTGTGGAGCAACCCACTTCATAAATTTGTGGACACTCTACATGCATTCTAAAGCAGTTGCTGTGGTTATGGCTATTGCAAAGATTTCTTGTGCTTTCGTGTCTTGTTTCACTGCATTAACGCTTGTTTACATTATTCCTGATTTGTTGAGTGTTAAAACTCGGGAAATGTTTCTCAAGAATAAGGCTGAAGAACTTGACAAGGAAATGGGGCTTATTCTTACACAAGAAGAGACAGGAAGACATGTCAGAATGTTGACCCATGAGATTAGAAGCACTCTTGACAAAAATACTATCCTAGAAACCACTCTTGTTGAATTGGGTAGGACCTTAGGCCTGGAGGAATGTGCATTGTGGATGCCATCACGATCTGGCATGACTCTACAACTTTCACATATGTTGAACTACCGAACACAATATGGGTCTACCGTGCCAATAAACCTTTCCATTGTAACTGAAGTCTTTAATAGTGCACGAGCATTGCGCATACCATATAATTGTCCACTGGCTAGGATCAGGCCTCTTGTAAGTCGATATGCGCTACCAGAAGTTGTTGCTGTCCGTGTCCCTCTTTTACATTTATCAAATTTTCAAATTAATGATTGGCCTGACCTTTCTGCAAAAAGCTATGCTGTCATGGTTCTGATCCTTCCTGCAGATAGTGGTAGAAAATGGCGTGACCATGAGTTAGAACTTGTTACAGTTGTTGCAGACCAGGTACATTTACCTTCCAGATTGTTTGACTTGTTTTCCATTTCCTATTCACTTAACCTTTATGCTCAATTCCTTGCCTGCAAACAAATATATAAGATCATAGACCTGTATGCATTCTTATATTAATTTCATCAAGTTGTAGGAAGCTATTTAAAACATAAGAACTAAAGATTGTGGTTATAAGTTCCCAATTGATGCTATGATTAGTTCCTAGGAATTCTACTTAGAACATGCTTATTGGTGAAACTGATTTTTTTTCTCTTCATACAGGTGGCAGTTGCTCTTTCACATGCTGCAATTCTGGAAGAATCTATGCGAGCACGTGAACAGCTCCTGAAGCAGAATATTGCTTTGGACTCAGCTCGTAAAGAGGCAGAAACGGCAATTCATGCTCGCAATGACTTTCTCTCTGTCATGAACCATGAGATGAGGACACCAATGCATGCAATCATTGCATTGTCTTCTCTTATGCTAGAGACTGAACTAACTCCGGAACAAAGAGCTATGATTGAGACAGTTTTAAAGAGTAGCAACCTCTTGGCAACACTTACCAATGACGTGCTAGATCTTTCGCAGCTTGAAGATGGAAGCCTTGAGTTGGACATTGGAAGGTTCAATCTTCATTGCATGTTTAAAGAGGTATGTAATATGTATTGGAATGTTTTCCAGTTGAATATCTTCTTTTCTAACTGATTTTGATATAAACTTGTGGCTTCCCCGCAATTGTTTGAGCCTATTTGTCTTCACTCTGTCAATGTAGGTTGCCAATTTGATACAACCTATTGCATGTGTAAAGAAACTATCTATGAACTTGATTCTGGCCTCTGATTTGCCTCCGCTAGCTGTTGGTGATGAGAAACGGCTTATGCAAATTATTTTGAATGTTGTTGGCAATGCAGTTAAATTCTCAAAGGAGGGTTATGTTTCTATTATAGCATCTGTTGCAAAACCAGAATCGTTAAGGGACTGGAAGCCTCCTGAATTTCACCTGATTGCCAGTGATGGCCACTTCTTCTTACGAGTTCAGGTTGATTAATCTGTTGCAATCCTGGTTGACCTCTAGAGGTTAAGGCTTCTCTTTTCATATGATAAGACTAAGAAAATGTTCTAGACAATTTTATTCTACTCTTTGCTAATCATCATCTATTTTGATGGTTAGCCTATATGATCTTGCTGCTAGCATAAATGCCTAAGTTTTTGGTACAGGTCACCATTTAACTGCTCGCATTGCTTTTTCAACCTGGAATTTGTTTGAAATTTGATCTATTTAAAAGTCGTCAACAAATAGACTTTTGCAGGTTAAGGATTCTGGCTGTGGTATTCTCCCACAAGATATCCCCGTGCTTTTCACTAAATTTGCTCAGCCTCGAGGTGGATCTTGTCGAACTAATGGTGGCGCAGGTCTTGGACTTGCCATTTGTAAACGGTAGATCTCGGAACATGCATAAGACAACTTTAATGCTTGCATTTAGAGTCTACTGACATTTGAACATGGCTGGAAGCATTTCATAATCACTATCTTTTCTTTTCAATAGTTTCCTCTACTTTTTTTTTAAAAAAAAAAGATTAAAAAAATCAACCTAGTTACATCCTGTAGAAACTACCATATTAACTTTGGCGTGCTGCAACTTTACGTTGTATATTGCTCGCAGTAGTACAGCAACAAAATAATTGCAATTGCTTGTCTATGACACCAGCTCCTTCCTTTTGTCTATTGCATTTTCACTCCACTTGAATTACTGAACCAGGTTCGTAACGCTCATGGGAGGTTATATTTGGATCGAAAGTGAAGGCCTTGACAAGGGTACTGTGGCAACATTCATTGTCAAGCTCGGCCTTTGTGATAATCCTGATAAATCGTCTTTGCTCCAGGCTGCAATAAGAGGACGAGCGAACTGTGCCAGTGCAGACTTTACCGAACACAAACCTCCGTTTGGTTTCAACGACGGAATTACTCCCTGTCATCGTTACCAAAGAAGTCTTTAGTTATAAAGCCGTGGAAGCAGATTTCAAGCTTTTGAAGATGATGAATTGTTTACTAGTTCCTGATTTGTAACTTGAAAGTCACAATACAATAATTACAACGTCAGACAAGGATACAAGTGCTAGTAGAACCATTACGTAGGGGCATATCTTTGTCATGTAATGTAGTTGATTCGTGAATAGTGGTTGATTGTTCTGCAATATCCAAGTTTATAAACTGCCCTTGGCACTAGTGATTATAACCGGTCTTTTGACTTTTTATTATCTTTCCCAGAGCAGATTGGAGGGTTAATTTTTACTGGCTAGGAGAAAGATAGCTTAACAAATGCTGCACATTAAAGTCCTCCTTTCCTAAAAATTGCAAGTAGAGTTTGTTGCTCATATCTTCCTTTCAATCATCAGGCCCAGATCCCTATGTATTGAGATCAATTTCCGTTTCGTGCATCGCTTCCTCTCTGCTCCACTAAGTTGCTATCATTTCTTAAAATTACAGCAACCATCAAACCTGAACTAAAACCAATAGCATCGATGGATTTATACGAATCAACTATCAAAAATGATATAGTATCACTGATTCAAACCGACACTAGGAATGCCCGTATCCTAGAATTCTTTCCATCAACATTTAATATATTAAGTAACATAGTGCAGTTACAACAAAAGAACACACAATTACGACAAAACTATTCAGCCAAAGCAAAGATCTTTGAAGTAGTCAGCGAGGGCTTCACTTCTTGGATTTCTTCGAAGTCCTGCTAGCGACACAACAAAAGATGAGTATCTGAATATATAGGAACACAATCAACAAGTTTTAAACCTCTGAAACAAAGGCTTACTCGACTGGTTGCAATGCAGCAGCAGTAGCAGTTGGAGCACCTATTGGCTTATCACCAGCTCCTGGTCCCTGCAAGAAATTCAAATAAAATCCACCATCAAAAAATATCGCAATGAAGACAGTAAAACTAATGTGATAAAGCTGTGAGGATTTTACTGATTCTAGATGATAGCATTTAATGAGTTCCATTATTGAAGGAACACAATAGATCGACACAGTAAGTGTAAACCCTCGCTGACTCCAAACTCGTTAAAATGGAACCATAACAATTCTACAAAATTTAACAAAAAGAAGCAATTCTTAATCACCCAGAAAAATGGAATTCTAGTGTTACCTGGACCAATCGTTCCTCTCTTCTAGCAATTTTTCTTTCCCTTCTTGCCTTGTTCTTAGCCCTCTTAACCTCAAACTGATCAGATAAATTCTTCTCTCTTGCTTTCTCAGCTTTTGATTTGTGAATGCTCTCCATAAGAACACGCTTGTTCTTGAAGACATTACCTTTCACTTTCATGTACATGTCATGGTACATGTGTTTGTCAATTTTTTTTGCCTCCCTGTACTTGCGAAGCAAACGCCTTAGCACACGCATCCTTCTCATCCAAAGAATCTTTGTTGGCAACCTTGCTTCTCTTGTACCCTTGCGCTTACCTAGAGTTGTTCCAAAATGCTTAAAAGTTAAAGACTTAAGAGACACCCAGGATACAGTAGGAAAAAGAACTACATTTTGAACTAGAATGCCCATGAAAAACTAAAACATATGCAACAAAGTCCACTTATCTGAATTGATAATAGAAAAATTAGGAATTCCATATGGTCTACAAATAACAAAATGTAGCACTATGAACAGTGAGCGTTTATAATACAAATAGTGTTTTATGACAATTTAAAATGAAACCCCTAAAGATCTAAGATTTTTAGGGAACAAATACCATATCCAGAGTGACGCCCTTTCCTCTTGGCTTCCTTCATACGACGTGCACGAGACCGAGAGTGAATTTTTGTTGGCTTCCTGATGATAAAACCATCCTTAACCAACTTCCTTATGTTTTGGCCTGAAGTTAAATCATCAATAAATCAATAATTTGTTTTTTTAAAAAAAATTGATATGCGCCACAGATGCACTTCAAATGGATGACAAAAATTACATTCAACATGTAAGCTAAAAAGAACAGTAATGGACTGTAAAGCAATATAGACGTTCCCTCAGAGGACCTTTTCAAATCACACACAAAAAGCTGCACCAGCTAGTGTCTACGACACTTGCAAAGAACTAGATTTTCATCCTCGTAAGAAGATACTTTTGCACACGCATAAAATTACAATTTAGCAAAAGATCATTTCGATAAACTCGAATTGAGAACTCTTAAACAATCTATTGAACACGCAGACAAAAAACATAAAATGAGGAGGACAGGTAAAACGTTCGTATGTTACTCCACACATTAAACAAGTTACTTCTGCTACCTTTATGCGCTAAGAAAACTGTTAATTTATGACACAAGATTTTTGAAAGAGAAAACAAATGAAATTGAAAACGTACGAGAATTGGCCATGGAGATCTCGTTGACTTCATTGGGATCAAGCCACACCTTCCCTTTGCCGCACTTCAGGACGCTAGCGGCTAGCCGCTTTTGGAGTTTCAGCGAAACCATCTCTTTCTCTCGCTCTGTGCAGCAGCTGCGATGGCGGAGTGGTACGAGAAATTGTATTTATACAGTGGTTCTAGGGTTTTCTGAGGATAACCGTTTGTCAAGGGCCTTGTTTGGGCTCTCTCTATTTTGAGCTGAGAATGGGAATTTGTTCTTAAGTGCTATGAATAAGAGGGGTGATAGGATCCGGTTGAGTTGATCAAATCTCAGATTAGCTTAAAATAATATTTAAATTGAAATTCGAGGATGATTCACGTCCTATTGGTTGGTTTTACTTTTACCTTTGGAATTAAATACTTTCGGTCCTCATCCAATAGTCATTTCTACTCAAAAAAAAAAAGAAGTTATTAATTTTTCTTCTTTTGATAACCAATTGTAACCGATCAAACCAATTTTAACACATGATTGGTTTAAAAAATGGTAAATCTTAAATTATTAAAATCAGTTCTCTCAAATCACAACACGGTGCAAAGATGGATTCATTTTCGTCACTATCCAGTGTTGCAAATGTTGGCGGAGGAGTTCATCGCTCATGCGACTTTATGAAAATTGTGAGGAACAACTAGTGTATGAGGCCAAAGTTAAAACTTTATTTCATTTAATTTGATCGCTTAACCCAAAAATTCAGCTTGGTGGACCACATTTCCAACTTTTTGGCTCTTTTCAGAATTAGAGAGTGTGAGGATTATTTGATGAGTTCAAACTAATCTATCACATAAACCTTTTTGTTAAAAGACTTTACCAGAAATATTTGATTAATAATATTGAAAGAATCTTTTTTCTAGTAGAAATGTTGTATTAGAAAAAAAAAATGACTGTAGTTGGAAAACAAAAAATATTCTAACCTCTTTACTTTCATTTTACACATTCTCTTATTCATTTTAATTTTGTTATTTTAAATCATGAGATCAAATATATTTAAAAAATTATGGTCATCTAATTATCAACTTGGATGCTCTACCAACCTATTGTGCTGCACACGAGACAAGCCCGCTTCGGTTATAACCCACCTTTATTCCTTTTTTTTATTACAAGGGAAGGAAAAAAAATAGAAAACGAGACTAGTGTTAGACCCCTAAGTTCAGTCTGCGGGATCGTGCGAGTGTTGGCGAGCCTTGGCTAATGTTTGGCACGTAAGTTGGCATGAGAAAGGCGTGTTGACAGAAACAAGGCAAAGACTTGCGAGTTGGCGAGCAAAACCCGAGGAACTTGTGAAGTAGGCGAGAGATGCAGGAAGTATCGACGAAGATTTCAAGAGTAGGCGAGATTCGATACGCGTGGGCATGAGTAGGTGCGCATTGGCGGAAACCTTCGATGAGACGTGAGATTCGGATGCGAGGCCACGCGGAGTTAGGAAACTAAATCATGCGAGACCCGAGAGTGCGCGAGAAGGTGCAAAGGTGTATGAGACTCGCGAGGATGCGCGAAGGCATGCGAGCATGATGAGACACACGAACACTTAACTTCGGCGAGGTAGGACGAAGGTAGGTAAATGGGCGAGATTTTTATGCTAACTAGGATTGTGACTTGTGACTTAGTCATGGAGCGACGAGACTGCACCATGAGGAAGCTTGATCATGGAAGATTGACTTATCCATGGACGTGCATTGATAGACTTATGTGCGGATAGCTTTCACTAAGACAAACATGGGCGAGTGGGATCGAACTTGGTGCGAATTTTGGTAGAGCATCGGACCTTGTAGAGATTGACTCGACCCAGGCTAAGGTCTTGACGGACTAAGGACTTAGCCCATGCTCGGATGAATGGACCACGACTAGCGGACTTGTTGTGGGAAGCATTGGATCAGGCCAGTGTGCTAGTGGGCTTCGGCAAGATCACATTG
>JANSVA010000004.1:8104690-8129368 GCA_025504915.1 Erythroxylum reticulatum
GACGCTGATAAGGTCAATGTAACGGCCATGTACTTGGATGGGGACGCCAAGCTCTGGTGGAGGACGAGGACCTCTGCAGAGATCAGCACGGGTAGAACTCTTGTAGATACATGGGAGCTCATGAAGAAGGAGTTGAAGGATCAATTTCTTCCCATGAATACTTCTTGGCTCACGAGAGATGCCTTGAAGAAGTTAACGCAAGATGGATTGGTAAGGGATTATGTGAAATCTTTTAGTTCTCTCTACTTGATATTGAAAACATGTCAGACGAGGACAGGCTCTTCAACTTTTTGTCCGGGTTACAACCGTAAGCCCAAATGGAATTGCGGAGGCAAAATGTGAAGAACGTGGTTAGTGCAATCGCAGTTGCTGACACCTTGGTGGACTTTCGGTCGATGAAAGAAACTAAGGTAAACTCCTCTAATTCTACAAAGGGCAAAGACCATGCTCAACAGGAGAATACTGAGGGGAAAAAGAAGAAGAATTCCAAGAAGGGAGACTTCAAGTGGAAAAGCAAGCAAAATGGTGGGTCCGAGAGTGGGGAGAAGTCCTCTAGAAAGGGCAAGGTTGCTTGTTATCTATGCGGTGGATCACATTATGCAAGAGAATGTCCGAGGAAAGAGAAGCTAAACGCCCTGATTGCCGAAGAAGAGGCAGAATCTTCGGACTAGGCGGCGCTAAATCCGATTGCATTATTGAATGCGGTTAATAAAGAACCTAATCCTTATGATGAACTGATGTATGTGAAGACACAGGTTAATGAGATAGAGGTGATTGCGATGGTGGATACGGGTGTGTCACATTCCTTGGTAACGGAAAGGATGGTGCGCAAGTTGGGGCTTAAAATGTCCAAGACCCCGACGAAGGTAAAGACCTTGGCGGGTAAGGCACAAGAGGTGATGGGAGTTGCTTACAACGTCCCAGTGAACATAGGGAGTTGGACTGCCAGGATGAATTGCATGATTGTACCACTTAAGGATTTTGAGTTGATATTGGGGATCGATTTCCTTAAGGCAGCAAAGACGGTGCTGTATCCAAGTTTAGGAGGTATGATAATTATGTATGGTGAAAAATCCTTCTATGTTAATTGTTGTAGATTCGTTAGTGGGACGAAAGAGACTACAACACCGGTAGCACATATGTCAGCAATGATCATTGGAAAGGAGCTGAATCATGGTCGAGGAAACCCGAAACAAAAGACGGGTAAGGAGCAAATAGTTGCCAAGATCGCGAAGGATCAAGGTGACAAGGAAAGCTTAGCGGAACGAGCTCTTCTCAACATGTCTTTGGCGGGGACGGCGAGCCTTAAGGAGGCGAGTCTAAGTGGAAGCAAAGACAACCCCGATGTAATGGGAAAATGGTATGTGAGACATTTTTTAGTAACCCGCCTGACAATTTATTATCCTGCCTTAAGAAAAGATGAAGAAGAAGCTAGAGAAGAAGATGGGTTGCGATCGTGCAGGAAGAAGTTGGAACATCTGGAGGCTCTCTGTCACGATTGTATATGGTGTGTATGATCCTGACAGAGTATGCAAGAAGAAGCTAGTGCACGATCATGCAAGAGATAGTTTTTCCTTGTCACGAGATTTTTGTAATTTTGATGAGAAAACCCCTGAAAGAGCCCTAGAAGGATTGCGAACTATAAATGGCAAAGAGAAACACTAAAAGAGGTAGCTAGAATAAAAAAGCAAGGGGTCAAGGAGGCAAAATTCTACAAAGACAAGTTGTAAAATTTTCCATCTCAATGATAAAAAAAAGGAAGACATTCAAAATTCAAAATTCAAACTTCTATTCTTTCTTTTCTTTCAATGTTGACTATGAACAATTGTGTACTTATTTTGGCTATGGATTGTTAAATTTATTTTAGGAATTATTCTTGAATTGTTTTATTAAACTTTTATGTTCTTTATTTAATAGAGATATACTTTATGGCGTTTATTGTTTTATATTTGATCTGAATGGAGAGATTATGTTGAATTATTTGTTTTATGTTGTACATTGAGACCCGCTACCGTAATACACCGATAAAAAATTAGATTATTAGGCAATAAAATTGTTTGGTGTTAGAACAATCCTGGTGGGATGCGACGCTTATACTTACAATATAGATAGATTAAAAATCACATTAACACTTTCGTTACTCTTGTAACTCCTGCATGATTATGGTCTGATGTTGTATTAATGCAGCTTGAGCAATATTTACATTCGCTTATATTGAGTATGGAGGTGGTGGATAAAAATTCTTGGATGCTAATGTCTTTCCTTTGTTGTTAAGTAACTGGTGGTGGATAGTCAATAATCCTTTTAAACTCATCAGCTTCCATCCCAAGTTATTAACTTCTTCATCAACTAAAATGTATCAACCGTTAACCATCTTGATTGAGTCCAGATATCTTAATACCTAAACGTCAGGGGTAGGCAGTAAGTATGCAAAAGTCATTTAAGGAAGGGGAGCACATATTCCCCCCTTCCCTCTAGTCATTATAATATTAAATTAATTACAAAATAGTAAGCCAAATTACAGTATTGACCTCCACTAAGCACCACATTTAGGATAACGTGTGTAGTGTCACCACCCTCAATTTTTTACTCCTACTTGAAATAATGTGTGCAATCGGTAGATGCAAAAACATTACGGCAAGCGATTTTATGTGCTAGCTATTTATTCTAGTTGGATTGTATTCGATCGATTTTAAGCGATAATTGATGCAAAAATTAATAAATATATATATAGGCCTTCAAGGAAGTTAGTTAAAGAAGTTTTGGTAATTTACAGTATTCACTCAAAATTGCATAATAGATATGGAGAAATCAACACCACTAATCCAAAAATTAATCTAATCTGGCTCATCCAAAGCTAATGGAATTTTTACAAAAATCCCGAACCTAGCTCTTTATAAGCATCTTCAACAATACTAGAAAAATCTAAACCAACTTGCTTTATTAACCATTTCTACCACCTACATCGCTAAACAAACTTCTACTGGAGAATACAACTTGATATTTATGTTTGGC
This sequence comes from Erythroxylum reticulatum, assembly GCA_025504915.1. Classification (NCBI taxonomy): domain Eukaryota; kingdom Viridiplantae; phylum Streptophyta; class Magnoliopsida; order Malpighiales; family Erythroxylaceae; genus Erythroxylum; species Erythroxylum reticulatum. The sequence continues at coordinate 8,107,706 of JANSVA010000004.1, forward strand.
TCTAAACTTTTGGTTCTTAGGATTTCATACTTTTTCAAGTGGCCTTCATTAGTGAAATATAGCATTGGATGTTCGCTCTCATTGGGTTATTGGTGTGCATTATATGCAGTTAACAATCTCTTAGATATGCCTTTACCTTCTTTTTTCAAAAGTTCTTCACCCCCAAATGACAAGAATCAACTTATTTGGACTTAAAGCTTGTAAGGAATTTTAGAGATAAATTAATAATTTTGACTATATAGGCACGTCGACAGCTATGTTTATAAAAAATAAAAAAAAACCTATATCTGTGTTGACTTACTGTAATTATGGTTGAAAACACGAGCATGTGCTACACATTTTTAGATTAGAAAAGTATACATCAACATGGTTTGACATATGGGTGTACCAAATTGCATCAACACAGTTAAGAACATGAGGGTGTTATCTGTGTTACATGAAAACCTTTATTAAACATGATTTGAAACACAGAAATCGTCAATCTATGTTCCTTAAAAAAAAACCTTTCATAAACATAATTTGAAATTATGTTCATTGGGTAATATTTTGGGAAACACGAATTAAAGACATGATCATATACTAAACCATGTCCTTCTCGGGTAATGGTTTAGAACCTACCAACACATTCCAACTAATAGTCATGTTAAAACTTGTGTATTTTTAATTTAATTGATGGTATTTTCTTTATAATGAACTAGCATTTTTTCAAGATAGTGGTGGCATTTGTTATTTAAAGTAGTGGTATCAACTCTATTATGTTAAGTTATTTTCTTAATATAAGTTATGGTAAATTGTGTATATAGTACTACTGTTCTTTCATTACTGTGATTGTATTTCTTGATTAATTTGGTGGTACTTTTTGTATATGCTAGTGATATTTGCATAATAGAGTGTTGATGTTTAGAATATTGAGAAAGCTTTTTTACTAAAGTGATGATATTTCTTTTACATAATCCTAGTATTCTATCTAAAGAATTGTGTATTTCTTATTTATAATGATGGCATTTTTTAAATAGGCTTGTAGTATTTGCAATATAAACTTATAGGAGGCTTATTCATATTGAGTTAAATAACTTAATCAAATGGGAGGCAATTTTTACATATAGTGATTTTTTCCCATAAAGTAGTGATTTTTCTTTTTCAAATTGGTAATATTTTTACAGACTTGTAATATTTAGAATACACATTCATGGTTTTTAAACTATTCACTAAAGTTTTAGTTTTTACTTATAATATTTTATTGAAAATATTGTATTGATAGAGATAGGGCATAGTATTACATTCATGTCCTAACCACAAACCTTTTCTATTTATTTAAAAATGACCATCATATAATGGATCACCTTAAATAACAACATTCATTTGAATTCAAATAAAACCCTTAAAATTGCATAATTAAACTCAAATAAAAAAACATGGTTTTAACATCCCTTAATGATACCTTACAATATCTATAAAAAAGTAACCCACACTGTAACACCCACATACCCTCAGGGAGGATATGCAGATGCTACACAAAACAGTACTAAAACAATCTAAAACATGCTAAAGCATTTCCAAAAACTCAAGTAACTTACATTTCATTTCATAGGTTGAGTCATTTTCAGAACATAATATACACATGGTACTTATCACATACAAGCCTTAAATCCAAATAATCGTTATTATAGTTATTACAAACCATTAAACATAATACAAAATGCAATACGTCTCATTACATTAAATACATCTCAAAAACAACTTAAAAACTCTCAAAAAACAACTTCCAAACATGTCATATCCTTCATTGGCCATTACGGTTGTCCCATCCTTAACTCTTCTTATCAGAACCTATATGGAGGCAAAACAACTATGCTAAGCATATAGCTTAGTGGGGAATAACTAACAAAATATAAACTGGCAATTGTTTCCAATAGCTGTCTAGTATTAACATGTATAGAATCAGATCATATCACAAGCAATCTTTAATTGTTCATATTAAAGAGCAATCCAAACATTGTGTCTCAGAATATAATATGATTCACCAATACAAAACAAATCATATAAATATCATAATAGAATGTACAAGTATCAGAACATGAAATAATTCTTTCAAATTAGAATACCACTTGTATCAGATTAGAATATGTCTTGTATCAAATTAGAACTTGTCTTGTATCATAACAGAACTTGATTATGTCAGAAAAAAAACTTGATTATATCATAACAGAATTTAATTGTATAAGAATTGAACTTAGCTTATATCATAATTGAACAAATATCAGAACACAAAATAGGTTAGCATGTTAGCCCTTTTTTACATAAGTAGGTAACGGGACCAGAACAGAAGATACTTATGATTGGTATCATAAAATAGGAGAGACTTATGTCTCACAATTAGAGGACACCGTAGTGTCAATAATTAGGGGACACTTTAGTGTCAAGTTACAGGGGACATCTTAGTGTCAAGTTATATGAGTAGTAGCAGACCTTTCTAAGCATGCCTATTTACCCACGACTAGGACTTGACAGTTTTAAAACAAAACATTTTAGATTTCAAAACCACACGTAAAAGATGTAGTGCATATCATATGTCTTTATTCCATTTTGCTCAAATTGAATATACTCATTTATATTCGATCAAACTGAACATGCCTTATGAATAAAAGCCTTTGTATTAATAAATCAATGAAGCTTTAAGTCTTTACACATTACATATATTCATACAAATTTGCAATTCACAATCAATCATATCCAATTCACATCACATAAATCCTTTGGAATACTTTTGTGTTCACAAGAACACATTCTTCTTTGAACAAGCTATAAAACTCAACATTAGATACATTATTATTAAACTACATATTCTTTAAATTATCAATCCATAACTCATTCAACCCTTAATTAACTCATTTTACAACAAATTAGATTCATTTCCAACCTTCATTAAGCCCAATTAAACCATTGTAAAGTATCTTAACCTTATATAGTCTAACAATTGCCCAAAACTAACCTTTTCTTCTTCTTAAGTACTTCCCACGACTGTGGGAATGACCCTTATAAATCCCATGATTGTGGGATGAGTGGACCAAAGGTTCACCCACCTATAACCTTCAATTTGTTTCCAAAACTTGACTTCTTCACTTCCATTCAATTCACCTTCAACATAGTCCCTTAATTACAATTTAATTATACCTTATTCATGCTTCTACAGCTCATCAAATTCATGTTCAAATCTAATTCAAAAATCATCCATTAAGCAGCTCACAATCCATAATCTTTCAAACATCAAAATCCAAAGAAAAAGTTATAAAACAAGTATCATGTTCCAGACCTTAATTCATCATCAACTCAATACATATTCTAACTAATTCAAGCATCATATAATTCATATCACAACATGTTATCAAGTTTAGAATTCCCTTATCTATTTAACTTCAAAGTCCTACTTCAAAGAATAAGCAAAACTAGCCTTTCATGTAACTAGCATACCTTCTAGATCAAAATGAAAATTTTAGCACCAAGAAGACAATAACATGGAAAATAGCAGGATCACCTTCCATGATGCAATATATTACCAAGATTCCAAGTGATGATGATTCAAAATGAAGAGAAAATTCCAATAGTTGAGAGGAAGTGAGAGGTTTTTGTGGGGAGAGTATTGAGAAGGCAGCAGAAACACCAAATGAGCTGGAGTGATTCAGTTCTTACTTTGCAAGATGTCTTAACTTTGAAGGGACAAATGTCCTTCCATAGTATGACCTACATGGAAAATATAGGAGTGAGCTACTTGTCTTCTTATCATGCTGCCAAATGTCACAACTCAATTAGGCCACTTGTCACTCACTTATTACTGCCACTTGTCAATTTATTAACTATATCATTTATCACTTAATTTTCCATGCCAAATGTCACTTATTCATAGGTTTAATCATCCAATTTTTCATGCACCAACTTATCTTGACACTTGACATTTTCCTAGTCTAAATGTACATTTTAATACCTCAATTTTCTAATAATATCAATTAATTCCAAGTTACTAATCATGGTTTGATAGACCACAAATTTAAGACATATGCAATTCACAATTTCAACGCCTATAACACATATACTTTCATAAACATGTAACATTTCAACTAGGGTATAATTTGGGGCCTTACAATTATCTCCCTCTTAAAAGAAGTTCACCCTCAAAATTCATCCTGATGAGAATAGTTGAGGATATTGAGCTCCGATGAGCTATTTGCTAGTTTCAAAGTTGTCTGACTTCTCTAACTAAAATAGACACAAACCTTTCTTCATAAAACAAATCTAGTTATACCTGAATTTCTTGCACAGAAACCTTATATATATCGTCAGACCGATATCTTCTCAATATCGAAACATGAAATATATCGTGTAACTTGGCCAATTCTTTAGGAAGAGCTAACTAATAAGCTACTGGTCTGATTCTCTTAAGAGTCTTATAGGACCAATGTATCATGGGATGAGCTTTCCTTTCTTCCTGAACTGAAGGATGTGTTTCTATGGCGATACTTTTAAGAATACCTTATCACCTACTTGATACTCAATATCTTTCCTTTTTAAATCGACATAGGAATTTTGCTTATACTGGCAGTTTTCAATCTTTGTTGGATAACTTGAACTTTCTCTTCAGTATCTTTCACAATATCAGGTCTGATCATCTTGTTTCCACTTAATTTAGTCCAACATACCAGAGTTCTACTCTTCCTACCATATAGGGCTTCATAAGACGCCATGCCAATACTAGTTTGATAACAATTATTGTAAGCAAACTCCATTAGAGAAAGATAGTTATCCCAACTTCTTAGGAATTCTAACACACATCCCCAAAGCAAATCTCCTAATATCTGAACAACCCATTTAGATTGACCATCTAATTGGGGACGGAAAGCAAACTAAACTTGAATTGAGTACCCAAAGCCTTTTGCAAACTTTTCCAGCATCTCGAAGTAAATCGAGGATCACGATCAGTAATAATAGATAATGGCACCCCATGTAACCTCACTATCTCATTCACATATAGGTCTGCAAGCTTATCCAATGGATAATCAGGAAGAACAGGTAGAAAGTAAGTAGACTGAGTGAATTTATCCATAATCACCCATACAACATCATGCTTCCTTTAAGTGAGAGGAAGTCCAGTGACAAAATCCATGGTAATGTTATCCCATTTCTATTGAGGAATCGAAATTGGATGTAACAAACTAGATGGAACCTAATGCTCAGCTTTAACTTGTTGACATGTCAAATATTTAGACATATAGTCTACAACATCACGTTTCATACCGAACCACCAGTAATGCTGCTTCAGATCTTGATGTATCTTATTTCCACTAGGATGCATTGTAAAAACAATATTATGGGCTTCAAACAATAACCTTTTCTTCAATTCATCATAAGCTGGAACACATAATCAATCTTTGTAATACAAATCACCATCTCTTTTTACAAAAAAGTTATATTGTTTACCTTCTCGAGTTACAAAGGTAAGTAGTTACAACTTATCATCAGCTTTCTAAGCATCAAAAATCTCTTGTCTCCAAGTAGGCCTAGTTTTTAATTGAGCTATTAAAGCCCCATTAGATGTAAGTCCCCACTCACCCTGCTACATTGACAATGCTAAAATTGTCTTTCGACTTAAGGCATCTGCTACGACATTAGCCTTACTCGGATGGTAATGCACAATATAGTTATAATCTTTAAACAGTTTCGACCAATGTCATTGTCTCATATTAAGTTCCTTCTGAGTAAGCAGGTACTTCAGACTTCTATGATTAGTAAAATTCCTACACTTTTCACCATACAAGTAGTGTCACCAAACTTTCAAAGCAAACACTACCGCAATAAGCTCAAGATCATGCGTAGGATAGTTTTGTTAATGTAGCTTCAGTTGCCTAAAGGCATATGCAACTACCTTTCCATCTTGCATCAAAACATAACCTAAACCACTTCTAGCTACATCGTTAAACATAACATATGCCTTACCAGAAGTGGGTTGAGCTAACATAGGAGCTTCTTTAAGCATTCTTTTTAGTTGATCAAAACTAGTTTGACATCTAGCAAATCATTCATACTTCACTCCTTTCTGTAGGAGTTTAGTTAAAGGGGATGCTATCATTGAGAACCCCTTCATAAACCGACGATAGTAGCCAACCAAATTAAAAAACTTCTCACTTTTTTCATATTCTGTGGCGGCTTCCAGTTAATAATTGCTTTAATCTTACTGGGACCAACACTAATCCCTTGAGAAGAAATAACATGTCCTATAAAAGATACCTCCTGAAGCCAGAAATCACACCTACTCAACTTAGCATACAACTGCTTTTCTAGTAGGGTTTGTGACACAACCCGCAGATACTTAACATGATCATGCTCATTCTTGTAATAGACCAGGATATCATTTATAAAAACCACTACAAACTGGTCTAAATAGAGCTTAAACACTCAATTAATCATATCCATGAATACAATTGGAGCATTAGTTAACCCGAATGACATTACCAAGAATTTATAATGTCCATAACTGGTCCTGAATGTAGTTTTTGAAACATCCACATCCTTTATATGAAGTTGATAGTATCTTGATCACATATCTATCTTTGAAAACTAAAACAAGTAAAATTTGGTAATGTTGTCGCATGCAACTAAATATAAAAGAAACCAACTCCTTGTAACACAAATTAAGGAGGTAGTGGAAAGTAGGGATTGTTCCTACGAGGAATCTATTGGTAAATATTATACGAGTTGAAAATTAAAACAAATTAGAGGTTTGAATTAATGTGAATTAAAGACATTAAAATGAAAAAAATTGAAATAAACGAAAATATTCAAATATGGAAAATTAATAACGAACCTTGGTTTCATGTCACCTACGTTATCAAACTAAGATGGATCATCAATATAAAATTAAGTCCATTAACAAATACTCATTGGGTGATGTTCTCTCTTAAGATTAAATGAATAGAAACATGTATTTTAATCACTCTTAATAACCAATAACCTAGATACGATCTTAAGTTTGATTAATTAATAGCTTTAAGAACCAAGAGAACCGGTGAGTAAGATAATACACATACGATATGTATTTAATCTAGATAAGTATCTTTCCTAGAATTTCCAATCCCTAACTTAAAGTTGGTAATCCTAATTGCCACTTTGGATTATCAAAACTGAACGCCAAATCCTACTAATCTGGCTATAAATTAAAGCAATCAATTCCTAGTTACGCATCTTAAAGATCAATCAATTCAATCATAAAAAGCAATTCGGAAGACACTTAATATTCATCAATGAACTTTATTAAGAAAATATTACACATACTAGATCATAACATGGTTCCCTTCAACCAAGAAGGAGAATTTAGTTACTCATAATAGAGGTAAAACTCAACAGAAGAATAACAAAACACATAGTCTCCATATATGGTCTTTTTTACTAAAATACAAAAATCCTCTAAACCTAGGAAAAAAAACAGTAGAAAACGTAAAGATGATGTAACCAGATGTCTTCCCTCTTCCCTCTTATCATTATCTTTATCAAATACACTCCCCACATAATCAGGCAGCAGATACCTACCTAAAAGACAACAACTTGATTCCTTAAATAATAAAAATCCTAAATGTATGGAATCTATATTCAAATCAGAATCTGTAGATAAATTTTCCCTTTGCACGTGCCCACGCTTAGTCAAAAACTTTTCTGCCAGCTAGGAGTTTGAATTGTCTTTGCTTTCCTTGCATATTTTTAATTCAAATTCATCTCCCACATGTTCAAAACCATCTGAAAAAAATTAAGAAACAAGTTTATTAATTTTAAATAAAATTACATTAAAGAGATTTACATCCAATGTTAACACAAAAATAAAAAAGTATCAGTATCTTGTTCGCAGCTCTATCTTTGAAAATACTCTTGCGTCTTTCAATTTATCAAACATATCTTCTATCCTTAGCAACAAATACTTATTCTGTACTGTGACTATGTTCAATTGCCTATAATCGATGCACATTCGGAAAGTACCACCCTTTTTCTTAACAAACAGAACTGGTGCTCCTCAGGGTGAGTCACTGGGTCGAATGAGCCCCTTATCTAGTAGCTCTTGTAATTACACCTTCAACTCCTTCAATTCAGTAGGAGCCATCCTGTATGGTTCTCTGGATATAGGAGCAGTGCCAGGAATAACTTTAATAGATAACTTTACTTCCCTTTCAGGAGGAAGTCTAGGTAGCTCTTCAGGAAACACATCCAAAAATTCGCTCACCACTAGAATATTTTGCAGTTTAACAACTTCTTTCTTAGAATCAATCACAAAAACTAGATAAGCTTCACATCCTTTCCTAAGGCACCTTCGAGCTTGCATAGTAGATACCACATTAGCCGAAGAACTAATACGGATGCCATATAATATCATTTCAGGTTGATTAGGCTTCCTAAGCACAACTATCTTAGCACTACATTCAACCACTGCCTGATGCTTGGATAACTAATCCATACCCAGAATCAAATGGAATTCATGAAAAGGTAATTTAATCAGATCCGCTACATACTCACTTCCTTAGATTATAGTATGACAGATTCTATAAACCTAATTAACCAACACACTACTACCGAGAAGACTGGTTACATATATATCATACTCTAACTGATCTACAAACATCTCTTTATCAAAAATTTATCTAACATAGATATAAGAATGAGTGGATCTAGGACCAATCAAAGAATACATTTCAAAATTAAAGAGAGAACAGTACCCATAATGACTTCAGGTGCATTATGATCCTTATGAGCTTTCAAAGCATAAGCTTAAGCTGTAGTAGATGTCACAGTAGGTCGATCAACAGTTTCTGATATAGTACTTGGATTAGGCCTGATCTGACTAGATCCTCCATGACCTCTACCATGTCGTCTATTCCCAGTAGATGCATAAGAAACCTCTCTACTAGCTTATGATGTTTGAGACTATCTTATAGGACAATTAGCTATCAAATGCTCAGTACTACCACTTTGAAAACATGCACCCGTAGCCCTCCTATAGGTACTCCAATGATATCTGGAGCAATGAGGGCACTCCGAAGCATCGAAACCTCGACCCACAGAAGAACCCCTACTAGAATCAGTCAATGAGGAAAAGTCATGTCGCCTTCTCCTAGCTACAAATCTCTGAGTGAATTCTTATATACTAGAGGCACCTTCACGACTTTGTTTACCCGAGGACTGACTTCCCTTAGCAAAACCTCTTCGCTAAACCCTTTCTCTCCTAACCATCTCCTGCCTCTCTATTTTCATATTAGCTTGTACCAGATGATGGTAACTCACTTGCTATAAAAGGGTTGTTGCAAGATGTTCTTTGATAGAATCATTCAGACCATCTTTAAACTGATGACACTGGAACTCCTCAGTAAGTACAGGTTCAGGACATACTTACTGAGTCGATTAAATTCCCTGTTGTACTTAGCAATAGACATGTTTCTCTACTTCAGGCTCAGAAATTGCTTCCACTTTCCCTTTCTATAGTCTTCCAACACATACTTGGCTTTAAACTCTTGGGAAAAGAAATCCTAAGTCAGAGGATTTGGTAACCGAGGATACCTCATAACAAACTTCCAACATTCATAGGCTGCTCCTTGAAGAAGGGAGACAACACAATGCACCATTTGTTCAGGTGGGTAACTAATTTCATCTAATATCCTCTTCACTTTTTCTAACCAAAATTCTGCCTTTTCAGACTCCTCCAGAGATGTTCCAATAAATTCTTCAGCTCTATACTTCCATAACTGATCAATTAGAGTCTTATGTGCAGTTATACAGTGTAACAAAGTCATCATATCCTGTGATAACTTAACTAAAGCTTCCCCTTGAGCTAGAGATGGAGGAGGAGGTAGGACTTTAGCATTATTTTGATTTACCCCAGAGGGGCTCGAAGTAGATGGACAAGATCGCACAGGATTATTACTCTCCACAACCTCTTTAACAGCTTCATGAGATCTTTCCATACTAAATCTAAAATCAAAACATAGGACAACCCGCATTAGGCAAAACACAACTCTTATATCCAAGTATAATCAATAGTTAAGCACTGGTTAAACTAGAATCACCTAAACCATGCTCTGATACCAAACGATTTAACACTCACATACCCCCGGGAGGATATGCAGATGCGACACAAAATAGTACTTAAACATTCTAAAACATGCTAAAGCATTTCCAAAATATCAAGTAACTTACATTACATTTCATAGGTTGAGTCATATTTAGAATATAATATACATATGGTACTTATCACATGCAAGCCTTAAATCAAAATGCAATACGTATTATAGTTATTACAAACCATTAAACATAATAAAAAATATAAAATACAATATGTCTCATGACATTAAAACATCTCAAAAACAACTTAAAAACTCAAACAAAAAAACTTCCAAACATGTCACATCCTTCATTGGCCACTGTTGTTGTCCCATCCTTAAGTCTTCTTATCAGAACCTATACGGAGGCAAAACCACCATGCTAAGCATATATCTTAATGGGGAATAACTAAACAAGATATAAACTAGTGACTGTTTCTAACAGTCATCTAGCATTCACATATACAGAATCAGATCATATCAAAAGCAATCTTTAATTGTTTATATTAAAGAGCAATCCAAACATTGTGTCTCAGAACAAAATATGACTCATCAATACAAAACAAAACATATAAATATCATAACAGAATGTACAAGCATCATAATAGGATATAATTCTTTTAGATCAGAATACCACTTGTATCATATCAGAATATGTCTTATATCAAATTAGAACTTATCTGGTATCAGAACAGAACTTGATTGTTTCATAACAGAACTTGATTATATCAAAACATAATTTAGTTGTATCAGAACTGAACTTGGCTTATATCATAATTGAACATATATAAGAGCACAAACCATGTTAGCTTGCTAGTCCTTTTTGTAAAAGTGAGTGATGGGACTAAAACAAAAGATACCTATGATTGGTATCACAGAATAGGAGAGATTTATGTCTCATAAGCAGGGGACATCGTAGTATCAATAATCAAGGGACACCATAGTGTTAATAATCAAGGGACACCTTAGTGTGAAGTTATAGGGGACACCTTAGTGTCAAGTTATAGGAGCAGCTGTAGACCCTTCTACGCATGCCTATTTACCCACGACTAGGACTTGGCAATTTTAAAACAAAACATTTTGGATTTCATAATCACATGTAAAAGAAGTAGTGCATATCATATGTCTTTATTCCATTTTGCTCAAATTCAACATATTCATTCACATTTGATCAGACTTAACATGCCTTATAAATAAAAGCCTTTATATTAATAAATCAATGAAGCTTTAATTCATTACACATTACATATAATCATACAAAATTCCAACTCACAAACAATCATATCCAATTCATATCACATAAATCCTTTGGAATACTTTTGTGTTCATAGGAACACATTCTTCCTTGAACAAACCATAAAACTCAACATTAGATACATTATTATTAAACCACTTATTCTTTCAATTATCATCTCAATTATTAACCTATAACTTATTCAACCCTTCATTAACTCATTTCATAACAAATTATATTCATTTCCAACCTTAATTAACCTTATATAGTCCAACAATCGCCCAAAACCAACCTTTTCTCCTTCCTAAGTACTTCCCACGAACCTAGGAATGAGCCTTATAAATCCCAAGATTTTCACCCACAACCTTTAATTTGTTTCCAAATTTTGACTTCTTCACTTCCATTCAATACACCTTCAACATAGTCCCTTCAATTCTACCTTATTCATACTTCTATACCTCATCAAATCCATGTTCAAATCTAATTCAAAAATCATCCATTAGGCAGCTCACAATCCATAATCTTTCATGCATCAAAATCCAAAGCAAAAGCTATCAAATAAGTATCATGCTCTAGACCTCAATTCATCATCAACTCAATATATATTCTAACCAATTCAAGCATCATATAATTCATATCACAATATGTTATCAAGTTTAAAATTACCTTACCTATTTAACTTCAAAGTGCTACTTCAAAGAATAAGTAAAACTAACCCCTTATGCAACTAACACACCTCCTAGATTAAGATGAAAATTTTAGCACCAAGAAGAAAATAACACAGAATATAGCAGGATCTACTTCCTTGATGCAATATCTTACCAAGATTCCAAGTGATGATAATCCAAAAATCAAGAAAAAATTTTAGTAGTTGAGAGGAAGTCAGAGGTTTTGGTGGTGAGAGGAATGAGAAGGTAGCAAAAACACCAAATGTGCTGGAGTGATTCAGCTCTTACTTTGAAAGGTGTCCTAACTTTGAAGGGACACGTGTCCTTCCATGGTGTGACCTATATGGAAAACATAGGAGTGAGCCACTTGTCTTCCTATCATATTGCCAAATGCCACAACTCAATAAGGCCACTTGTCAATTTATTATGTCATTTGTCACTTAATTTTCCATGCCAAATGTCACTAGTTCATACGCTTACATATCCAGTTTTTCATGTACCAACTTGTCTTGACACTTGACATTTTCCTAGTCCAAATGTACATTTTAATATCTCAATTTTTTAATAGTATCAATTAATTCCAAGTTACTAATCATGACTTGATGGACCATAACTTCAAGACATATGCAATTCACAATTTCAACACCTATAACATATGTACTTTCATGAACATGTAACATTTCAACTAGGGTATAATTTGGGGCCTTACACACACCATAATAATTAAATTACAAAAAATTGTTTAATGTTTTTTCATGTGCATCTTTTATTCGTAGTTTAGTTACAAGATGAAGGTATTGACGACACAAGGAGTTATAGTTTCTTGACATCACTTAGTTGCAAAGGCACTTGTCAAATATTTATACTAAAAGTCATATGCGTTGGTAAAAGATTATTGAACGTTAAATATATACCTAATATAAACAAATAAACCAAACATAATCTCTAATCTAGGTGTTTAATCCCCATACTAAAATTTCAAAAAGCAACAATGGTAAATCTCACAATCATTGCTTTATGTAACAATGATCAAATTAGTTAAAATGATATTACTTCTCTATAACATAATAACAATTTGGAATTGAAAAAACCAATATTGCATTCAAACTAATGAAATCTTATTCTTACTTATTCTCTTTCCTAAAAAGTTCTCCTGTATAAGAGATAGGAAATATAGATAAGTAAATAATGAAGTTGCATCAAACCAAGTGGCACCATCACCTAACACAAAATATGTGTCGATAGTAAAAAAAAGTTAATTACTATATAAAAATACATGGGGTTTTATCTTAACAAAATATGTTAACATCCAGGTCTTCCCTACATTATCTATATGATTTGAGTCGAATATCCGAATCTCTGTTACTTCTGATAAGATACAATAACACCACCAGTGGTTGTTATAAAGTACAGGGACAAAAAACTATAAAAAAGTATTCAACTTTATATTGTTATCTAAACTATTATTTAAAAAAAATACATTCTACGTAATAACAAATCAAAGACAATATACATATGTGAATCAATATAAATATTCAAATGATTACCAATATTTTTGGAATACCTAGAAACAAATAGTCAAAAAAGATATGTCCAAGTTTTCTTCTAACACTTGGTTTATGTCTACCTAATAATATTATAATATGAGATGTAAGTCTGCCAACACATTTATTACCTTTTTTCATAATTAAATACTAATTGTAAAAATTGAGTCCATTATGCCAATGCCCAAACAAACTCCAAGAACTACACTCTCAATTAATAAAATGGATGAAATTTTACTAACAAATTGCTAAGTAAACATAGCGGAAGATATATGCAAAGAAATTTAGAAATTAATTTCTTTTAATTTACACAATCATTCCACCATGTTACTTAAGCAATTACTAGGATTAAAATATGAAAATGTCACTTAATGTTAGGACAAACCTAATATTTCAATCAATGTTATTATTAATAGACATGTAAGAATAATTTCACCAAAAATAATTTAATGTTAAATGATATAAAATATACAGTTAAAAAAATAACAACATTTGCACCAATATTAATATTAGACAATATGGTTACCTCATCCTTAATGTAACTTTTTTTAAAGGAATTTTACATAAATAAATTTAAAAGTTAAAAGTCTACTACGAGACAAAGCTTTCTTTCCAACTATCGTTAACTACAATTATATTGCATCACCAATGCACACCTTAAACACATCAATATAGTTACCCACATTCTTTAAAGTTCAATATATATGTTATGAAATTTGTTTCTGTAGACACATTCGTTTTGTTAAGCTTTAAATGATTTAATGTCACTTCTCATTTAACTTCCATCATTGGCCGAGCTCTAACTCTTCTTCGATGCCTACATTTCATCTAAAATATAAATAATTATCCAAGGCCTTTTAAGATATACCACTCTCTAAAACCTCATCTTCTTACTATTCTCCTTCATTTTCATCTCTTCATGCCTCATCACAAAGCTTAACCTTATCCTCCTTAATCATTAGTATCTCGTCATGCCTAGGGACATTTTTTTTTGGTTTGTCATTGGCGTTTCCATGTACCTCCAGATATATTACTCACTTATATTTTTCATCATTAATGCTTCCTCATGCTTCAAGACTTCTTCTATTTTTTATCATTTAAGTACTTTGTTAACCATTCATCTAAACCAGAAGTCATAGACAAATAGTTTAATAATTCATTGCTTTTACATCATTCACATCCCATAAAATCATCCTCATTTTTTGGTAATTTAGTAAATTAATTGAAAATAATTAGAAGTTATGTACAGGGTACAAGGACACCTCGAATCAGTTCTCTACCACTACTAAAAATGGCCCTTCTGGCTAAAATACATAAGAGCCGAACTTGCCACTATTTATGATCTAAATAAGACTACCAAGTGAGGACCTAATAGGTGGTACATCCTAACCAACATCTTAGCTATTCACAGATTACCATAAACTAAGTACATAAGGGATTCATCATGTTCCTAATAAGCTAAAACTCAGTCCATCATACAACCTAGTCATGTCTAGCAAGCAACAAAACCAGGCACTAATTGCAAGTTTAAAATGAACCTTGGTGAAAACTCGAGGATGATAAGAGACACCCCTTATGGCTTGTTACTTGCACCTATGTTATTCCTGCTTTTGAATCTTGCACTCTCTTACTGTCAAGATCTGAATTCACCTCACTGCTACTGCTGGATTTCCCAAGGATAGGAATGTTGCCATGTGTGACATCGTGCTCATCACTACTTCTTAGAGGTATCATCCTCTCCTATATGGTATCAACAAGTGATGTACCCTTCTTAAATTGGTTTCCACTGACCACTCCAATTAGGACCTGCAACAATTAGAGGAAAATAAACCAGAAACATAATTTACCTACTCTCAGTGTTTGAGCAAAGCTGCTCCATTACTTGGAAGATCACTTTAATGTTGAAGCTCCCCACTTCCATGGATTTGTCTTTGAAGGTTCTGAGGTTTCTCTCGGACCAAAGGTTATAAACAATAACAGATAGCAGTATAAGAAAGGTGTTAAGGTCACATTTTCTAGGGCTTGGGGTTTGGTTGAACCAATTTGAAATTGAGTGAAGGATTGAACTGTATGGAATGTTTAGATGAAAATGATTTAGGAAATGGAGCCAAACTGATTTAAAAAAGGAGCATTCAAATAAAAGGTGTCTAATAGATTCATTGGCTGAAAAGTTGAGTGAACAATAGTCAGGGACAAAAGTATAAAGTAGTAGGTCTCTTGTTTGTAGCTTATTAAGGAAAGCTAACCACAAGATAAAGGCATGCCTTGGGTTTGCACCTTGATACCACACCAATTTATACTAAGGAACTCTCGGAGAGGAAGGTCGCAACAAGGAGTAGGCCGAAGTGGTGGTGTAGGTTTTAGTGGGGCTGGCAATCCATTCTAGCCTATCCGGTTAAGACCCATCAGGTTGATATAGTAAGGGTTCTAGTATACAAATCTTCCTCATTTTCCTTGCTCCTCCCAACCACTATTACACTTTGCTGGGTGATCTTTGCGATAATCAATCCTCATCTAAAATAACTTAAGAAATAAATTAATTAAATTCTTCTTAAACAATATTTCAAAATGTTGCCATAAATTGCCAACAACATTACTTTAGCTTCCTATACTCTTACTTTGATACCCTATCAGCATCTAACACCTTGTCGATGCTGATGTTAATCCAAACTGTAATCCTTGTTATTTTTACCATTTGAAGGGATGGTTCACATGTAAACTATCCAAATAAAATAATATGCAATCAAATTATAAAATTTATGAATTATGCACTTATTACGTACCTACCAGTTTCAATTTGTAAGATGCATAACTCACCATTAATATAGTTATGCATCTGCCCATGTAAGCACAATTCCCCCAGCATCTACAGCTTGGTAGAATCCATAAACATATTTGCAAAGATAGTTTAGGACAAATTGTCCCCCTATGTTGTTTGCAATTGTCATCATCGACTATAGTATTCAATAATTGCATGATGATATTGTAATTGACATTTGAGCACGAAAAAACATCTAGCACTTAAATGAGGAAGTTTGCTACAACTATTTTTTTGTATGTACACTCCTGACTTTCTTTAAAATGCATTTAATTACTCTTTGGTAATAATTAGCTTTGTTTGCCTTCTAAGGCTTCAACATCATACCCTCATCAACTTTTTATATACTTGTTTCACCTGTTTGGAACTTCTGTGATCTATGTCGCACTATCACCATTAATCTCCTTCACTTAATTCTCTCTAATTTTTAAAGTTAGATCATCCGAATGAAAGCAAACACAAAACTAGTAGCAGAGGCTCTCCTCATCCTAAATATCTCAATCTCTCTAAGTTCATCGAATGTTATAGATAAACCACTTTAATTGTTTAAGAGTTGGGCTTTGTATCAATTTGTTCACCTTTTTCAAATATTATCATATTTGAAAACTCTGCAAATACTCATGCAATATTCTCAAATCAAAATACATCCACACTTTATAACCAAACTTTAGTATTTTAGTTTAATTCGGTTCAAATATCATACCTTTTTCTTTACGCTACTATTTTGCTAACTTGTTTTGTAGGCAACAACATCATTTGCACCAACAATTTGAAATTTGAAATCAAATTAGCTTTACAACATCCTCATATTGATTTTACTATGCTTATTATCTTTCATTTTGCCTTGTGACATTTTTTTCTTTCTCGTGGATGAGATAAGGACTTAATAATTAATTCCTTCTTTTGTGGACTATGAGAGTAAAAAATAAATATCATCCAAACCAAATCAAATACCATTAACAGACCCCTTAAAAACCAAAGCATATTTGGAAAAAAAAAGGGGTACACGGCACTAGACTATAATGTGTATATAGTTTTATCAATATCATGAAAAATACATAAGCCAACAACATGTAATTGATAAATACATAACCAACAATATGTGGTTGTTCCCTACCCCAATCATCAGCTACCAAGACAATTTTAACATATTATGTCTAGATATATGTCTACGCAAATCTTTTAGAAACAAAATATATGCTTAATTAAACTCCAAGAAGAGGGGGCAACAATATTTGCAATTAGGTGTTGGGTCAATAAGTCAGATACAACTACTAGCTACCTTCCTATTTAGACATCTAAACTATAATGAGTTAGAAATGATTGTACAATTATGTTTGTTTATTTTTAGTTTCTATTTGAGAATTGGTAATACAAGAAGAAAAGGATGATGAACAAACAAAAATAGGTGGTACAAGTTAAAGTTTGGGCAGGAAGAAATAGTTTTAAAATTGTAAGGCACACTTAGTAACAAGTCAAAGTTTGGGCAGGAAGAAACAGTTTTAAAATTGTGAGGCAAACTTAGTAATTAATAAATTATTCAATACCCTTCATAATGTCAAATTATAAAGTGGTCCATTAAACCAATTAAAGAGAGTTTAGGCCACTTGCTCAGTGTGCAATCGAGTACTATGTTAAAACTTTGGATATAGAATTTTATTTCACAAAAAAAAAAGATCGAAAAGATGTACGTACTTCCACCACTATATTAGTTCAATTTATATGCAAACGCAAAGTAGAATATAAATTAAAAATTGAAAAAAAACTTACATTTTGCCTAAGAATTATATAGGTGGATGAAAAAGCAAGTAAAAACAAAGAGAGAGTGCCTTTATTCCCTTAATCAATCTTCTCCCTGTACAAGCTGTGTATTGTACGAACCCATCCATTAGAAGTACATACGTACGATTACGTACTTAAATGCAATGCAAGCTTAGAGAAAACATGTTGCTTCTTAAGCAACGGGCGCACGCAGCAAGATGACGGTAAGACTGTGGGCGCCTTTGAATTTGGATCAACCAATGAAATCAAACGCTTTTGGACCTTTCTTCCGGGTTCTAGTTCTTTTATTTGAATCCTTACTTCAAGATTACTGATTAAAAAGTTGGCACGTTATTGCAACTTAAATGGAAGGAGATAAATTTTAAATACAATTAGAATTTTATTATTAGTTCCTTTAATTAAATTAGACGTAATATTTACTACTTATTAACAGTGTCGTACCATAAAAATTTCAAAAACGGACATAACATTTCCGAATTCAGGAACGCTTAAATGTTTTAAGGTGTACGGGGAAAAATGAGCATCCTTTAGTTTGAGCACACGCAAAATATTAGAAGATCTACAGCACATACATATGTGGTGAAAATTGAAAATTGGGAAAATCAATTGTTTGAAATAAAGTGGATTAACGAACGGAACAACGAAACAAAAACTAAAGATTACAATTTTCACTTAGAAATTGAAGACATGAATTTTACGCTTATACAAGGAATATTCTGCAAAATAAATGAAAAACTTAAAGCTAAAGAGCTGCCGCGGATGTGACCGGAGCAGCAACACCGCCGTAGTCATCGAAATTCCAAAGATTGCCAACAACGCTTTCCTGAGAGGTATTGGGTGCCGTCGATTGCCCATCAAGATAAGGAATTTGATAGAACTTCATGTAATCCTCATACGCCATTAGCTCCTCCGATAGCTTTTGCACATCGTTCTTGGTTGTCTCATCTTCCACTTTCTCCACTTCCTGTTTCACAATCTCTTCATCCACCAATTTTTTGTTATGGATAGAATATACCTGCTCTGTCTCGGACCCAGAATTTTCTCCGCCAGACACATCTATTTGGTGATTTAAGCCATTCAAAGGGTATGTTCCCACTTGATTCAGATCATATCCGAACCCAAAACCGCAGCTTTCACGAAGATTATTGCTAAAGTTACAATTTTGTGGCATGGGATAACTGGAATTTCGAAGAAGACGAGGTGGGTCACTGGTGTAGACATCGTTGTCTTCATTTGGGAAATTGACTTTGGCTTTCTTTCCTCGGATTTTGCGAGCTTCCCTGTCGTAGGCCCGAGCAGCTTCCTCGGCGGTGTTGAAAGTGCCAAGCCAAACTCTAACTCCTTTCCGAGGATCGCGTATCTCAGCTGCCCATTTGCCCCAGGGACGTTGTCTGATTCCTCTGTACAAGTTCTTCCTCTGCCTCTTGGTACTCGTCTTCTCCTTGCGCTCATCATCTTTGAATATACAATTTCAATTCAAAACCTTGAACTTTTTACAAGAGAAGAGAAACGAAAGGAGAAACTCAATAAACAAAATACCTGAAGAAGGGTATGGCCTTTTACAAGAATCGCTGTGGTCACCGAAGATCGGATAAGACTGGAAAGGACTGAGCTTGTTGAAGGAAGCATTTGGCCAGATGTCAAGAGCAGTGGCACGACCATCACGTTTGCGAGGGATGAAATCATTGAGGATAGCACCGCCACACATTTTTTTTCCACCTAAGCAAACTATGATAAATACAATGAACTATTCGATGAAGTGGGTAAACCGATTAACGAGTACTTGAGAAGGTGTTCTGAATATTGCGAGTTAAAAAGCCAAGGAGTTGAAGGGGTTTATGTAGTGCAAGGAATGGGCATGTTAGGAGCCAGCTAGGAGCCTAGGACCTATGTGGTCCAGTGGGTGTCAGCCAGCTGTGCTTCTATCGAGGAACTTTCCTTGGATAAGCCTGACATACTTGAAGTATTGACCCTTGAAGCATATCTTCTGATTACCGCTTACGTGGATGCCAAGGCTTTTTGTAAAGCTTAAATTCGTTAGCATGTTGAATACATATTACACATTGACTTTTCATGATTTTAACCTAAAAAAAGGTACGTTTACAAACTAAAAGAATTGTCATAAAAAAATAATGACACATGTGTCACTAATTTTCAAGCTGTCTACTTCTTAGGTTGTAATTGATTCAAAGGATCATGAGACCCATGTTATTCGTAAGTGTCTCGAAGTCCTTATGCATGCAACGTTCCAATAAAGATCGCTTCTCATAGTTGCTAGCTACTAAAACCAAAAGAAAATCATTGCCAAATGTTTTGATTTTAAAATTTTGAAAAAGGAATATGGAGAGGTTGATGGATACAAACTGTAATACATTTTTTGGGGGTGCATAATGCATTTTGACATTCAATTGAGTGATAAATTACTTTATCCAATATTTTATATTATTAGATTAAAATCGCATAAAATGTTTTTATCAATGCTGCTTTTTCTTAAGCGACTACAAAATTTAAAGCACATAGTTTTGTATAACAGGTGGGCACGTTGTTATTGATTACTGTTTCGTTAAAGTAGCACACCTTGTGCAACCGTTGATGAAATTGACAATCAACTGGTAATTGTTTATTGCAAATGTGCTCCCACTTAACTGTAATTGTTGCTAGGTCGCACAAAAGGTTTTATAATTCAACTCAAAGATGAACTCTTTTAGCTTTCGTGATTCTTAGCTGCTTCCAAACTAAGCCATTTCAAATATAGATTCCAATTTAATTAAAGGGTTAATTATAAAAAATCCAAACTTTTATTAAAATTTTAATTATAACCTAAAATTAAAAAAATAGTAATAAAATATTCAAAATTTTAATTTTTTAAATTCTAGCCCAAACTTTAAAAGGTAGCAATAAAATATTTTAACTTTTAATGTTCTTCAATTCTAGTCTAACGTTATTTGTTATTTTCCAGTGTCCTCAACCTTTTATTTTCTGTTTGTTCTACAGACACCTTAAACTACTTTTATATTACAACGTACTAAACTAATAAGCTCTTTATTTTTAGTTTGTTATCTTACGTAGCGTTTGATTGCTATCCTCGTAGATGGGGACAGATGACAGGGACGCAAAAATTTTGTATCACGTAGTGTTTGTTTGCTGTCCTCACCCTTTTTTGTTCCGTCTTCAGAGTATAAGGACATATATTTTTTGTTTCTTTCAAGACTGTGGTACAAGATTTTTTGTCCCAAAGACAAAAACAAAACACATAAGGAAATGTCAGAAATACTCCTCCCCCACATAAGCAATTTTTTGTTCTTAATTATATTATTAAACTCATCATCATCATCATCATTATCATCGTCATTATTATTATTATTATTATTATTATTATTATTATTATTAATTATTGTTATTATTATTTTTTATTATTATTGTCGTCATTATCATCATCATCTATTTATTTATTTATTATTATTAATTATTTTTATAAATTTTCTACTTA
>JANSVA010000004.1:8133061-8149016 GCA_025504915.1 Erythroxylum reticulatum
TTATTGTTATAAATTTTCTACTTATTACTATTATTTTATTATTAATAATAATACAATTATTATTATTATTATACAAAATTAATTTTCTTATTATTATTTTTATTGTTACTATTAGTCATAATTAATTTCTTATTATTATTGTGATTATTAAATTTCTTATTATTATTAATTTTCTTCCTCCTCTTCTTCTATCATTATTATTTTATTATTATACGAAATTAATTTCTTATTATTATGGTTATTATTATTATTTGTTAACCTTTTTATTAATACAAATCATTCATTTTAAAAAAATCAATGAATTACATATTTTCAATCATATTATACTGTAGAGATATTTTAGTCATTGATACTGTTTTTATGTTCTGTTAATTACAACCAAACACATTTCTGTCCTCGAGATAGAGACAGTTTTATCTGTTTTGTTCATCACAACCAAATACTTCACTGTCTTCAATTTTTGTTCTGTTCTGTCTCCAAATTTTTGCATCGTTCTATCTCTGTATACTAGAAACAGTAACCAAGCGCAGCGTTAATGCCCTTAATGTGAGGACATCAATGTTGCGTAATATAAAAATTGAAGGATGAGGGCGTCAAGAGAACAAACTAAAACCGAAGGGAAAAATTGAAATCAAAGCATAAGGTCGTCGACACTATGTAATCTGATTTAGGTCATTTTTAAATAATCAAGTCGTTTTAATTATGGGATTAAGCAATGTCGTTTTATTAATTTTTATTTGTTGTGTTAATTTTGATTGACGTATTTAATTACGTGATTAAACAACGTCATTTCATTAATTATTATTTGTTATGTTAATTTTGGTTGATGTATATTAATAGTTAAAGTTTCTTAAAATAGTGATAAATCACATCAGCAAATTTAATGGAAATACTAACATTTGGTTATAATTAAAAAATTAAAAATTTTAACATTTTATTGCTATTTAGAATTGAAAAAATTGAAAGTTTAAATATTTTATTATTATTTTATAAAATTTGAGATATAATTAAAAGATTGAAAAAAATGTGAGCCTTTTCTTTTATAATTAACTCTTAATTAAATGTATGCACGATTTTTCAATTAACTTGTGCAGAAACAGACACTGTTGCCGTGGAAGCAGAACTTCTCGACCAATTCTCGAAGGACCAAATGAAGAGTCACCAGGTCTCGAATCTAGATTTACACTTTAGGGTAGTACGTGAGAGTAGCAAGCCGTTCTAAGTTGCATGCATGTAGCCACATGGCCAACATTCGAAAGGTCACCAACTAAAGCTTGTACGGTAGGTTTAAAGTGGTTAAGATTGTAACTTCATTTCTTTTTTTCCTTTTTGGAAAATGGGCTAAGATTGTAGTTAATAATTGCAGAGCGTAACTTTCGTTTAGAATAGTTTTCTTAAAGAAGCGAAGACAAAAAATTAGAATATTTAAACTGAAAATATTACATTAATATGTGTATCTTAGAAATCATTTCTTCTAAAAAGTTATTTGCTTGTTGTACGTGCAACCAAATAAGTCATTCTTATGAAAATGTTCTGCATTGAAACAATATTAAACGTTTAATTTCCGTAGTAAAATATGTAATTGGAAAATGCGTATTGCTTCCGATGAAAATGTTAAGCTTAGATAGTTTGCGAGGTTTATTATGAATAATTTTGATGATAATTATATAACATTTTAAAAATTAAATTAAATTTTATTTTCTTATCAAGAGCGATATAATTTTAAAAAAGAAATGACATTATAGGATAAATACGTTCTTTCTTATAGGAACCTTCTTAATGAACTTACTTTATTAGAAACAATTCTATAATATCCAGAAGGATCTTACTAATCACATAATTCAAACAATTAGTTACGATATTTTTGTCAAAACTTTTCTCTTAACATCTAAATATTACAAGATTCAGGCAAAGATGATATCAAATATTCGTTAGATATCAAGTCAACTCAGAATAGAAATGAAGCAACGTCTTGTTGAAAAAATTGTCTACTTAAGGAAGAGCCACTACACCTGCTAACTAGTCATATTTTTCGAAATACTTAAGCAGTATTAATATTCTTAAAAGTCATATCAATTTCAAACACCTAGTGCTTTAGAAAGTAAAATCACTCTATTTGAGAGAGATTGTTATTCCTTGAAAGCTTACATTGAGCAAACTCTATATTCATTTTTGTTGAGAGCTTGTAGAGGATTGTTAAACACTATAAGTATGGAAGGTTAAGAACCTTGAAAAATATATAATTGTGAGCTTGAAGAGGCTCGTCAAAATTTACTACTTGGAGTTTTTATAGTGAAATACTCAAGTTGGATATTTAGAGACTGGACGTAGGCTTTTTTATAAGCCGAACTAGTTTAAATAGACTGTGTCATTCTTTCTCTCTTCTTAATTTTTAAATGTCCGCATTATAGTGTTTATGTTTTCAATTTGCAACTAGGCTTTTTCAGTTTTATAATAGGCTCCCTCTATTTTAAGATCACAAAAGGCTTCTTTCTCTTTTGAAAGTTAATAGGCTCTTTTCATTTTTTAAACGATTAACATGCTTCTTTCGTTTTTAAACAATTAATAGGCTCTTTTTGTTTTGAAAATTAACAGGCTCCTTTTGTTTTTTAAACAATTAAGAGGCTCCTTTCGTTTTAAACGTTAATAGGATCCTTTCAAAAGTTAATATTACCTTTTGATATATAGACTCATTTTGTTTAACAGGCTCTTATCGAACTAATAGTACCTTACAATTTTTTTTACACATAATTCACCCCTTCTTACGTGTGTTTGCTTTATCATTTGGTATCAGAGCAATGTTTCACATTTATTGTGTTTCACAGCATGTGATAGATCATGACAAATAATTTGAGAATCCTTAAAGGACAATCTGGCTCAAAGCCTCCTTATTTCAATGGAAACAACTATTCATATTGGAAAGTAATGACCATTTATCTTCAATTTGTAGATATTGAAATCTAACAAGCTATCAAAGTTGGAGCCACTCCTCCTGCTATGGATAATGCAGAAGTGTGGACTGATGTTGATAGAAGAAACACATAGTTGGATTCCAAAGTAAGACATCATCTGATCTGTGTGTTATCTTCAAAAGAGTATGAAAAGATACTTACTGTTCTACAACAAAAGAAATATGGGACAAACTTCAAGCCACCTTTGAAGGAACAAATGAGGTAAAGAAATATATAATAAGTCTTTTAGTGCATCAATATGAAATTATTTGCATGAAACAGGGAAAAATTATAGATGAATTCTTCGAATGTTTCAACAATGTCATCACAGTATTAAAGAAATTGGGCAAGATATATCCCAATGATGAGCTTGTAACAACGATTCTAAGATCACTACCAAAGGAATGAAGAAATAAAGTGAGAGATCTAGAAACTACAAAGTATCTCGATACTATCTCACTCAACTGGCTAAGAGGAAACTTGATAATCCATAAGGTTGAGCTCAGGTGAGATGAAGGGTTCATACAGAAGAGGAATGACACTAAAAGTAGTTGATGAATCAAATATATAAAATGGTGATGAAAGTGACACTGAGTTGCAAATAGATGGAGATGAAGAATTCAATTTCATGGTCAGAAAATATGCTTGCTTCTACAAAAAGAAGGAAATGAAGAAAAGAGAAGGAAAAAAGAAAACTGGAAACAACAAATTCCTATCAAAAGACAACAATAGAAAAATCAATACACAAAATAATAAAATCATATGCTATCACTACAGTAAGCTTGGACACACAAGACCAGAATGTCCTCTTCTTCAAAAGGACAAGGTAGAGAACAAAAAACTTAGAAAGCAAGCTATGACTGCAACTTGGTCAGATGAGGATTTTGAAAACTTTGAAGAAGAAGAGCTTGAAGAAGTTAGCAATGTTTGCTTTATGATTGAATCAAGAGATGATGAGCTATATTATTATGACTCTTATATTAAGATAGATGAATTAAGAGATGCATATCATGAACTATATGATCAGTATAAAAGTTAACAGTGCAATATTTCAAAAAGATTGAGAAGTCTAAAAATAATGTTGCTTCCTTAACGAATATGATTAAATCATTAGAATTTGAGAATAAGAATTTGTTGTCTAAGATCAAGTCTCTTAAAAAATGATAATAAACAAAAAGTCTTTGAAGAGGAATTCCTGGAACAAAAGTTAAGCCAATTAGAAAATGCTTTTGTTAAAGCAAAACAATTAGAAGAAAAAGTTACTACTCTAGATCTTGAAAAAGAGAAATTGACTAGAAAAATCATTTCTTTAAAAATAGATCTTGCAAACTTTGTTAATGGAAGGAACAATCTTGACGCATTACTTAGGAATGGTAAAGGTATTTTTTATAAGGTTGGAATAGGATATGATAAAAATAATAATATTAGGCCATACAAAAATTTCTTTGTTAAATCTAGCAGTAGCAATAGCCAAAAGAACAGGAACTTGATAAATGGAAAAAACTATAATAACTCTCATTCATCTGTTTTGTGTTCTTATTATGGTAGACATGGTCATATCATTCATTCCTGTAACTTTCAGAGAATGAAGAAATTATCTCAAATTTATTTTTAGAGACTAAAAGGTCAAACTACTAATATGAAAGGACCCAGAAAAATTTAGGTATCTAAAATGAAATAATACGTTCTGCAGATATGCTTCAGAATAGAGACTAAAGAAAATCAATGGATAGTTGATAGTGGTTGTTCGAGACATATGACAGGGGAAATATCACGCTTCAATTATCTTGAAAGGAAAGATGAAAGTAATGTTGTCTTTGTTGATAAAAAGAAGGCAAAAGTCATTGGAATTGCTAAGATTGGTGACTTTAATTCTACTTCTATTGATAATGTTCTTTATGTTGATGGATTGAAACATAACTTACTAAGTGTAAGTTAGTTATGTGATAAGGGCTATAGAGTCATTTTCTATGCATATCATTGTAAAATAATTGACAATCTTAATGATAATATTGTATTTGTTAGTCTTGTAAATCATTATTGTGCTCAATTAGAAGTCATGTCTTTAAAAAATGTTTAAGTGTTTTGTTTCATTAGAAAGGACTATCGGACTTGAAGTTTGAGAATAATCAAGTTTACAATGCTTGTTTAAAAGGAAAACAAACTAGAAGTAGCTTTCCTCCTAAAAATATTATGTCTACTAACCAATCGCTTGAACCTGTACATATGGATTTATTTAGTCCTACTAGGGCTCAAAGCTTTGGTGGTAAACACTACGATTTTATTATAGTAGATGATTATTCTAGATTTATATGGGTTTATTTCCTATCAAATAAGGATGATACATTTGAAGTTTTAAGAAGTTTTGCAGAAAAATTTAGATTGAGAAAGGGTATTATATTACATCAATTCAGAGCGATCATAAAGGAGAATTTGATAATAAAAAATTTGAAGATTTCTGTAATGAAAATGGTATAAATCATAATTTTTCATACCCAAGGACACCTTAGAAAAATAGAGTTGTTAAGAGGAAGAACATGACCTTTGTTGATATGGCTAGGACAATGATGTGTGAAAGAGGTCTACCTAATGGTTACCAGGAAGAAGCCTTATCTACTGCTTGTTACATACTTAATGGGTGCCCTATAAGACCTATTCTTAAAAGGACTGAGCATGGAAAGGAAGAAAACCAAATGTTGTTTACTTCGAGCATTTGGTTGCAAGTGCTTTGTTTTAAATAATAGAAAAGACAACCTTTGAAAGTTCAATGCGAGATTAGATGAAGTTATTCTAGGTTACAGTACTGCTAGTAAAGATTCAAAGTTTATAATAAAAGAACAAAAATGATAGAATAATCAATACATGTAGTATTTGATGAAGCACTACCCTCTACAGCAACAACTGATTTAGATAATGAAGAACATCCTTGGTTCCTAAAAATACATCACTGACTAAAACGACACACATAGTACCTTCGAAATTACAACATTAAGAAGGTCTTCTGAAGCTAGGACGAAGTAGATTCCTTCATCTCAGGAAGAGCCTATGCAACAAAGAACACCAAGAGAATGGAGAGTTATAATTACACATCAGTACATTCTAAGTGCCCATTCTGAAAGTCTAAAAACCAAATCATCCTTTAAAAAAATTATGCTACCTTTATTTCACAATTAGAATCAAAGACACTTGAAGAGACTCTTACTGATGAAAATTAGGTTTTAGCTATGAAAGACGAACTAAATTAGTTTGACAAAAACAAATTTTAGAATCTAGTACCTCGTCCACAAAACAAGTCAACAATTAGAAATCGTTGGGTATTTCGAAACAAACTTGACGAAAATGGTAAGGTGGTCCAAAATAAAGCTAGATTTGTCGCTATAGGTTATAATTAACAGGAAGGTACTAATTTTGATGAGACTTATGCACCTGTTGCTTGATTAGAATCGATTAGAATTTTACTTGCTTTTGCATACTATAGAAAATGTAAATTATTCTAAATGGATGTTAAAAGTGCCTTCTTAAAGAGTATATTAACAAAAAAGTGTTTACTAAGCAACCTCTGGGTTTTAAAGATGAAAATATTCTAAATTACGTGATGAAATTAATTAAAGCTCTGTATGATTTAAAGTAGGCTCCTCAAGCATGGTATGAGAGATTAAGTAACTTTCTGCTTGAGACTAACTTTAAAAGAGAAAATGTAGATAAAATTTTATTTATTAAGAAAAACGAGAACAATTTACTCATAGTGAAAATATATGTTGATAACATAATATTTGGTGCTACTAATCAATCCTTCTATGAAGAATTATCAGCTTTAATATAGGGGGAGTTTGAAATGAGTATGATGGGACTACTATCTTTGATGGGACAATTATCTTTCTTTCTCATGTTGCAAATTAGGTAAACAAAAAAAGAATCTTCATTATTCAGGACAAATACACAAAGGAACTCATAAAGAAATCTCATTTTGAGAATGCCAAATCGATGAGTACTCCTACGTATACCGGAATAAAACTTGATAAGGATGAAGAAGGAAAAGCTATGGATGAGACACAGTACAGAGGAATGATTGGGTGACTACTATATCTTACAAGTTCAAGACCAAACATTATGTATATTGTGTGTCTTTGCCCACACTTTCAATTAAATCCAAAAGAAAACCACTTCTAAACAATCAAGAGGATCTTTCGCTATCTTCTTGGAACTATAGACTTTGAATTATAATATCCAAAAACTTATTCATTTAATATAGTGGGCCTACTTGGCCAACCCCTGGCCCAACCTGACCACAGATGGGCCTATTTGTTTTTAAAAAAGACATCATTTTTGACAAAATGACTTTATTTTTGTCCCAACCTTGGCTCGCGGCCTGCCCATGGCCTGGTCATCCCAGACCAAAATTGGGTTGGGCCAGGCTAAAATTAACATTCCTACATAAGTGGATACTATCAATTTCTTAAAGGATGTTTAGTTTCTTGGTCTTACAAGAAACCAAATTGCATAACGTTTTCTACAACTAAAGTGGAATATATAATAATTGCTAACTATTGTGCTCAAATCTTATAGATGAAACATCAACTTTAGGAATTTTCTCTAAACTTTGATCATATTCCTATACTATGTGACAATACAAGTGCAATAAATCTCTTTAAGAATCCTATGCATTATTCTAGGACTAAGCATATAGAAATCAAACATCATTTTCTTAGAGATCATGTTTTAGAATGAACCATTGATCTTTTACATGCTAACACTAAAATTCAATTAGTTGTTATCTTTACTAAGCCACTTTCTGAAGATGGATTTTGTGTATTAAGAAAAGAGCTTGGTATGTGTAGATTGTCGGATATTAACTCCGTATAAAGATTCTATTCTACTTCTCCTTGCATATATTAGCAGGCTCCTTCTAATATGTTTTTATGACAGGCTCCTTTTAGTTTAGAAGGCTTTTAGTTTAGAAGGCCCCTTTTAGATTAGAAGGATCCTTTTAGTTTAATAGGGTAAAATACTTGAGTCTTACAAAGGTAGTTACTAAATAACATCTTTTCAGCCTTTAAAAACACACATGCACACACATAGGCCGCACTAACAACTTTCTGTACGTGACTGACAGAAGATACATAGATGATCACACCTCCTCTAATAGCGTGTATGATTGTTCATCTTCACACGAAATCAATACTCAAGAACCATTTAGTATATCCTAAAAAAGTTTTCTTCCTTCTACTTATCTTTATCGTTCTTAGAAGTGTCGTTTTTCCTCTCTACACCTTAACTCTCTATTTCTGCTTAAATTTTCTGCTCAAATCTCCTAAATCTCACCAGCTTACTTGAAATGGCAACAACAAAATCCAAGGGACAAAATTAAACATTGACTCCCACTACTAGCTATGGCGAAACTCTCCACCATAAACAAGAGTTTGAAACTTCTTCTCTGTTGCCAATAGTAGGATCATTAAACACCCCTATTGAACTTTTTTTTCACCTCTATCAAAAAGCCCCAAGGTTTAGAAGCATCAACTCAGGAGACTCTAGATGAGAGAAAGAGAAAGATTCTAGCTATGATGTCTCTAGAATCAAACTCTGATTCATCTTCTGAACAAAATGAATCAACTATCAAGTAATATACCTCTGACTTTGATGAAGAAGGTTTTGATGAATCAAACCCCATCTCATCAAAAAAAGAAGAAAAAGAAGGAGAAAAGGAGGAGAAGAAGAAAAAAAAGGAAGAAGAAGAAAAAGAAGGAAAGGAAGGAAAATCTTCTAATGAGGGGAAGCCAATGAGAAAAGTAAGGTTTCATTCTCCTTCACTTTAAGGTTTCATTCTCCTTAACTATCACTACCCATTATCTCTCATCCTACTCCCATTCCATCTATTCTTTCTCCTTAAACTTCTGCACTACCATCTACTACTCCTTAACCTGAGTCCACGATTAAGAAATTTCCTGAAGTACACTGGATTGTTAATGATGATGGTTTAGATGAAGAACTAATTCATTTAATAAGATGCTCATAAACTAGAGGAAGTCTTGCAAATCACGCTGAGAAAGTTATTGAGAAAGAAAAAAGCCTTGATGCTGAATAAAGGGAAGAAGATGAATCTCGAAAGAGAAAAAGAAAAGAAATAAGAAAAGGCAAAGCACCTATGGTTGAAGACAAGATTGAGGACCCCGTTGCTAGGGGTGAGCCACTTTATGAAGAAAGATTATTTGAAGAAATTCCAAAAGCTAAGAGGTGAATATCAAAGAAACAAAATAAAGGAGAGTTTTCAACACCGGTTAAGTTGTTTTAGTCAATGGAAGCTGAAGCATGATACAAAATACTTTATAAGAAGCACAAGGTGGTTGCAGGACGTATTTTGCCTCCTCTCCTGTTCGATGACATTGGTATTCCCATCTCTTCTCATTTTCTTGTTGTTGGATGGGAAATTTTTTTGAATTTGAATGAGATAATGCGTGATGATTTAGTTAGATCATTTTACACACATATAAGAAAAGATGAAATTGATGGGAAGTTGGCAATCATCTCTTAGGAACGTGAATGTGAGATCTTGATTACTGAGGAAATCTTGGGAAACATACTGAACACAATTCCTATAGGCAGAACTGACCTTCCTTGTCATAAGTGGGACATTACTGATCTTAACTTGGGAAATTTGTGAACTTTATCTGCTTGCACAATGAGAATGCCTACGAAGGGAGACCCTGGTGTAGACATTTGGACTTACTGCCATGATATCTTGCATTAATATCTACTACTTCAAATTTTCCAAAGAGTAGTTCAATGGAAAGATGCAATCTGCTAGACACATATGTAGTGTATAATCTTCTGAAGGGCTATAAGATGAACCTCCCAGCAATGATCCTGCGATTTATGGTAGACAAGGGAAGTCATAAGGGTACCACTAGTGGTGTGGTCTACCATATGGGATGCTATTATCCAAGATTTTTGACCATTATGGAGTGTTTCTTGACAATCTGAATTAGTATGAACCCAGAAAGTTTCATTCATCTATTCCCTACAAATTCAGATATAATATGAAAGACAATGTGTTAGTGGAGAAGAAAATAGAAAGATTAGGAGACCTCTTAGGTCTTATCCTACAAAAATCAGCCCCTGTCACATTCGAAAGCATAAATTATCTGATCATTCAACAACTGAAGGACATTCACTCCAATCAAGATCAAATGCGTGGCTAGATCGACAGTATGCAAAATCAAATTCTTGATATGTAGATTATTCTTCGAATTTTTTTAAATCTCTTAAATAACTTTGTTGCTATTTTTTTCTTGGTTTATTTTTACATACTTGTGCTATTTTTTACTTACTTTTTAGTTAATTCCCCTATACTTTCTGATAATGAAAAAGGGGGAGAGTTAATGATATACTTGCTTTTGATGATATATTTGTTTTTACATCAGTGATATATTCCCTACTAACTGTTGAAATGTTGTTAAACTGAATTTGTGAATTTTAAATTTGTGATATGCATAAACGATGGGCTCCTATTGTAAGAAAGGCTCCTTCAAATTATGACTGTGAGTTAGAACATATAAAGTTTACAGGTGTCTTTCGAAATCCTTTATTATTATTATTATTTTGAAAATATATCTGTTATTACTTGTCATTATAAAAAAGGGAGAGATTATTAGCTCAAGGTTTATTATTACTGATTTTGATGACTATATAATATTTCAAAATTCAAATTGGTCTTATTTCCTATTATAGGTAACGATACAATTCTTGAAAGGAAATGATGTCATAGGATAAATACTTCCTTTCTTACAGGAACCTTCTTAATGAACTTACCTTATTAGAAATGATTTCACAATATCTGGAAGGATCTTGCTAATGATATAATTTAAACAATTATCTTCGATAATTTTTGTCAAAAGTTTTCTCTTAATGTCTAAATATTGAAAGATTACAACATAGATGATATCGAAGATTCGTTAGATACAAAGTCAACTCAGAATAGAAATGAAGTAACGACTAGTTGAAGAAAATGTCCACTTAAGGAAGGGCCATAGCACCTATAAACTAGTCAAACTTTCGAAATACTTCAGCAGTATCAATATTCTTGAAAGTCATATCAATTTCAAACATGCCTTAGAAATTTAAATCACTCTATTTGAGAGAGACAATCATTCCTTGAAAGCTTACATTAAGCAAACTCTGTATTCATTTTTATTGAAAGCTTATAGTTGGATACTTGAGGATTAGCCGATCCAATATAAATTGACTATGTCATTCTTTATCTCTTCTTAACTTTAAAGTTTTTGCATTATAGTGTTTGTGCTTTCAATTTGCAAAGAGGCTCCTTTAGTTTTATAATAGGCTCCTTCTGTTCTAATATCACAAGAGGCTCCTTTCACTTTTGAAAGTTAATAGGCTCCTTTCATTTTTTAAATGATTAATAGGTTCTTTTCATTTTGAAAGTTAACAAGCTCCTTTCATTTTCTAAAACAATTAATAGGCTTCTTTCATTTTAAACGTTAACAGGATCCTTTCGAAAGTTAATAAGACTTTTTTTTATCTATAGACTCATTTTGTTTAGCAGGCTCTTATCGAATTGATAGTACCTTGCAATTTTTTTAACCACAATTCACCCCCTATTGAGTGTGTTTGCTTTATCAAAACTCAATAGTACTTTTATTCAAAGAAGAATAAATGGCTTGCTCCAAACCTTCTCTTGTAAAATTTTCGATTCTCTTGTCATTACTTATGGCTTCAACTATTGATTTAATAGATTGCATAGATATAAAGCACCAAAAGTATAACTAAATTGAAATGAGAAAATAAGAAAAGAATTAACACATGATATATTTTGGAGAAGCTTGTCTTAATCTCTATAAAACACTCCATTTATTTCTTTGTTTTTGTTCGCAAAAAGATATATAAATAGTAACAACATATTCAAAATATTTTATATATAGAACAATTAAGGTAGTGAATATGTGTTTCTATCCAATTCCACAACATATTGTAAATAAAAGCTATTTTACAACTTTTCATAACTGTGTTAGGATTATGTTAAGATTTATTGATGGAAGTCATAACTAACTACCCTCGTTAAAGCTTAAATAAAGAGTAAAGGTGGCTTTACTGCCAATATTTCTTCCACTTAAAATCATTTTTACTTTTATTTATATTTTTTATATTTTTCCTAGGCCAGTAGATGATTGAAACCTTATAAATTTATCAGTAATAATCAGGTTTGTAGCTTATTTTTTAGGTTGTCTTTAGTATAGATTTTATGAACATCTATACTTCCTTCTTACACTTTTTCTTTGACAAAGTGATATAGAACTCAAATGTTTTTTATCCTTTGATGAGACGATAGATTCTTTATCTAGTGTAAAGTGCTTTGACTATTACCAAATAGAGTAATCTTTTCTTGTTTGTGTTTGGGATTCTCCACTAACATTTGTAACCAAATTGCTTCACTACTAGCTTGTGTAGTTACAATATATTCTACCTCTTCTCATAAAAGTATCCATAATAAATTGCAAACTTGAGATCCATCTTATAACTCCTCTAGCAAGAATAAACACATAACATATGGTAGACTTGCTATTGTCAAGATCACTTACATAATCTTAGTCAACAAGAACTCTAATAATAAAGTATGATCCTCCAAAATATAATGTAGTATTTAAAAAACCCTTAATATATCTCAAGATCCTCTCTACATTAATCCAATGCTCTTTACCAGGATTTGGCATATATCGACTAACCACTCCCATTGTATATGCAATGACTTATCTTGTATAAATCATAGCACACATTAAGCTGCCCACTGCTAATGCATACAACACTCGAGACACTTACATCTTTTATGTTTTGTATACTTAAAGATAACTTGAAATTAATAGGAAGAGGAAAGTTGGCTTACAATCTTACTTATTGAAGCACTACAAGATTTTCTTCAAATAATTCTTTTGAGAAAACCAAATCTTCCTATTATTTTTGTGTCAGTAAATTTACATCCCTAGAATCTTGTTTACTATTCCTAAGTCTTTTATTTCAAATACACTAGGCAATTGTACCTTTAACTCTTTAATATATTCTTTATTGGGGCTTACAACTAATATGTCATCAACATATAATATCAAGATAATGAAATCATTATCACTAAATCTCTTGTAATAAGTTCAAAGATATAAATTAAGTTTGTTGTATTAAAAGCTCATGATGAAGGAATCAAATCTCTCATATAGTCATCTTGATGCCCGTATATGAACATTTAGAGATTTTTTCAACCTACAATTTAATATTTTTTCTTCTTAAAACCCTTTTAGTTGGAGCATAAAAATTCTTTTTCAAGTTCTCCATAAAGAAATACATTTTTAACATCTAAATGCTCTAAAATTAAATCATATAAAACACACATAACTAAGACTACTTGAACTGTTATCAATAAAAAAAACAGAAGAAAATATTTATTTAAAGTCAATACCTTCTTTTTTAACATATCTTTTCACCACTAATCTTGCATGATAACACTCAACTTGGTTATTGCTATCTCGTTTGATCTTATAAACCCATTTGCTACTAATGGTTATCCTTCTTTATGGTAGTGAAATAAGATCCCATTTCTTATTTCTATAGGGAGCTTCAAATTCTTCTCATATTATTGTCATCCATAGAGAAGTGTCTTATCCTTTTGTAGCTTCATCAAAAGTTGACGACTCTCCATCCTCTGTTAGTAAACAATATGTAATATTACCTACCATAATGTATTATGAGTGTTAAGCTAGTTCTCTCTTTTTCTAAATTAACTACCAAACCTTTAGGGCTAAGGACTTAGTTTATTCTTATTCTTCTTGCTCTAATGCAACTTAAGTTTTGTTTTGAATCTTCTTGTTCTTTTCTTTCTTCAACTTGAAATTTAGTTATCTTTGGTTTCTTATTTTAATTGTTATTTTATTCCTTTTCTTGTAACTTATATGCACATATAGCATTTGCTAATTGTTTCCTTATGGAAAATGGGATCTCATAGATGATACCCCTTGATTCGATTAACGTATCCTATGAAAATGTA
This sequence comes from Erythroxylum reticulatum, assembly GCA_025504915.1. Classification (NCBI taxonomy): domain Eukaryota; kingdom Viridiplantae; phylum Streptophyta; class Magnoliopsida; order Malpighiales; family Erythroxylaceae; genus Erythroxylum; species Erythroxylum reticulatum. The sequence continues at coordinate 8,147,057 of JANSVA010000004.1, forward strand.
TTTCTTAGATTTTGGATCCAACTATGACATTTCTTGGAAATTATACATCACATATGTAGAACATCCAAATATATGGAGGAATGAATAATTACCAAGATTACCAGTCCACTTCTCTATTGGTATCTTCATATGACCAACATTTTTTACTACTTCTACCCAAAATGATTTGGCTAGACCTGCATTCTTCAACATGTTCAATTTATTCTCTTTACTACTCTGTTTTGTTGTGAAGTGTATGTTATTGTGAACTACCTTTTGATACCTTCTAGTTTATAAAATGCATCAAACTCATCGTTAACGTAATCACCTCCATTATCCAATTGTATACATTTAATTCTTTTCCTAGTTTCAAGTTATATCTATGCTTTGAAGTTCTTAAAAACTAGAAAAATGTCTGCCTTCCTTTTGATTAGATTTACCTAAAATATTTTAGAGTAATCATTGATGAAAGATAAAAAGCATTTTACACCTCTTAAGGATGAAATAGGTGCTTACAAAACATCAAAATGAATCAAATTTAGGTGAAACTATCAAATTTCAAAACGAGTTGTTTACTAGTAACACAATGCTTACTAAAGGGTAATGATACCTTTTTGATCCTTGATATAAGCTTTTGTTATGTAAGAATATCGAATATTCATTTCAACACGTATGTGGCTAAGTCTCAAGTACCACATCATTGTTAATTCTTTCGTCTAACTTGCTAATGCAACAAATACTTCTCCTTCTTAGAGTATTAACCTTTTGAGCACATACAAATTAATAACTAACTTTTATACTTTCATTGTTGGAAAGGAAAAATAAAACCTGCACAATTTTAAATAAAATGGTAGATTTCAAAACTTTTTAGAAATCAAAATTGCAGTGGAAGCTTTATAACCAAATCAACATGCATAGCCATACATGATACGGTATAAGGATAAACACTTGCATAAACACAAGATGAAAATTATTACCGACTCCTTCGCTAGAGCTTTAACTCCTTGTTGTACTATCCTATCCTTGACAATGTATCCTCTCCTAAGTGATGTATCCTCTTCTCGATATTGCATCCTTGACCAATCCGATCTACCATTTGTTCTTCTTGGACAACTTGGTAAAAAAAATCCTTTGGTGGGAAAGGAGAAGAAAACTTAAAGAGATTTTTCTTTAAAAGAAAGAAGCCAATGATGAGACACTTCTCATGCAATTTTCAGCTCACATATGCAACCAAAAATTTGTTAAAACAAAATTCTAGCACATTTTTTTTCTAATAACCGAAAAATAGCCAAGACATGATAACCATAACCAAAACTTTACCTCTTCCTTTGTTCAGTCCATGACTTCTTCATCTTCATAATCAAAGTAAACATAAAAATGAAACCAAGGAGGAAATATGGTGATGACAGACCACCCTTCTTGTTACAAACCAAATGAAGAAATCTTACAAGGTTTAGAATCTATAGACAACCAAAAGAGCAAAACATACACTATATATATTTCTATCACAAAAAAATATGTAGTATACAGAAATGATTGGCAACCTATGTATCACACATATAGGAATCGCAATCATGCATAAAAAATTGACTCTGATGCCAATTGTTGGATCAGAAAAAGAAAGCATGTCATATTTGGAGAAATGGTAGATTTCAAAATGTTTTAGAAATCTAAATTATAGCGAAAGCAGTATATCCAAATCATCATGCCAATCTATACATGATATGGTATAAGGATAATAATAAACATAAACAAGATAGAGATTATATTACTGACTCCTTTGCTACAACTTTAACTCCTAGTTGCGTTATCTTATCCTCGGCAATATATCCTCTCCTAAGTGATGTATCCTCTTCTTCTTGTTATTGTTTCTTCTTTTTGATATTGTATCCTCGACAAATCCAATCTACCACATGTTCTTCTTGGACAACTTGGTTAACAAGATCCTTTGGTGGGAAAGGAGAAGAAAACTTTGGAGGAG
>JANSVA010000004.1:8153140-8168759 GCA_025504915.1 Erythroxylum reticulatum
TTTCCTTTTATGTTCTCTTTGGCCTTATTTTTCATGGGTGGGCCTTGAACCCTATTTGGGCCTTCTTTTTCATTGGACCCTTCTTCTTTTGCTTGCCCTTACCTTTGGCCTTAGAAGAAGATGCTACATCAGTGTCTAGCCTATGAGCCTTGATATTTAATATCTCCTCCATACTCTGGATGGTATACATCAACTCACTCAAGGTGTAATCTTACTTTTGAACTCATAGTCCGACTTAAACAGTTGAAAAGAAGAGTTGAAGCTATTGATGATCATAATCATCTACGTGTCCGTATTCATGTCCACCCCAAGCATCTTATCCTCAGTGACTGTAGAGATTACCTTAAGCATGTAATCTTGCACCGGTTCACCAGGTTTTTGTCTGAGATCGTGAAAGGTTTGGATAGCTTTCACTTTTACAGACCTATTCCTCACTCTAAACATCTAATATAGGTGATGGACAATTGCATTAGCAGTTTTCATACAAGCAATTTGCTTTTGCAATATACCGTTGACAGAAGCTAGAATATAACACTTAGTAGTCTTATCAGCATTCTGCCATCACTCATGTTGTTGGACTAGCTTAGGAGTTGAATCTCCACTCGGAGGTGCTTGCTCATTTTCAGTTAATACTTATAAATTTTGTTCATATGGAAGAACAATGTCAAAGTTACATCTCCATTCATTAAAATTCTCTCCATTTTCCAATTTGTTATTTGTCAAAAGCAAAGTGAGTGGATTCATATTGTGGTTGATTATGTCAGAAAATATAAATTATTAAAACATGAGCATACTAGTCAACAATATTGGAACTTTGTATAGAATCATGATGCATGTATGCATGATGATAGATTGAAGAAAATTTAAAAAACTTAAAACTTTATACGATGGTTATTTTTCTTATCTATAACAGACTAAGTAACGGTAGGTCATCTTACCCATTAAAAGAAAAAATGGGACCCTCCCATTCAAAAAATTACTAAGCATCTTCATGCCTAACTTTTTGAGAAGTGCCATAATTTGGTCCATACTTTTACCAACAGAGCTACGGTGGGCAGGTTATTGATAAAATATATTGAGTGTGTAACCATTTGGTTCGTCCACTAAAGGTACTTGTAAACCATACCTCGGTGGGAGGTCACATTTGCTACCAATAAATGGACTTATCCCTAAGGAGACCTAATCCATGGAAGATCTAGGATTCATGCCTCCGGTGGGGAGTAACACTTCACCACATCATATAGAGATTGTGGACTCTCACATGAGCATCCTCTCCCACTCAATCCTTTTGGGCTTTAAGTTTTAATAAATACCATCTTGTCTAGATGCAATTTGTTATCCATCCTATATTGTTTCATTATATATCTCATACATAATGAATTCATGGCAAAGTCTAGGGATGGGAATTTTCTAAATGACATGCAATCATATAATATCACATATTATTTGTATTCATTTATCTATTCATCACATGAACTAATAAGCCACTTTTGATTGTCCATCCTAGAAACATAAAAACTATTACAAGGCTTTTAGACCCAACAATTTCTTTTTGGACTTGGATCTTCCGCTTCGAGCTCTTCGCTCACATGACCTAGTCCATTTGGTAAAAAGTGTGTAATGGCTTTTCTTTTACAACAAAGTTTTGATTTTCATAAAAACGAATTTGTCACTTTGAAAACAAAAATTCCAACACTGGTTTTTTCGTCAAAACTAAAACTTTTCCATATGAAACAAAAAATCTAGCACTTATTTTTCATCAAAACCAAAACTTATCTATATGAATTAAAAAAATTCCAGCACTTATTTTTAATCAAAACTAAAACTTGTTATGTCATAAAACCAAAAATTTGTCAACACAAAATTCTAGCACTTTGGTTTTCTAACAACCGAAATTTTGCCAATACACTTTAAACAAAACTGAAAGCTTACCTCTTCATTTCTTCATCTTCATCATTACATGATTTTTTACATTACATAATTAAAGAAAACTTAAAGATGAAACCAAGGAGGAAACATGACGATGATAGACCACCCTCCTTGTTACAAACCAAATGAACAAAATTTACAAGGTAACTTTAGAGTCTATGGACAACCAAAAGAGAAAAACATACACCATATATATTTCTATCATATAAAAATATGTAGCATACAAAAATGATTGCTAACCCATGCATTACATATAGGAACTAAAATCATGCATAAGAAAACTGGCTCTGATACTAATTGTTGGATTGGAAAAATAAAGCATGCATGGTTTGGATAAAACGTTAGATTTCAAAACTTTTTAGAAATCAAAATTGCAGTGGAAGCAATATAACCAAATCAACATGCATAGACATACATAATATGGTATAAGGATAAACATTTGCATATTAACAAGATAGAAAATTTTACCGACTCCTTCGCTGTAGCTTTAACTCCTCGTTGTGCTATCCTATCCTCGATAATGTATCCTCTCCTAGGTGATGTATCCTCTTCTCGTTATTGTATCCTCTTCTCGATATTGTATCCTAGACCAATCCGATCTACCACTTGTTCTTTTTGGACAACTTAGTTAACTAGATCCTTTGGTGGGAAAGGAGAAGAAACATTTTAATAGATTTTTCCTTAGGAGAATGAAGCCAAAGATGAGACACCTCTCATGCAATTTTCGGGTATACCATGCAAGATAGGAGAGAGAGAGTCAAAAATGCAAGAACACCTTCTTACTTCTTCTCAATTTCGATTAACATCAAAAGAAAGAAGAGATATGCATCAAATGCATCACTTCATTCTTTAATCAATCATAAAGAAGCCAATAAATGAGACTATTCTCATTTGGCTTTAAGGTGGCTATATGAAAAGACTATTAACCTAAATAAGACATATCAATTTCGATTTTTGGTGATGAAAGAAGGAAGATGGTCTATCAAATGCACCACTTTCTTCTTTAATCCAATGAATGTTAATAGGTTACATGCTATCATTAAAAGACCACCATTAAACCATTTAATTATAAGATCATTACTCCATTTAATGATGATAAAGCATGTTAAAAGCCATCTTAAATATAACAAACTAATGTTAAATGTGCACCTGCACATTTTTTCCATTAAAAACGAAATACCTCCTCCATTTATCTTTAATAACTTTATTTTAATTTAATTAATCTAATTAATTAAATTAAACCAAAGTCTAGCCCATTTCTAAATATTCATTTGGGCTTCTAATTAACAATTAATTAGTCTAAGCCCAACATTCAATCATAGGCTTTAAAACCTCTATTTGTATTTCTTACTTTGCTTGATAACTTTCTTAGAAGCTAGATGGGGAGTCTAATCGAACTTTTATAATTCAAGCTCCAATAAGCCCAGAATTAATTTAATCTCATTAGAATTAATTCCAGCTTATTAACTAAATGTCATTCCACTAAAGAAAATAAGTTTAAATTTTGAATTACTAAATATTATGAGAACACATGTTTCAAATAAGATGTCTAATTGCAAACTCTAATATGAACCATATTATAGCCATCCACACAATAAAGGGTAAAATTACCGTTTTGCATTTATATTGGTTTTTCCTTCTAGATCTCCCATTTTAGTCTATATGGAGATTAACACATAAGATCTCATCTTGGTGTTAAGACTTGATGGGTAGCTAGTCCATCAAACTACTAGCGCTAGTTTAATCAACAATTTTCATAAAACATCTAGAAGTGATGATATCACTATAAACCCTTTATTTGAGTGAATATTCCCTGATACATGTTTCAATTAATAGTCCAATATGCAGACACTAGATTGATACTCTGTAAAAATCCATTCCGATCATATCAAGAATTATAATGAAACATATATGAGTTCATCACTCATCAAGATTGTGGTCTATAATAAATGAATGTTTAAGTTCTATGTTTTAAGATTAAAGTAACAGCCAACTTTATTCTTTAAAGCGTACTTGATTTTAGATTCATTTAATAGTGCCATTATTGATAGTCAACTACTATCATGATATGAAACTCACCATTCCTTTGAAGTAAACACTTTTACTTGCATGGAGATAAATTGCAACACTATAGTCTAAACCATAATCAAGCGACCAACTTGATTATTTAACTGTGAATCCATTATTCTAGACTCTTATAATGTACATGTTTCCCATACATCTCTATGTATATGTATGTTACTTATAAAAGAATCTCGATACCTTATGAATAGATATATAATGCTTATAAAAACCAAACTCTTTTGTTTCATTAATAATAAATATTTTCATTACAAAAGTAACTGGAAGAAAATGAAGTTATAAGTAAATACACATGCTTTCCAGGGCACTATATTTACATAACTCCAATATACCTAAAATTAAGAGAATTCAGTTTACTGTAATATGTATTATTGTAACTTTCATGAATGATTTACTAGAAGTTATCCCCATCATTTGACTGGATAAAAACTTAGAACCAATTGAAGATTAAATTATAGTGTCTTATGCTTGGAAACCATAAATAATCACTATGAAAACCTAGAAACTAACTGGTAAGCTCTTAAAAAATAGTGAATATTAGGAAATTATGGGGAAAAGCATAACTGATGATACTCAAGCACCACCTGTTATCAATTCTAATGAACCAAGTGCTAATGTTGAGAAAGTTATGACATCAGTATTGAAAAAATTCTAGATGAAGCTTAGAATACCATATTCACACCTATAAAAGTTTTAAAAATAGTTTAGTAGACTGAAATTGGTACTGCTACCCAAGTAAGATCCCAACTGAGGTAGAGATAATCCAACAAGATTTTGAAAGAGATCAAATAGAAAGAAGAAGACTTCAGTTGCGTAGTTGAAATCATGAAGATCTTATCATGGAATATTAGAGAACCTCATAAAAAACTTTTAGTTAGAAGCTTAATAGAATATAATAAAGTAGCTATAGTTGGTATTTAATAGGTGTAGAATATATTTTGTTTTTACAGGTGTTTAAGTATGTTTTAAGTATTTCTTTGATGATTATCGTATGTATTGGCTTAGGATTGTGTTATTATTAATGTTTGTATTTATTATAAGTGTTTGTTTGGTTTAAAGAAATAAATGGACCATAATTTTGTGCTTCAAGAGGTGTTTGATGTGTTTGTGAGTGTTGAAAAATAAGGAATTGAAGATGTTGGAGGCACACAGGTTGTCACGAATGTGACATAGAGCATGATCAGGACCAAAAAGGAAGAACAACACCAGTCATGATCATGACAGAGGCTTTTCTAGGCATACACTTTTTGTGTTTTAAGGGTTTAGAAATGTTTTTGGAACCGAATAAAGTAGGGGAAACCTTAGACACAACCCTAGATTAACGTAGTATAAATGAACATGAAAACACCAAAAAGAGGTAGCAACCACTACATTAAAGAAGATCAAGAGGAGACATCAACAAAAACTTCAGAGAAATTCTAGATTTAGATCCATACTAGGGATTATTCTTGAATTATTTTGTGAACTTTATTTATTGTTGATTCTGAACATCTTTGAATGTTTGTGATAATTATCGTGCATATACTTGATAATATATTAAGAGAGTGAATCAAAGCAAATAGTGTTAAGGGATACAACGAGAGTTGGTAACTTAATAGATCCATAGTTATCATATTAACAAAGAATTGAAGAGAGATCTTTATTGTGAAATTAATTATCTATAGGATTGCTTCAAATCGAATTGAATAAGTTAGGAGTAGTTTGTGAATCAAGAGATTACAAATATATAAATATCAAATTCAATTAGAGTTAATTGATAAGATCATGGGAAAGAGTAATCAAAACCTTACAAAATCTTGAATCAAATATACATTGAATCAACAAGATTAAGGGAAACAAGATAAAGATAGAATAGTTCCTAAATCTTCAACTTTGATTAATATCAATTTCATTGTCAACTCACTTATCAATTCTTATTTGTTTCATTTCATTATTTCTATTAATTTTATTAATTTAATTTAATTTAATTCAATTCTTAGTAACTTAGACAAAGTTCTTATTTAATTCGTTTAAGGGTCTATAGTACTTGTGAGAACGATACCTTTTGCTACTACAAGATACGATTTGTGTACTTGTGGTACTAAGTTTTACTATATAAAAAAATTTCTCAATAAGTTCTTGGCATTATTTTTTAGGACTTTTAGCATCTTATGCTACTCGATTTGAATTCCTTTGATTTAAGGGTTTGATACTTTTCTTCTATAGTTGCAACTTCCTAAATGAAAAAAAAAGAGAAAAATAAAAAAAATTTACTACAACTTTAAATTTGAGCAATGTACAAATTTTTTTTCTTAAAACCAAGTGAAGCAATTACAACATGGATGGGAATTACTACAACACATATAATCTTAGGTGGCAATACCACCCAAATTATTTATGGATTAATAATGTTGGAGATTACATGAGAGCATAAGTTCCCCTAAGTTTCTAGAGGATAGGCTTGGATCCTTAGAGTCAAACTCTTTCTAGTCAAAGTTGGACTTATTCAACTCCATGTTTGACAAGTTAATAAATAGGATGGACAAGTTGGAAAGGGAGATGAGGATTGAAGCCACAATTGACCAATTTATAAAGAACCTCTCCTCTACTCTCCATAACTCAGAGGTTCAACTGGAGTAACCTCCCAATGAATGGTTAACAAAGAATGTGGGAAGTCTTCTAAGTGACACGAACAAAGTAAAACAAAATTATATGATGTTCAATATCGGGTACTAGATTATATGTTGGAGAATCCATATTGCCTACAGAACTAATCTCAAAATACACTTTATAAACATACTGATAATTCAAAATGGAGCAATTCTTACGCTGATGCAATGAATGATTACAATTCATCCAAGTTTTTTATGAAAGATCTTGCTATAGGTAAACTTAGCCACCAAGTCTTATAAGAGAGTTTTAATCCAGAAAAAGACACTAAACTAGATATAGCATGCTATTATAGCCCATTAATGTCTCAAAGTGACAAGTAGGAAAAGGTCAATGACATGAAGGAAGTTTCCATTCAAGAAGAGAAAGAAGAACAAATGATAGTAGACAAAGAGCTTGAAGAATATAAGAAAGTCTTTGTTCAAGAAACGGAAGCATAAGAGGACGATGAATAGATGACTAAGGAAAAAAAAGATTAAAGAATATAACAAAGTTTGTATTTAAGAAGCAAAAGCACAAGAGGAGACTAGGGTGATTGTAGAAGAAGAGCAATCCACCTTCAAACAGGAAAAACTGCTAGATTCGATTAACAATTCAAGGTGTTTAAGGATACTAAACTAAAAGTGAGCAAAATTGGTGGAAGCAAGGCACTCATAATAGACCCAGATTGAGGGTAGAATGTAGAGTACGTCTAGCTAAAGATGTTAAACAAGCGTTATTTGGGAGGTAACCTAATAATTAAGATATTTTATTTTATTTTATTTTTAGTTTATTTTGTTATCATTTTGTTATTTTCATATTTTTATGTTTATTTTGTAGGGAGTGAATTGTTTGAATTTTATGGCATAGAGTGTCTCAAAATTCCATCACCATGGAAGCATTATGTATATTCTTGCTCTAACTTTTTCTTTATTATTATTTATCTTTATTTGTATTTTTATATTTTACACATTGAGGATAATGTGTTATTCTAAAGTGGGGGTGTATATGTAATTGCATATCATGTGTGCATGAATTATGCATTTGCATAGATTAATTTATTTGTTTTATGTTAGTTTTTTTATTAGTTGACATTGTATATGTATTCATTGTGTTAATGGAAAGAGTTGAATCGAATTAGCTTAGCTTTGAACATGGTCATTTAATTTGTAAATGTATATTAACTTGTGAATTTTATATTTTAAGTGTCTTTGGGATGAATACGTCTGTTAATTAGGGTGACACCAATTCTTTCACTTTAGGCGAACTACAATTTGATCCAGAAAGTGAAAGAACTCTTTACAAATCAAGAAGAAAATTTGCCCAAAGTTTCGAGGATCCTTCACCATCTGATTGGAGAATTGGTTCTTCACCAGGAATTCAAATTACCTTGGATTTGCTTTCTAACTCTTCTGGTGATTTTATTTCTGAAGTAGATTCTAGTATGGAAAAGCAAAATAATGATGGCATTCTTAATCAGTTGGCTACTCTTGATTTTAACCATCAACCTTTGTGCATTGATTTTCCTACTATTAATGTTGCTTTTGAGCTTAAATCTGGTCTTATTCATCTTTTGTCTATTTTTCGTGGTATGCCAGTGAAGTTCCTTACAAGCATCTCAAGGAGTTCCACATATTCTATTTTAGCATGAAGCAATTGAGCTCTAAAAAGAGGAGATTAAGTTAAGAGCATTCCCTTTCTCATTGGGGGACACCACTAAAGATTGCCTCAACTACTTAACCTCATGATCAATCACTACTTGGAATGAGAAGCAAAGAATTTTTCTAGAGAGTTACTTCCTTATCGCTCTGGCTACAAATATTTGGAAGGAAATATGTTCATTTAGATAGCACCACGGGGAGACATTATATAAGTTTTAGGAGCGTTTCAAGAGGCTGTGTGGTAGTTGTTGTCACTATCAAATCTGTGAACAACTCTTGATCCAGTATTTCTATGAGGGAATTCTTCCAAAAGAAAGAAGTATGATAGATGCAGCAAGTGGAGTTACATTAGTAGATAAGACACTTGTCGAAGCTAGAAATTTAGTTTCCAACATGGATACAAACTCTCAACAATTCAACATTCTAAAGGATCCCCGACCATTAAAATTTTATGAAGCTAGTACTACCATATTGGGGAAATAAATAATTAGGTTAATATCTTTAGTAAGACAGATGACTGCAAACAGTACTTAACAAGTGAAGCCATGTAGAATTTGCATAATGGTAAAGCATCCAACTGATATGTGTATAACTTTACCAAGAAACATCCACGGAATAATTGAATGCTTTTGGAAGTTTTTTGGGTCGACCACAAAAAAAGTATGATCTTAACTACTCCTGAGAACATCATTAAAGATGGAAGAATCATTAATTCAACAATTATAGATAACAATGACAATAATAAAGCTCCTAATAACAACCATTTCAAAGACAAGTTCATCCATTGAGCTATGGACTTTCATGGGAAGAAATGATGAAGAAATGGCTTAGAATATTGTTCAATTTCAAAATAGCACCCTACAATTTCAACAATAAACAAGAGATAGTATTCAGAATCTGGAAAATCAAATAAGTCACATAGCTATTGCTATTAGCCGATTGGAAAATCAAAGTTCAAGTAAACTTCCTTTTTAAACAAATGTGGACACAAAAGAGAATGCAAATGCTATCACCTTGAGAAATGTTAAAGAAATAGAGGAACCACATAAGACTTCTCTTATGGGCAATGATAATGAATTTGAAAAAGAAGAATTGTCTCCAAAAGAAGTTAAAACAAGAATTAAAGTAAACTCTCAATCTCCCGTAATTAAAAATTTAACTAATTCTTTGTCTCCTTTTCCTAGCGAGTTTGCTAAATCAAAGAAAGAGGAGCACGATAGGGGATTTTTGAAATGTTCAAAAAGGTAGATGTGAACATACATCTAATTGATGCCATAAAACAAATTCCTAGATATGCCAAAATTTTTAAGGAGTTATGCACTACTAAAAGGAAATTAAAAGGAGATGAGAAACTGAATTTGGGGGAGAATGCATCTGTAGTCATACAAACGAAACTTCCACCAAAGTGTAAGGATCCAAGTACGTTTATAATTCCCTACAAAAAGTGATACCACCAATGTTAGATCTACCAGCTTCAATTAATGTAATGCCATATTCTATTTACACTTTGATAAATTTGGGGTCTTTGAAAGAAACATGTGTCATAATTTAACTGGCAGATAGATCTAAAGTTTATCCTAAAGGGGTTATAGAGGATGACTTAGTGCAAGTTAACAAATTAGTTTTCCCAACTGATTTTTATGTATTTAACATAAAGGGAGAACCTTCGTCTAATTTAACACCAATTCTTCTGGTTAACCATTCTTAAAGACATCAAAGACAAAGATTGACGCGGATGTAAGAACTTTAACTATAGAGTTTAATGGTAAGAAAGTTCACTTTAATATTTGTAAAGGAATAAGGTACCCTAGTGACTTTCATTTTGTTTTATCTATTGATGTCATTGATTGTTTTTCTCAAAAAGTTTTTCATATGGAAGGTAAAGATGATTTAGAAATCATTCTTTACATGAGTTTATAGGAAAACACTTTGCAAAATTCTAACTTATTCATTATAGCTGAGATGGAAGAAATCGTGCTAGCATTGCAGTCACTACAACCAATTCTAAAAAGATATATACCTTCAAAAATTGAATTTCCAATATCTCATACAAAATCTCCACTTTCGGCAGGAAAAAACCATTGAACTGAAGTAATTATCGGAGCACTTACAATATGTATTTTTGGGAGAAGGAGAAACACTTCTGGTGATCGTAGCAAAGAATCTAGCCAAGCTTTAAAAGGAAAAGCTCATTTGAGTGTTTAAGGACCACATCATAGTTATAGATGTACCGTAGCTAACATTAAAGGTATTAGCCCTTCGACCTGTATACATCAAATTCCTTCAGAAGAAGGACCCAAATTGTTGGACCCCATTTCCAGAACCCAACTATTCAGAATCATATAACGTGAGCGTATTCCATTGAAATCTCCTTAACCATCATCAGTTTATTTTCATGCTCTCATACGAATAATGTTGGATCTTTGGGTCTTAGTGGGCGAGTTCGCTTTGACGAACGAATGAGAACTTTTGCAGAGACCATTCAGGAAAAGTTCGTCACGATGAACTCTTGACTTCCCCACGACGAAGTTCCCATATTAGTCCCAAGCATCTCTCCGGATAAATACGCCATAGCAAGAAGCTTCATTTCACCATGGTGAAGATGAACAATTAACCATTGTAATACCTTTCGGGAAGGATTCGCTGCGGCCAACTATGGCTTCGTAGCAGCGAAACCTTTGGAACCACAACTCAAACCCCAACATCTTACAATGCAAAAATACATATATAGTTACCAACTTAACATCCCTTAACCTACAACTTCCAATATCCAATAAGTTCATATTCTATATCGATTGAAAATCATGAGGAAACCCCAAAAGATTTATTATAAACAAAAGGAAACTCCTTCCACTCTTAATCTCCTCAATTAGCAAAAATATTCTCTTAACTTCGAAATCCAAATTTAACCCTCCATATCATTGGAAACTCATGAGCAACCCAATTACATTTCCATAACATCAAAAGAAGATTTTCATAAATCTTTAATGGCATTTCAAGCCACCATACATCAATGTCTCAAAATCTCAAATACAAAAGTTACATAAACTAATAATCCTTAAAATGCGACTAAAGCCTTGGTTTTACAAATTTTAGCTTAAAATACAAAATATGTAAAATTCGGAGCGATGCCTTGACTCTTGATCACTTGATCTTATTGTCTTCACTTGAAGATAGGATGGAAGGGGGTGAGCTTAAAGCTCGTGGGTAACAAGTTTATAGTGGAGAATTAAGCAAAACCATTGAAAATGTTCATTTGTCATAGAAAAATTCTTATTGAATCATAAAATGCATAGTTCTCAAATTCTCAACCAATTCACAATAACACAAATCATTTATGCATCAACTTGTTGACATATCATAAGCACATCAGAATGGTTTGGGTGGGTTCATAAACAGAACATACTACATATTTTCACATAATGGTATTATGTAGCCGTGAACAGAACGTATTATCGTAATCCCACATAATAGTCTTGCATAGCTGTGAACTTAGGGGAGTTTGTGAAGGAGCTCCATGCCACTAGCGGGCAGGCGGGAGAAGCCTTTAGTCAAAGTGCACTTAATTTATCTTAATAGACCACCACAAACCCACATAACATGTATTTCATGACTTGAAAATAGATTGATCAAATGACACATTTCGAAAACATGATTTTTCTTGACATTTTTCCACAAAGGCATATTTCGGAAACACAATTGTTCATGAATATGAAATATTTAAAAAATACATTTCCACCATCATTTCACAATTCATCAACAAAATTCATGTATCGAACATGTAGCAAATTCTTTAAATCAGTCAAAAGCAATAAATGCACATTTCTGATGTAATTGAAATCATTTATTTCCATTGTTTGTAAGATACATTAATGGCTAATTACTCAATTATAAACATGAAATCCATTAAAAATCCTTGCTTAAACCTTGCTCAAAGATGCCTCTCCTCTTGATCATCTTGCCTTCCTTGATTCACTTTATCAATGAAAAAAATCTCATTCAATAGGAATACAATTTTAGGACCCATATATAGCATAATCACTAAGATGAATTTTAAATAATCAAACTCTTCCAAAAGTCCCAACCTTTGAGTCAATTTTCCGTGATCATTTTGATCAGGTAAATGAAGAAATTTGATAATACTTTCTTTTATAAAAATGTTCCTCATTGTATTAAATTTCTAATCACACCAAAATCAATCAATTTGCTTCACAAATCTAAAAGTTATACCCCAAACATTTTGGACTATTCTTATGCTAAAACAATATTCTATGTTCAACTTCCATCCAAAAATTAAAATTCTTAGAGACTGAATTAAAACTCTACTTATTCATATAATTTCTATCTCTATGTCTCTAGTTTACTATAAATCAAACATCACTCAATTTGGATAATTACAGGATAAGTTATGCCTAAAATACTGAAGTATGTTCAAACTGTGTGAGAAACTTTGCCGCAGCAAAACCAGAAATTGGCCGCGACGAACTTTCACAGAAACATACGAAACCAACATGTTTTGCTACATTTCCAAGTTTTTAACTTCCAACATTTCACATATAACCCATATTGTACCTAAATCATCTTTTCTACTTCATTTTTAACTTTATTTCAACTCAATATCATTCACAAACAAATTATAGTCCATGATTGATCATGAACACTAATAATAAAACACACACACACATTCATCATCAACTTCCTACACATATTCAATTTCATTTTCACTTTCGTTTCACTTCTAACTATCACCAAATATGCTTCATTCAACAAATGAAGAAGGTTTAATGCTTATACTTACTTGTTCAGCTCTAAGATCCTCAAACTCTTCAAGATCTCTCTCTTGAAAGCTAAGAAAATGGAACCCTAGCTTGTTTTCTCTTCTATTCTCTCCTTCTCTTCTTCTCTTCATATTTTCTCTCTTCTCCTCTCTCACTCACATTCTTATCTTCTTCAAATGAAAGACAAACATTTCTTCTTCCACTTATATCCTTAATGAGTCTAAAATGTCCATCTTGCCCTTCCTTATATGCCTTATGTTCTTTATCCTTAAATGAACTACCAAAAATACCATTATACAATCTTACTACCTTAACACTTTAATTCAATTAACCTATGTCATATAATCTTAGTAACATTAACATAATAATTAACTCCACAAAATAATCTCATAACGACCTCATAATTAATTTAAATCATGTTTATTCATCAAGAAAAAAATTTGGGGCCCAACATTTCTCCCCCTCTTAAAAGAATTTCACCCTCAAAATTCTTATCTAATTGATTAGAAGGCAGGATGTTTGTTTCCCATTTGACTTCATACATCGAATAATTTTTTTCAAATGACCATAGTCAATAGACTCACTCGGTATTTCAATCCCTTATTTGGTCATTCACTTTCTTAACTAGTTCCTCATTATGTTTCAGATTACTCACAATTTTTCCACTTCCTGTGTTGATAACACCTATATCATATCATATCAATATTTCTTAATATACAAATATATATCACATTACAAATCTACGACATGTTTTATCAGTGGCCCTAACTCATAATAGTTTCGTACAGACCAATTCATATCGGGCTTAGCTAATCTTTTTTCCTAACTTGAGCACACCTTGCACTTAATGTAAGCACACCTTAACATAGTGATACTCTTAAAGACAATCTATCTTTCACTTAATAATTCACAACACTGTAGTGTTAAGACACTTAACTCCTATGTTCATCTCACTTTACTCCATACCTCCGGTGTTGATCCACCAACTCCTTTATTTTTTTTAATCACCTAATTTCTATCACAGCTTCATTTCACTCATCAACAATATCTTTTGAATCAATCCTGGCCTTCAACCATTTTAGGCATTATTCATTTTAAATGTAA
Organism: Erythroxylum reticulatum; assembly: GCA_025504915.1. Lineage (NCBI taxonomy): Eukaryota > Viridiplantae > Streptophyta > Magnoliopsida > Malpighiales > Erythroxylaceae > Erythroxylum > Erythroxylum reticulatum. The sequence continues at coordinate 8,167,323 of JANSVA010000004.1, forward strand.
GGGCAGACGACTCCTTTTGTCATATAATGCCTTATAGAATATTATAATGACATCACTGTGATAATGATTGTTATGCTTAAAGTCAATCAAAGCTGCACATTGATTTCATATTCCTATGAACTCTAAAAATAAAAGCTTTAATCATATTTACAACAGTCAAGACTGTTGGCAAATCAGAAGTGTGGCCATTTGCTTCTACCTCCTCAGCCATCAAATGCTATCTTGGCGTATTCCTACTAGGATGTACATCATAGGTTGTTATTTATGCTTCTCTAACAATCTCTTTACTCAATCTTTATCGGTACACATATTTCTTATTTCAATCACAAAGTATCATTCTTCCTATTCAAACTCAAAATTTGTATTCATTTCCAATTTCTTAGTAAGATTCACAGTTTCTAAATCCTCAATTTAGGTTTTGATCATGTGAAATTAATCTTAATTTTCAGTGCAGTTAATAATGCTTCATTTCGCTCCAAATTTAACCCCATTCTGCACTCTTTATGTCATTAGATTTGATAACCTTAATATCAAAATTTGTGATACACTACTGTTGAATCTTTTATTCAATACATCTAATTACAACACTAGTTTTACCAATATAGTACTCATTTATACAATCATAATCCTTCAAATAACTCTATCTATTGTCTTAGTCTCGTATTCAATTCTTTTGACTCAATATTTACCTCAAAATCAAACGATTTGTATATTTCAAAATGTTTCTCTACCTATAATGTCTCTAAACTTTCAAAACAATCATTACTGCAACAAGTTCCAATTCATAAATCAAATAATCATCTCATGAGGCTTAATTGTCTCTATGAATACAAAATCACTTTATCTTGCTGCATTAGATTACATCCTAATCTCTGGTGCGAACATTAATACATATTACATACTTCCAATTCTAAATGATATAACTTACATCGGTGTTACAACTCCTCAAATTTTTGTTTACTTTCATTACTTACATGATTTCACGTTTTTCCTTAAGTATTTCAAACTATTTTTCTTAACTTTTCGAATACATTTTATATATTATCAAATTTTGCTCGGATCACTTTATCTTTGATACCATAGGACTGTTGTGGCATTTGTTAAGTTAAACAATTATTATCAAACTCCATGTGCCCCTGATTAGTTCTCGTAATTCGTTAAGTAACTGATTCCTCAATGAGGTAATATTATCTCTTGTTATTCTCAATTTCTCAACTGACTTTCTTTCTAGAATGATTTTCTTAATTCATTCGATTTACTCTGATTTCACGTTGACTTATTCTACTGTCTGCTCATTCATACTAATTTCTCCACACATTTCAATTTATTTTCAATCTTAACTTCCTGCGTTTGTAACACATTCATCAGGTCAAATTTGTATCTCACGAACATATTTACACAGAATATAACGTGGACCTATATACTCCTCATATTAGC
>JANSVA010000004.1:8168859-8182181 GCA_025504915.1 Erythroxylum reticulatum
CAATACACACCATCATCATCATCACCCAGTCCAAAATCCCGCAATGAAGTGGGCTCTGGGAAGATCTGATAGTATGCATCCTTACCCCTACATAGTAGAGAGGCTGTTTCTGGTGGACCCACATGCAATTGAGACAATATAAGAATTATGCAGGTTACAGAAACAATTTATAAAAAAAAAACAATAATGGGAATACCTGATGGAGGCCAGATCTGTGAGAACCTAATAGGCTACAGAGTTTATCCCTCCTTATCACTCAGTATGTAAGGGAACCTTCCTTAGAGACCCTGCCGAAATGACCCCCTACTATACCCCCCCCCTCTGTCGTACAATTTGCACGACGAGACACGACATCTCCTAGCAACTGCAATGGTTAATCCTTTACCCTTATCCGATCACGTCAAACTTTTCTATTTCTAACAACTACCTCACTAAGGGCCAACGCTGACATATCCTCCTTGATCACTTCCTGCGAGTTCTTGTAAGGCCTCCCTCTCCTCCTCTTATATTCACTAAGTGTTATTCACTCACAGCTTTGTACCAGAGCATCAGAGGGCCTCCTCCGCACATGCCCATACCACCTAGTCTCTCTCAACTTGTTGGCAAAGCTAGCTATCCGTAGTCTATCTCTCACACCTGGTTCTAGACCTTATCTCTCCTGGTAATGCTACACATCCACCTATGCATATGCATTTCTTCTACCAACAACTATCTTATATGCCTACGTTTGGTAGGCCAACACTTTGTCCCATATAACATGGTTGGACGAATCACCGTATAAAACTTCCACTTGAGTTTTAAACGAATCTTCCTATCACATAAAACCCCTGATGCACTTCTCCATTTGGCCCAGCCTAATCTAATACGATGTAAAATATCAACATCGATATTACCATCACTTTAAATGACAGACCCGAGATACTTAAAACTCGTCCTCGGTGGTATGATGTTGGTACCAATTGCTTTTGCCACCTCATATACCACCTGGTTTCCTAAAATGTTGCATTCTACATACTCTGTCTTAGACCTACTCATTTTAAAACCTTTCAACTCTAACGCATCTCTCCAGAAGTCTAACTTGGCATTGACCCTCTCCTTGGTCTCATCCACTAGGACAATATCATCCACAAATAACATACACCAAGGTACCTATCCTTGAATATGTTTAGTAATCTCATCTAATACTAATGTGAACAACAAAGGGCTTAACGCAGATCCTTGGTGAAGACCAACTGTGAAAGAAAACGCTTCCGTGTCCCCTCCTATCATCCTTACGCTAGTCAATTCTCCTTCGTACATATCGCTAATTACTTTAATATAGGTGATGGGAACGTCCTTGGCCTCCAAACACCTCCATAAGAGGTCTCTAGAAACCCTATCATATGCCTTCTCCAAATCAATAAAAAATATATGCAACTCTCGTTTTCGTTCCCTGTAGCACTCCATGAGTCTACGGAATAGATGTATCACTTCTATCGTAGACCTACTAGGCATAAATCTAAATTGGTTGATCGATACCGATGCAGTGCTTCAGATTCTCTTCTTAATTACCTTCTCCCACAACTTCATGGTATGACTTATTAGTATGATGCCTCTATAGTTGTGAAAATGTTGGATGTCCCCTTTGGCTTTGTATAAGGGGATCAACCTACTTAATCTCTATTCGTCTGGCATTTTGGCTGACTCTAAAATCACATTGAAGAGTTGAACTAACCATGCAATACTAACAACTCTTATTCATTTCCAAAACTCTATAGGGATCTTGTCTGGCCCTACTACCTTACCGCTCCCTATCTCTCTCAACACCTTTGTAATTTCACCCCTTGTAATCCTTACCCCTGCACACCTGTCATGAACCTACCCCATTATAGAGGGTACTCCTAAAACTCTATGTTGCTCACTATCTCTTCGTTATACAGGCCATGAAAGTACCTCTGCCATCTCTTCTAGACGTCTTAGGTCTCTTTGAGTACTTGTCCTGTTTCATCATGTATACAACAAACTTGATTAAAATCATTCGTTCCACGTGCCCTATCTCATGGTAGCTTGAAAATCTTTTGTGCTCCCCTAAACGTATCCAAAACATAGTCTCATATGCTTCCCCTCTAGCCACTGCGATAGTTTTCTTAGCCTTTCGTTTTTCCAACCTACACCTTACTCTGTTAATTTCCCTCTCCACCTCCGTTGAATTAGCTAAAAGATCTTTAAAGGCTCTCTTCTTTGCCTTAACCATCCCTTGGACCTCGTCCGACCATTACCAACCTTCCATCCGCCCTCTTCTTTGACCTTTGGTGACTCCTTTGGATACCCCTAGGTGATTAGTGGAAGTTGCACGCACTACAGAGGTTACACCCTCCCACATCATGTTTGCATCCCTGCTTATAGACCATGGTGCATTTGATCGAACTTGTTCCCTAAATCATTCCATCTTGTCCCCTTTTAGACTCCACCACTTAATTCTACGACAATGCAGGTTAAAAAACTATGACCTCCATCCTTTGATCCCGAAATCCAGCACTGGTAATTTATGATGGCTCGATATGCATGCAACCGGCAGTACTTTGAAATCTTTGTACCATGATCTAGTACCTCTCCTGACAATGAGATAATCCGTTTGTGTCTTGGAGGTAATACTTTGAAAAGTAACCAAGTGCGTTATGGTTTTCATAAATAGAGAACTAGCTATGAATAACTCATATGCAAGTCCAATAAAGCAATCCCATTATCATTTCTAATGTCGTATCCGAAGCCCCTATGGGCTCCTGTATAATCGTCCGTCCCAACCCTTATATGCCCATTAAATTCACATCTAATGATGATATGCTCCATATCAGTGAACTATTGTAGCACCCCCTCTAGCGCTTCCCAGAACAGATGTTTTTGTTGTTCGTCTAAACCTGCTTGAGGTGCATACGCATAAACGACATTAAGGACCGCGTTGCTAACGATAATTTTAGCCACCATAATCCTATCATTAACCCTTGTAATCCCCACCACTCTACTAATGAGTTCCCTGACCACCAGGATACCTACCCCATTCTGCTTCCGAGAATTTCCCGAGTACCATAGTTTGAAACTTCCTATCTCCTTCGCTTTAACTCCTGACCACTTTGTCTCCTGAATGTAGGCTATTTGTATCTTATACTTGTATAAAATATCCACTAATTCTAAGGACTTACCCGTTAGGGTCAAAACGTTCCAGGAGTTGAATCTCATTATGTCCTCATCATTTTTGTCCCGGTATACTGCACGCACTAACTCGCTCAAACTGGTCCCAACCGCACAGATTGAAGACATCCCTCCTGTCTCGGGCCTACACTCGTCCCTCAGGTCTACGCCTAAGGAGCCTCTAAAAATCTAGTCCGAATACTAACAATAACACTAAAATATAGTTACCAAAAAAAAGTATATAAAATATTAAAAATTTACTAAAGTAGATAAAACTAATAATAATTATTATAACAATAATAATAGTACCAGAAAAATACCCAAAACTCAAGGTATAGGGAAAATAAATGCAATACACACATAGTTAACAAATCATTAATTTTTTTATTCATATAAATATACAATCATGCGCATGTATATGTGTTATGTTTCAATGCATGCTCAATTGACTTTCTAGCTATGTATTCTTATACAAATATCTTGACGATTCAAACATTATAGCTTGTATACAACTAGTTTGCAATAAAGTTTATACCTTAAGTAAGCTTGACTTACTCCAAATTCATCAATCATACATTCACCAAACTTTTCTAGCAACATATATATTCATATAATTTCCCAATTCTCATTCATCCATACCTAATACACATTACTCATGTCTTTATGATCATGTTTGTATTCATAAGAACACCTTTATTCCTTTGACAACTCACAATATCCAAATTTAGATACTTAGATATCAGAATAATCCATTCTTTAAGTTATGACATCAATCCTAAACATTTGAAGCTCTTAACCAATTAATCAAGCAATAATCTAGGTTTATTCCAAGCCTTAATCAAGTCCAAATACACTAATTTAGAGTGACTTTTTCTCAGCTGACTCAACATGTTCACAAGGCTAAAATTAAAATTTCAGAGCTGGGCCCATGATCGTGGGGGACCATTCCATGTTCATGATAGAAAGCAAGTAAACAAGTCACGATTGTGGGATGAGGGCCATGATCGTGAACTGTCTTTCTTCCCTCAATTCTCCACGAATTTCACATACTTAGAGATGTCATTACCACTTGAATTTTTCCAAAACTCATATCCTATAAAACTACTTCATTTCATGCTAGTCTAGTTTCCATATTGGTTATATTAAATCTCATAAAAATTTCCTCATTTGTTTCATTAAAATTCACTTTATACCATCATACATATAGTCCTAACTTTTTCAGAATTGAGAACACTTCAATAACACCTATCCTTAGTATAAATTCATCATCAATTGTACTTCAAATACCAACTTAGATCATCCATATAATAGCATATGAACTACTGTTTTCATGCATTAAAAATCAAAATAGAAAAGTAACCAATTTACCCATCATTTTCTAGCACAACTTTAACATCAACACTACATTCTATCTATCGATAATCAGTGATCATATAATTCTACTAACACATGCCACAATAGATCAATACTTCACGTACTTTTTTAGCTCAAATGCCACCTCAATGTTTTAACCCTGCTTTGCCTCATATGCATACAAGATCATGTTAGGAACAAGGGGGAGTAGGATGGTTTTAGCAAAGACAAGAAGATAACAATAAATACTACAATGTTCTACTTCTATAACTATCGTTATGAAGGATTTTTGCAAGGATTTTGTTGTGGTAATGGAACAAAATTTAGGTAGAAACATAAATATGTGAGGGAGAAGTAAGTTTTGGTAGTGAAAGGAAGAAGGAGAGAGTTTCGGTAGAAAATAACAATTGTAGAGACTTTGCCATGTGTGTGTTGTGTGGTGTGAGTGGAGGGTGAGTTTAAGGACACTTGTCATGAAAAGAATCAAGATATATGTCCATCGTTTAGGCTTTCATATATCACTTTTCTCCTCTTTCATTTTGCACTTATGTTTACTGCCATATGTTGTTCATTTTGTGAGCTTAGTCATCCTAAATTTTCACATGTCAACTTGTCTTGCTACTTGAAAATTTTCCTAGTCTAAATATATATATTAATTTATCAATCTCCCAATTGTAACAAGTAACTCCAAATTACTAATTGCAATCCATCAATTATTTTTATTGGTAAATCAAAACATAAGACATTAGAAATGCACAATCATGTCACAGTTATTTAGCAACTTTCATACCCTGAAACATGTCAATTGAGTGCAATTTTTTAAATCAACATTCATGTGTGTATGTTCATATTATGCATGTGAATGAAATCATAAAAATCATATTCAAAATGCACCAAATTCATTGTAATATGATGTAATTCAGTAATCTAACTCTTTAATCCCTCAGTAGGTCTGTAAACCGGCTATTACGTATTATATCTATACATGGATTTTCATAACATAATGATTTGTTTATAAATATGCATGCATTTCACACGTCAATATCATGTCTCATAATTATCACAATCACAAATCAAAAATAGTAGTGGAGGACTAACCACTAACCCTATAAAATACCTCTTTCCCACATATTATAACATAGGGGCTCTCTTGTTCCATACGAGTCACTTGGTATAATATAGTGGACTATCATTCGAGAGCCACACTCAACTGAACCACCACAACCTCACTACAACATGATTACCATCCAAGAGCAAGCTTGACTGAACTGCAAAAATCATGCTACCTCTCATATACCACATATCGGTTGGTGTCTGAGAGTAAACTTGAACGAACCAACCCAACTGCATCATATCTTAGTCAATAAACCCAATACTAACCCAAATTATATCCAACAAATGACTCATGATTGTGTCATTTGAGCTTTAAAATTTATAAGCCCTCAAACACCGAGTGCACAAGTTGTAATTAGAGTTATAACCATTAAACCTAAATTATAAACCCCTAATCGAATTATGGAACTTGCAATCTCTTAATTCACAAATTGCCCATAATTCTAATTAGTTTTAAAGCTCTATAATAAACAATCAAGTCTTACATGAGATCTCTCTCATTGAAATTACCGACTAGATTGAATAAGTGGTTGATAGGTATGAAAAACATCATATTTTAGGGTATAGTTTGATATGTGTTTAGCCATTTATTCGATTGTTCAGTATATGTTTAGGGTAGAATTGGGTTATTTTGTGGTTTATTTGTGTTTTAAGTGTTTCATAGGCTAGAACAAGCCTTTGAGCTTAAATATTATGTTTTTGAGGTACCTTGATGTGTTTGGTAGTGTTTCAGGGTAAAGATCGAAGAACAAGGAGTTTTGGAGCCTATGATCATGACAGAAAGGCCTAAAATAGGCCACGATTGTGGCTTGCATTAAGCAGATGCATAGCCCCTTCCAAACTTCACATTTTGAGGGATTGTTTGGATCTTTCGGACTCTGGAAAAACACTAGTTCAACCCTAAACATAAAAGAACATAAATAGAATAACAAGAACAGAAAGAAGCAACTTTACATTTAGCCACTCTTGGAAACCCTAAAGGGAGAGAAAAAGAAGAGAGAGAGAGAGAAGAAAAAGAGGAGTAAGGAGGAATAAGAAATGGATCTTAATGGTGTTATTCCCCAGATTAAGTGGTATCTCGATGTTTCTGCCTTCCTGATTTGTCCTACCTAAGTTCCATTTTCTCTTCCTTTCCATTTTCATTTAAATGTATAAAGTTGAGAGGGATTGAATGGAAAAGGATTTTGGGTTGTTGATAACATTCTGAACTAACCTTTTGAATTTTACTTTTAGTTAAGGTTAATTTAGTTATTTTTGTGTTTATTATTTGGGGTGTTGTGACTGATTAATGAAATTTCATATTTCGGTAACAAATCGAGAGGGTGAGCCAGATAAAAATGATTAGATCAGATTAATAAGAGTTAGGCGATCTAATTGACCACTTAGTCAATCTAGTCAGTAATTTCATGGAGAGAGATCCCGTGCTAAACCCGATTATTTATTAGAGAGCTTTAGAATTAATTAGAATTTTGTTTAATTTGTGAATTGATAGATTGCAAGTTCTATAATTCAATTACGGTTTACAATTTATGGTTTAATGGTTATAAGAAAAGAGAGAGTAGTCAACCCTATGACTGTGTAGAACTAACTCCTCATAAAGACATAAATGGCTAGATTAACATTAATAATAGGTAAATCCCCTCTATCATAACTTGATTAACTTTCTTAAGGGATTTCTATTACGACCTGTGTGACTGCTCAGTTTAATTTTGTGTTGTTGGAATTTTCACTTTACAATTCTTGAATCAAATTCTTGTACTTACTTTTCGTGCTAACTTATGTAGTTTTATTTCTTTTCATTCTTATCTTTGAGCCTTAGACTACTTAGGATTAGGCTAGTACCCTCGTCGTGAGATCGACACCTCTTATACTTCAATTAGGACCTGTGCATTTATGGAATTTGAGGGCTTATAAATTTTAAAGCTCAGACGACACAATCAAGTTTTTGACGCCATTGCAAGGGAGGTGTCAATTACTTTAATTCTTGTATTCTAAGGCTTTTTAATCTTCTTTTGTGAAAAAAACTGGGTAAAAAGTAGACGACACGTCAGCCTAGATATCACCAGACAATAATGGGGAATCTCAAGAGTTAAACACTAAAAAGAGATGGAAAGAACGATGGTGGAGGAAATACACCATGGGGAGTGACGGACCCTTATGGACATCATGAGGCCATAGCTCAATGCCCATCGTCAAGGGATTACGTGACCATTGGTGTAAGCAAATACGTTCGAGATCAAACCATCACTGCTAAATATGTTGCGAACCAAAGTGCAATTCTATGGGTTAGCCAATGAGGATCCCAATGCTTATTTAGCTAATTTTTTAGAAATTTGTGCCACCTTCCAATATATTGGGATACCAAAGGACACTGTTAGGATGAGGCTCTTTCCTTTTACACTTAGGGGTTGAGCCAAGGCCTGGTTAAATTCTCTCCACCCATCCAACTTCACAATTTGAGAGCAGTTGGTGCAAGAGGACATTTTCTAGATAAGTATTTCCCTTTAAACAAGACAACAAGACTAATAAAAGAATTTATCAATTTCCAGAAAAATGACGAGGAGTCTTTATATGAAGTGTGGGAGAGGTATAAGGAGATGCAAAGGAGTTATTCTCATCATAACCTACCCAACAAATTCCTATTGCAAACCTTCTACATTGGCATTAATCGACCTATAAGGAGCATCATAGACGCAACTAGTAGACGATCATTCATTATGAAAATAGTTGAAGCAACATAAGATCTGTTAGAAGATAAGACATACACTAGTTGTCTTTAGACATTAGAATGAAGTAGACAACAATCAACGTTTTCAAACCCAGGAGGAATGATTGTTGCTACAAATTCAATAACAACATTATAGGATGAGATCAACAACCTAACTAAGCAATTGAACAGCCTAAAAGCCCCCTATTCCTCTCCAGTCACAGTAACACGACATGAATATGAGTCATGTGGACAAGAGAGCTATATTGCAGCTGATTACTTCTCAGGGGAAAACAACAAAATGGAGCAATTCAACATTAATGGAGCATAAGTTAGTCAGGGAGATAGCAATCCTTATCCCAGCACATACCAATAAGGGTGGCATAACCACCCAAATTTTCATTGATCTAACAATACTAAGATTTAGTTTGGAAATTAAACGTCACATAGATATCAACAAGATAAATACAATGACTATGATTCCAAACTCGACAAGATCGTGGACTAGATCATAAATATAGATGAGGCCCAGAAGAGGTTAGAAGAGCAAATTGACCAAGTAATAAGGACTTATACCTCTTCTATTCTCATCCTGGAGGTTCAAGTGGAACATTTTTCCATTATGTTATCTACAAAAAGTATGGGAAGTCTTTCGAGCAACATAGAAGTATATCCAAGAGAGCAAGTTAACGCTATCATACTTAGGAGTGGGAAAGAGTCAGGAGAACTAACATATAAACTATCTGAAACTCACTCTGTAGAAGACCAAAAGAAGTAGAAAAAGGATGAAAAAAAGAATGAGGGCCCTCCATATGTTCCTCCTTCGCCCTACCCCCTAAGAATGGCATTCATAAGAGTTGATGATTCTTCATCTTTAAAGGAGCATAAGGATGAAGAATAGATGACAACAGACATCAAGTTTAAAGAAGCTATGAAAGTCTCTATTCGTGAAGTAAAAGAAGAAGAAGAAAAGAGAGTGAATAAGGAAGAATAAGAGTAGCTCACCCATTTACCAAACAAACTGCTAGACTTAATAAAATATTCAGGGAGTTTTATTATTCCCTATTTTATTGATAGTTTGTTAATAAAAAGAACATTACTAATCTTTAATGGTTTTCATAATTTTATCAATATTGTCCTTCTGATCATTTTGTAATTTGTAGCTTACTTATAGGCTACAAAATTGATGTTGAGCAGAAAGGGTGGAAGTAAGCTACTCATAATTGATCCCGATTGAGTTTCTAATGATACAAGGTCAAGCTAATGACCATAAATTAGCATGTTTAGGTAGATTTAAATTGTTATGCTGTTAAAATTTTTCATTTCTATAAATAAATATCATTGATTCGGAATTCGTTGCCCTTCTAGTTCTCTTACTCTCTCTAAATCAATTGTAAGATAGGAAAGCTAGCTCGACATCAAGCGCATTTGGTCTCCGCCTCCGACACATCACCACCTTGATCAGTATGATGGTTTCTTATTCTAACCCTTTTCTTTTCATTTTTGTTAGTATTTTGTTCTTTTGCCTTCCGCTTATTGTTTCATTCACCCTTTTGTGCTTGTATGTATCCTTCTCACATTAATGACAATGTGTTGTTCAAGTAAGGGGAGGGTTATATGTTTTTACCTTGAGTATGAATTTTGCATATTGTATGATAGTCTGTTAGGTCGCATGTTGTGAATCGTATGAATGTGTCAATGGTTTAGATGGATTGGAATTAATTTAATTTTGAGCATAGTTTATTAGGTTGTGAAGAATCATTAGCTCGTAAAATTAGTAAATTGGGTTCTTTGTCTAAATATGCAAGTCAATTAGGATTTAGTGTGAGTTTGTCACTCTCTAAATTGTCACATTTATTCATAATTTGAGATCTTTTCATATAAGTAGCTTTGCTAGCATTTTTTCGTGGAAACGAGTAGCTTAAACAAGGCAGGCAATAAAAAAAAAATTTATTTGTGTTTTTTAATTTTAAATAAATTACTATTCAGCTGGCCTTTGAGTTATGAATAGAGCCAGTAGCCAATTGAGAACGTGATGTAGCTAAGTAACCGTATCGACACATATCACAAATGTATGCATTCGCGTCAAAAGGCTATATTGACTAACTAAGTAGCTTAATAAAAACATGAATTAGTTAAGTAATTGGATCGATAGCCATCAGCAATGTTTGCCTCCTCGTAAAAAGAATAAGTCCATGTTCACAAAAAAAAGTAAGTAAAAAAATGTATATTTTCTAATAAAAACCTAACAAACTTGTAATAACTTGACTTTTTATGAAAACATACTTAGGAGTAGTTGCAGAGTTTGAATGACCAAAGAATTATTAATGTGTGTGTGCAATTGAAAAGGGGTAAATAATTTAACACTTGGATCTGGACTAATATTTATATTTAGTTCAAAGCACCCAAACATAGATTTTGTTTGTTGATTATTTAAAATGACTTGAATGATTGTGTTTTAAGTTAAATTTATTTCATGAAGTTAAAGACAATGTCTCATTACTGCATTGTGTCTTGTATGATTTTGTGAGTTTTTTTTGTTTGGTTGAGGACAATCAAACATTTAAGTATGGGGATGTTGATAGGTGTGAAATGCATCATATGTTAAGGTATAGTTTAATATGTGTTTAGTCGTTTATTTGATTGTTTAGTATGTGTTTAGGGTATAATTGTGTTAGTTTGTGATTTATTTATGTTTTAAGTGTTTTATAAATTATAACAATCCTTTAAGCTTAAATATGGTGTTTTTGAGATACCTTGATGTGTTGGGTAGTGTTTTAGGGTAAAGATTGAAGAATGAAGGAGTTTAGGAGCCCACAATCGTGAAAAAAAGGCCTGACATAGGTCAAGATTATGGCTTACGTCGGGTAAATGCACAATCACTTTTGAACTTCATGTTTTGAGGGAGATTTTGGACTTTTTGGACCCCAAAAAAAATCCTAGTTCAAACCTAAACACTAAAGAACATAAATAGAACAACAAGAACTTAAAGGAGCAGCTTTGCATTCAGCCACTCTTGGAAAGCCTAAAGGGAGAGAAAAAGAAGAGAGAGAGAGAGAGAAGAAAAGGAAGAAGTGGATCCTGACGTTATGACTCCCTTAATCAAGTGGTATCCCGACATTAATGCCATCCTGATTTTTCAATCCTAAGTTCCATTTTCTCTTTATTTCCCATTTCATTTAAATGTATAATGTTAAGATGGATTGTATGGAAAAGGAATTCGAGTTGTTAATAATGTTATGAAATCTCCTTCAAGATTTTACTTTGACTTAATGTTGATTTAGTTATTTTTGAATTTATCTTTTTCGGTGTTATGATTGATTAATTTAATTGCATGTTTAGCTAACAAATTGAGAGGGTGACCCAGATAAAAATGATTAGATCATATTAGTTAGAGTTAGGCGATCAAATTGACTACTTCATTAATCTAGTCAATAATTTCATGGAGAGAGATCTCATGCGAGACTCGATTATTTATTAGAGAGCTTTAGAACTAACTAAAATTGTAGATAATTTATGAATTGAGAGATTGCAAGTTTCATAATTCGATTAGGGTTTATAATTTAGTGTTTAATGGTTATAAGTCGAGAGAAAGTGATCAACCCTACGACCGTCTAGAACCAACACCCTGTAAACACATAAATGGCTAGAATAACAATAATGATAGCTTTGCTAGCATTTTTTCATAGAAACGAGTAGCTTAAGCAACAAGGTAGACAATAATAAAAGAATTTTATATCCGTCTAGAATCGACACCCTATAAACACACAAATGGCTATAATAACATTAATGATAGCTTTGCTAGCATGTTTTCATGGAAATGAGTAGCCTAAGCAATAAGGTAGGCAATAATAATTTTTTTGTGTTTGTTAATTTAAAATAAATTATTATTTCACTAGCCTTCGGGTTATGAAAAGAGCTAGTATCCAGTTAAGAACATGATGTAACTGAGTAACCAGATCAACACGCATGACAAATTGTGTGCTTTCACACCAAAAGGTTTTAATGACGTTCCAACCAAGCAGCTTAGTAAGAAACATGACTTAATTGAGTAAACGGATTGACATTCATCACCAATGTTTGTCTCTACATAAAAATACCAAGTCTAGGTTCACAAAAAAAGTAAATAAGAAAACATATGTTTTCAATTAAAAACCTACCGAACTTGTAATAACTTGACTTTTCATTAAAACGTACCTAATAGTAGTTACAGAGTTTGAATGAACAAAGAACTATTAATGTGTGTGTGCAATTGAAAAGGGGTAAATAATTTAACACTTGGATCTGAATTAATATGTATATTTAGTTCAAATCTCCTAGGCATGGATTTTGCTTGTTAATTATTTAAAATGACTTGAATGATTATGTTTTAAGTTAAATTTATTTTATAAAGTTGAAGCCATTGTCTCATTACTGTAATGTGAGTTGTGTGATTTTATATGTTTGATGTTTTGTTTGCATGAAGACAAGCAAATGTTTAAGTGTGGGGATGTTGATAGGTGTGAAATGCATCATATTTTGGGGTATAGTTTTATATGTGTTTAGTCATTTATTTGATTGTTTAGCATGTGTTTAAGGTAGAATTTTGTTAGTTTGTGATTTATTTAAGTTTTTATGGGTTATAATAATCGTTTTAACTTTAAAATGGTATTTTTGAAGTACCTTGATGTGTTCGGTAGTGTTTTAGGATAAAGATCGAAGAATAGAGAAGCCTCAGAGCCCCAATCTTGACAGAAAGGCTTGACATAAGCCAAGATAGTGGCCTACATTGGGTAAATGTGCAGCCACTTTTAAACTTCAAGTTTTGAGGGATTTTTTGGACTTTTTGGACCTTAGAAAAATCCTAGTTCAAACCTAAACACAAAAGAACATAAATAGAACAACAAGAACATAAAGGAGCAGCTTCCCATTTAGCCAATCTTGGAAACCTTAAAGGGAGAGAAAAAGAAGAAAGAGAGAGAAAAAGAAGAAAGAGAGAGAA
>JANSVA010000004.1:8192380-8203558 GCA_025504915.1 Erythroxylum reticulatum
ATTGAGTGAACCATCGATGATGGTTACCTCATTGAGTTCACAAAACTCACCAAAATTGCAACGTTGTCTTTTTAGGACCGAAAGACAACTCTAGCTACTGAGAGGCTTTACCAACCGTGTAGATTGTGATTGGCAAGAAAAGTCATGCCTCAAAGGTTGGTCACTTGGGATTTTTGGACAAATTAGCTAAATTATATATATTTTCCTCTTTCATGTAGTACTTTTGTATTAGGTTTTAATGATGTATATATAGAAAATGTTGAAAGACACAATGTAGACATTCGGGTTTTAAAAAATGAAACGAAGAAAAAGTTGATTTTAAAATATTGTGGATTTTCTATTGATGCTTAATAAGTGAAATATGATATCATGCCATGTGTAGTGAGTGTGGTGATCGAACATAACGTGCCCGTATCTTAGGATACATACCGGAATGACCTCTGGGCATCCCGGGGTGTACCGTGCGGTAAGGGGGTGCCACATTCTCGAAGTAAAGGGTTCAGCTCTTGAATGATCTATAGAAAGCAAACTAAGAATGACCATTAAGATTTAAAACTTAAACCAATTTCAGACACCCCAAGAATCAGACCATGACTCAATATTAAGGAGCTATATTTTCTACTTAAAAATGATGATGTCAAGTTTTACGAGAAGCCTACTGAAAATTCAGCAGAGTTTCCCTTGTAAAACGGGCAACCCCATTCCTAAAAAATGGTCATTCCTGTAATGAAAAGACACTTGAATAATCACCAGTAATCATAGCTCAATTTGGACCTCTAAACGACATGTTCATGCCTAATTCAGTCCACATTTACATTGCAAAAATTTATAATAAATGCAAACATAATTCAAGTATACCAACTTCTAACCCATACACCCTTATTTATACTCAATACATCAAGATATTCTCAATTGTTATGAAAAAAACAATTCATTTTAATCAATTTTTATCTCACAAAATATGATTAATTTCAATATATTGTTTTTATAAAATTTATCTAAATAATATTTGGGAATTTTTAAAATTATTTTAAACCATTTCTAGGCTAGTTGGAAAATCACCACCATCACTAGAGTGCTGGGTACACACGCCGTCCCTGGAGGGGCGGTGACCTTCACCACCCATACAGAAATGATGAGCTCACCTCCAGGAATCCAATGACATTGGTCTCATGTCAAAACTCCTTTTAGTTTGTGAGAATTGAATGTTTAAAGCTCAAAGATGACCCATTTCTATTCTCCAATAATATAGGCTAATTGATGTCAGGTTTCCCACTTTTCCTACATTTTTAAGGCCATTAGACATGATGGTAGTGTTCGTTTCACTTAAAAAAATGGCTAAAAATAGGAGATCAGTGACTTACCTAAATGAACCGAAAATTCTAGTCGTTATTCCTTCAAATTCAGGTCAATTTTGAAGAAACAAGTTTAGGGGTTTTTTATAACATCTCGAGAGCTTTCTATAGAGCCCTATATTGTTAGAAATGGTGGCCGAATGGTGAAGTTATAAGTGTCAAAATTTGAGAGTAACTAGTAACCTATAGGAAAAAAAGTTTAAGAGGGAAATGAAATTAAGCTTTCTTAAGCTCAACTTATAGTTTTATAGCTTTTCTCCTTATTGGTCCATTATGTGTAATTTAACAAAAAATTGGATCATTAAATTCTATCCCCTTTGTAAAAAAATTCATCCTCAAATTTTAATCCTCACCTCATTGTTGAAATAGATGTGGGTGTCGACTCTGCATATCCAGCTCTGTCTCCCACAAACAGTCATCCATTTTATGATTACTCTATGACACTTTCACCATTGGTATCTCTCTATATCTTAGTTGTCAAATATGATAATCTAATATGGCAACATGTTGTTCTTTATATGTCAAATCGCCATCAATCTTCACATTACATGGCCAAAGGATATGAGTAGGATCCGAAATATAATTTCTCAACATTGACACATAAAATACAGGATGAACTTTTAGACAAGTTAGACAGTAACACCAACCTATATGCCACTTCACCCACTTTAGATTTTATCTCAAATGGAATGATATACCTTGGAGCTAGTTTACCTTTCTTAATAAACTTTATCATCCTTTCATTAGTGATAATTTTCAAAAATATCATGTCACTTACTGAGAATCTCACATATTTCCTCTTTAGATCTGCATAACTCTTTTATCAACTAAAAGTCGTCTTCAATCTTTGCTAAATAATAAGGATTCTTTTGGAAGTGATTTTTACTAACTCAGATCTTGACAATTATCTTTCACTAATTTCCTAAGACAGAGGTGATCTGTATTTTTTTCCGTAAGGAGCCATTTCAATTTTATTAACATGTAGCTTGACTAACTTATCAGTAGAATAAGTCTTCTTGATAGGTAAGAAGTATGCAGACTTTTTTAATCTATCCACAATCACCCATATAGCATTATATCCAATATTAGTAAGGGGTAATCTAGTCACAAAATCTATAGTAATCATATCCCATTTCCATTCAGGAATAGGGAATTGTTGTAGTAATCTATAAGGTCTTTGGTGCTTAAACTTTACTTAATGGCATGTTATGCTTCTAGACACAAATTTTGCAATATTATTTTTCATTCCACTTTACCAGTACGTGCCTTTAAGATCATGATACATCGTGGTAGACTTTAGATGAACGCTATAAGCTACAAAGTGTACCTCCTCTATGATTTCCTTTCTTAGGTCATCAATATTCGGTACACATACCCTAGTACCCATCCTTAGAATACCATCACCATCCACAATAAAATCCTTAGCTTGATTCTCTTAAATCTCCTAAACTATCTTACATAACTAAGGGTTTTTTTTATTGAGCAGCCTTGACTCTCTCTAAAAACATTAATCTAACCTTTAATTGTGCCGGCGAACATCCTGAACTTGATATTTTCTATAGCAATCCTTGGTCAACTAACTCGTGCAACTTTTTAATTAAGGTTCTCCTCACATATTTGATATGAGAAAGACTACCGAATGATTTTTTGCTTAAGGCATTAGCTATTACATTAGCTTTACTTGGGTGATATAAAATAGAATAGTCATAATCTTTCAAAAGCTCCATCCATCTTCATTGTCTCAAATTTAGATCCCTTTGCTAAAAATTATATTTTAAACTTTTATGATCAATAGATCTCATAAGTTGCACCTTCTAGATAATGTCTCCAAATCTTAAGGGTAAATACCACAATTGCCATGTCTAAGTTGTGAATAAGATAGTTCTATTTAGGCTTCTTTAGTTTTTAGGAGGTATAAGCCACTACTCATCAGTGCTGTATAAGCACACAACCCAAACCAACACTAGAAGCATCACAATACATTGTAAACCTATCCAACCTGAAGATAAATTCAAAATTGGAGTTGATGTTAACCTATCCTTAAGTTATTGGAAACTATCCTCATAAGCCTTTAGCCAAACAAATTTAGAATTCTTATGAGTTAACTTAGTCAGAGGTGCAACTATTCGAGAGAAATCTTAGACAAATCTTTGATAATAGCTTACTAAGCCTAAGAAACTTCAAACCTCAGTAACAGTAGTATGTCTTCGCCCTCTATGATAGCTTTAATCTTCTTAGGATCCACTTGGATGCCATCTTTAGATACCACGTGTCCCAAGAAGACTACATAATCCATCCAAAATTCACACCTAGAAAATTTAAAATACAACTGATGCTCCCTCAAGTTTGCAAAACCATTATTAAATTCATCGCATATTCTTCTTCACTCTTAGAATATACGAAAATATCATCAATGAATACAATGACAATCCTATCTAGAAAAGATCTAAATATCCAATTCATCAAATCCATAAAAGTTGCATGAGCATTAGTCAACCCAAAGGACATCACCAAAAATTCATAATGATCGTACCTAGAATGAGAAGTAGTTTTTAGAATATCTTCTCCTCTAACCTTCAATTGATGATAGCCAGATCTCAAATAAATCTTATAGAAACATTTGGCCCCTTAAAGCTAGTCAAACATCTAGTCGATTCTTTGAAGTGGATACCTATTCTTTATCGCCACTTTATTTAATTCCTTGTAATCAATACAAAGTTGGAAGCTACCATCATTCTTCTTTACTAATAATACTAGTGCACTTAATAAAGAAGTACTAGGTCTAATAAATCCCCTATCTAACAATTATTGTGATTGCTCTTTAGGCTCCTTTAACATGTAATTGAGATAAGAGTTGTACCTAACGCTACATCAATATAGAATTCAATCTCCTTTTTTTATGGCAAACCTAACAACTCTTCAGGAAACACGTTCAGAAATTCACATACAATTAGGATATCATCAACTGAAGCTCTCTTTGTTAAAGTATCGCTCACTAAGGCCAAATACTCCTGACAACTTCGTGAAAGCATCTTTTTACCAGTAATGGTAGATACAAAGTCTTGAGGAACTTTCCTTTTATCACCTATAAACTAGAATTCAACATTATTAGCAATCCTAATAATCACCTACTTCTCCCTATAATCCAAGGTAGCAAAGTGTTATGATAGCCAATCCATACCCAAAATTACACCAAAATCCATCACATCCAATAATACTAAATCAACCACTAATTCTTTACCCTCAATTGACACCAGACAAGAAGGGAAAATAATATTTGTATTAAGGGATTCACCCAAAGGGATGGCTCCTGATAAAGGAGTTACTAATCTGGTTGTTTGCCAACCAATCCTTGACATAAATATAGGGGATATAAACAAATGGGTAACACCTGGGTCAAATAAAACTCTAGCATTAACATTACAAACCGATATAGCGCCTGCTATAACTACATTAGAAGTCTGAGCATCTTAAGGGGTGAGAGTGAACACCTAAGCCTGTCCTCCTTCTGACTGTTGAGAGGTTGAAAGTTGTCTAAAATTTCTATTACCAGACCTACCCCTAGACTAGAATCTACCCCCAAACCTACTTCTTGATCCATGACCTTGCTAGCCCACAATCTAAGATTTACTTCGGTACTGTGCCTAATGTTGAGGTTGAACCTGATGTACTAGCTATACCATGCTAGCAGAGAAGCCTTAAGAAAAATTTCTTTGAAATTCAAAATTAGGGCATTCTTTAGCTAAAAGGCCCAATCTGACCATATTGAAAGCAAGCACCCGAAGGAATAAGATAAGGTCACTAATGGACTCTATCGTAATTATGATAAGTAGTACTTCCAAAGTGAGAACTACTTCTAGAGCTTTGCTCACTATGACTACTAGTGTTAGCTGCTTTAGCTCCAAATCTATTTGATCTTATTGGTTTCATACAACCATGTCTATTGTTCTTATGTCCACGTAGACCATGACCTCGTCAAGACTGTCTATGTTGCTCCCTACTTACACCCATTTGTAGCATCGGCAATGGAGACCTATAACTTTCAACCCCAAAACCACTAGTTTGGTAAGGATTAAGAATGGTGCCCTACATGATGTGGCACCTCTCCATCTCTCCATCCTCATCTATGGCACCTTCCAAAGTCTAACCCTCTGAACGAAGTCCTATATATGCGAGACCTAAACCGGTAATGTAAAGTCACACTATCTATATCTGATCAGCAATATCCTCTACATATCTTATCAGTCGACCAAACTCTATAGTACACTCCTCAACAGACCTATCACCTCTCCTAAGGTGTAACAATTTCAACTTATAAGCATTCTTTGGTGGTGGATAAAATCGTCTTATGAATCTTTGTTTAAACTCCTCCCAAGACAAGGTACTCATAACTGGTTAAAAAGTCTAGATAAACCAATCCAATACATTTGCCTAAACTGATAATTCAACAATGTGAATCCTTTGTGAATGTATATAGGCCATTCTCATCCTAGAATTGATACCACTGAGAAAGTCTATAGTGTCCCCTATACCATAAAAAGTGACCATACTAATCCTAGTATAATGCAAGACAATTTCTGCATTTGTCATACCCTGGTCTCTATTTTGAGCTATATGGTACATTAAAGGCATGGTCTAATTCATAGCAGCTATAACATTTTGTAACCCTGCAATACTCACCGTTAGAGTAGTGGTATCTATACGCTGCACAGTTGGCTCATCCTAGGCTTGAAAATTTAGCCTACTTGGGTGGCAATGGAGCCATAACCTCTTCAAGAATCAATTCTTTATCTACTGCTCCTTCAAACTTATGAGTCTGTGCTAAAGTTCGTTTCCTTCTTATGATCAAAGAATAAGAAAAGTCTTTAAATACAATAAAAGGCGTAATAGTACTACAAAAGCATGGAAGTAAAGATAATGATTTAAACAAAAATTATCCTAATGCCACAGTAGTTTAAAAAGAAATTTGACTCAATTTTGATCAACCTAGTAACTCAAATTTAAAATTGAGCTCTGATACCCCGTGATTGGCGCCAAAGGAGTAGTAAACTCAATATTTACTAGATCCTTATTAAGCTTAAAATATCATCAAATCCCCATATTTATAATAAAGATAAAATTTAAAAATGATCAAACTCATAATTGTAATAATCAAACAGTTCTAACAATATACAATCCTCAATTTCCTACAATATTGAGATAGTTAATACAAGGTAAAATGTAACACATACAAGACTATTGTAGCTCTAGAATCAAAGTTCACTAACAAACATACATCAAATCGCTGGAGAGGAAGAAGGTCGATGAAGTACCTGGTTAAAAGAGATCTAAAAAGAAGATACTAAAAAATAGCTGAGGGAAGTCAGACCTCGCTGAGTGAATTAATACTATAGTTATGTTATTCATTCCTAAGGATTTCAAATGATACATATATATTTATAATGTATTATATCTATAAATGCAATCTCATAATATAGTGATTTTGTTTATAAACATGCATGCATTTCCCATATCAATATCATATCACATAATTATCACAATCATAAATCACAAACAATAGTAGAGGACCAACAACTAACCCTATAACATACCTCTGACCCATATATTATAGCCATAGGGCTTCTCTTGTTCCACACAGGTTATTTGGTCTAATGTAGTGGACTGTCGTCCAAGAGCCACACTCAATTGAACCGGCACAACCTCACTATGACATGATTGTCGTATAAGAGCAAGCTTGACCAAACCGCCACAATCATGCGACCTCTCATGTACCATATATTGATTGGTGTCTAAGAGCAAGCTGAATCAAACCTCCCTAATTGCGTCATATCTCAATCAATAGACCCAATACTAACCCAAATCTATACCCGACTAATGACTCACTGTGCACACAACCTAGTGACACCCACCAAATAGCTCATACTATAATAATCCTTCACATCATCATGTATCAAAACGAACACAACATTTCACAAAAAAATACGTATACATGTGTTAATCCACATGTATGAATGTCATGCGTGCATATGATAATGATGGTGATTTTCATGATGAATATGAAAATGAATTCTAATGCTTATTTCTAACCATGAATATTAACTTACAGGTATAATACACTCTTCTGCGTCGAACCTAGTTTCTCGAAATGAAGGGCTTTGCTCCTGATTGATCTATAGAAAGAAAAGTAGGAATGACCATTAGGATTTAAAACCTAAACCAATTTTAGACACGCCAAGAATAAGACTATGACTCAATAGTAAAGAGCTTTATTTTCTATTTAAAAATGATGATGTTACATTTTATGAAGAGCTTACTAAAATTCAGCAGAGTTTTCCCTGTAAAACATAAATCCCCTTTTTCTAAAAAAAAGGTCATTATAGTAATGAAAAGGCACTTTAATAACTACCAGTAATCATAGCTCAATTAGCCATTTAAACTACATGTTCATGGTCAATTGAGTCCTTATTTACACCATAAAAATTTATAATAAATATGGTCATAATTAATGTATACCAATTTCTAACCCATACACCCTCATTTATACTCAATACATCAAGATATTCTCAAATCTAATAAAAAAAACAACTCAATTTAATCAATTTCACGCTTTTGTATAAGAGCATAACCCTTTTTAAATTTTTATCTTACAAACTATGAAGAATTTCAATGCATTACTTTTATGAGAAATGATCTACATAATATCTGGAAATTTTTAAAATTATTTTCGACCATTTATAGGATAGTTAGAAAATTACCATTGTCACTAGAGCATAGAGTACATATGTGAGTGCCAGACAGGCGGTGAACTTCACCACCTACCCAGAAATGACAAGCTCACCTCTAGGAATCTAATGACATTGTTCTTGTGTCGAAACTCCTTCCGATTTGTGAGAATCGAAGGTTTAAAGTTCTAAGGTGACTCATTTCTGTTTATTAGTAAAATGGGCCAATTGATGTCAGGTTTTCCTCCTATCCTATATTTTAGGGCTATTAGACATGATGGGGGTGTTAGTTTAAACAAAAATGACTACAAATAGGAGATCGGTGACTTACCAAAATAAACAGAAACTTCCAGTCGTGATTCATCCAAATTCAAAAGTCATTTTTGAAGAAACAAGTTTAGGGGTTTTGGAGAATGTCCCAAGAGCTTTCCGTAAAGCCCTAGATCGTCAAAAATGGCGGCCAAACGGTGAAGGTATGGGTGTCAAAAGTTGGGGTGAATAGTAATATAAAGAGAAAAGAGTTTAAGAGAGAAATGAGCTTAAGCATTCTTAATATATTTTTATAAACTTTTCTTCTTATTGGTCAATTATGTGTAATTTAACAAAAAATTGGATCATTACATATAATCATTATTTGGAGATGGAGACAAAGAGACTTGTCTTTGTTAGGATTGTTAGTGGTGATGGTGATAAAAGTGAGTGGCGGAATAGTTGGAGGTAGTGGGTGAAGTTGAAATAGGTTTTGGATAAAGAATTTGTTAGAAACATGAAAAGAATGTTAGAGAATGTAAAACAAAGATATGAAAAACATATCAAAAAATTATCAGAAGTAACCATGAATAAAATGGAGTATTCACCAAGAGAGAGAAATTACAATAAAAATTATGAAAAAGCAATGAGACAAATTAGCAAAAATTTCTAGTTCAGTTCCTTTTTCAAAAAAAAAAAAATCTAGTTCAATTCTATTTTCTTCTTCCAACGTGGGTTTATTACTTCTGTGAGATATACATGTATGTAATTCAAGTGAAAGTTATTATGGTTTTTTATTATAAAATAAATTTAAAAATTTTACGTTATTTATAAAGCATATGTTTTATTGCTAAGATTACAAAATTTGAGAGTAATTTTATGGTGAATTACTAAAAATTAAAATTGAAAATTTTAGTTTTTGAAGTAATAAAGTTTACATAATTAAAAGAATATATAAGATAAAAGGGAATATTTTGCTGCACTTTCTTTTATGATGGTAAAATCTATGACTAATATGTTTTAATTATGTATTAAATAAACTCTTGAGGTAAACTTTCAAGTAGTATCAGAGTTTTTATGATCGAGTCACCATAAGTCGCATTGTATTAAGTTATTCTAATAATATTTAGATCGAATTTTTCAAATTATTAATAAACTCAAACTCCATAATTCAACTGCTTAAAAAATAGTTACTCATATGATTAAGATAAATGATAAGTTGTACACATTCTCCTTTCTAATAATTTAATTTATTACAGAAATTATATAATTCTTCTTCTCGTAAACAAAAGCTCTTATCTTTTGACATCTTCAGTAACATGCACGTTTAATAAACTGTAACTTTTTTTTTTCAAAAATTTTGTCAACTTTTCTCTTCTATACTCCTCCGGGCATTAATATTAAGCATGCATGTTATTGAATTATAAAAAATAAAAACTTTAAATTAATATTAATTTAGTCACTTTATTAAAATTATAAGAGATTAAATTAATATTCATTATTTTAAATATACAATTAATAAAAATATTAATCTATAAGTAATTATTTAATAATAAATACGCTATAAAGAAAAAAGTATTATAGCAATAATTTAAACCTTTTACTTTTTTACATGAAAGCCTGTAATTTTTAGATGTAGTGATGCAAATAGCATTTATAGATTTAAGAAAAGAAATGTGAGAATTATAACAAAATTATAATTATTAATTAAAATATACAATCTCGAAAAATGTTAAAATTTTAAAAATATTGCACTGTAATTAAAAATACCTATTTTAAAAAGTTCAATATATAAGTTATAGAAAATAAATACAGAAAATAATTATAAGAACTATTAAATTACGAAATTAGAAGTGAATATGTGAAGATACTATTAAGTAAAAATATTGATATAAAAAAACCAGTTTTAGTTAACACCTTCCAAAATGTTGTATGTTGTTTTCTAATCAATTTTTATTTGACGTGTAAAAAGATAAAAACTTTGGTGATAACACAAGAATGTACTAAAAAAAGACCAATAAGAAAAGATCTCAAATCAAAATGTTACATAAGAATCAAATCTTTGTACACCTTGAAAGATCGCAACAAGCAACGGAAATAAAAATTGCAATCATAAACTAACTATTGCGTTTAACAACATACTAATAATAAGAACAGGTAAACGATAAATACCTGGAATTTGTGACGATTAATCGATACAGAACTTCGAAAACACGAAGTCTCTATGTACTCCACACCGAAAAATATGTCCCGCTTTCAATACTTGATATGGCTATGGGTCAATTTTGAAAAACCCTTTCTTCAAAAATAGAGAAAACAATTTTCTCTAAACACTTCTCTTGTTTATTTTTTCCGGTACAAAAATCAAAGCATATATATATGTCACTATTCTCTTTGATTTTATTCACGTATACACTAATGAAAACAAATGGATCTGTAAGTGTTTTTCTTTTTCACTATCCTTACATCCACATCAACCGAACAAATGTACATATCTCTTTTAACATCAGTTATTTTGAAACATAAAAAACCAACCAACGCATCCTTTAGTTTCCATAAAGCAAAACAAAAGACCCATGCCTACGTCTTTTGCTTTCTTTTACATTTTGATTTTTTATTATTTTATTATTATTTCTTTTCCATTTTATTTTATTATTATTTCTAAAATGGAATAAAATAAAACTATTTTATTTTATTCATTTATTTTGTACAAGAGAAATTTCCAATATTAATTATATTTTCTGTGCTAGCAAAAAAATAATAATATGCCATATTGATTATTTAATAAATTATCTCATAATAAATTAAATAATCATAAACATGAAATATTACACTCGTAAGTGTGTGACCAC
>JANSVA010000004.1:8205418-8218409 GCA_025504915.1 Erythroxylum reticulatum
ATTCTTTTTCAATTTTCAAAACTGCTAACATATAAGAGAGTTCATAATCTTACTTTTCTTGATAAAAGTATGAGTACCAATAGTTTTATATAGAAATTTTACTACATGCCCATATATTTATGTTTTATATTAAATATATTGAATTTGGTTTATTTTATTTAAATTAATTATTAGATTGTTACATTTTGTTATTCATAAAATTCTATTTTGATGAAGTACTTAATTTCAAAATTTGCAAATAGTATTGGCTTAATTTAGGAATACTCTAAAAATGAGTCACACAAATTTTAAGCTTATATGACTACTTATGGTTTGAGTAAAAAGAATGTGTTTAATTCTAGAGTTGTATCTTTGTAGTAACGTTAACATACTAATTTGACTTGTATAAATTGAGTTAATCTTGTTTGTGTTATTTTTATATTTTGCTTTCTTTGCTAAGCAGTTAAAGTGAATGTTATTGCAAATAATAAGTTTAAAAGAAAAACACTATACATGTTTTATATTTGTTTTGATTCTATTATTTGTTTGTTGACAATATTATGTGTCTTATTTATGTCTTTGCTTTGAGTTACTTTTTAAGAATTTTTTTCAATTGATTGGTAATTTTTTATTACTTATAATGGTTAATGCACTTGTATGAAGAGATTTATAATAAAATATCTTCTACTACTTTAAAAGACCGATAATTATATTAAAATTTTAATCATATTCTATAATTCTTTTAGTTCTAAAATAGTTACTTATTCTTTTAAATTGTCTCTTTTCTGATAAAGCAAACATATGTAAGAGGGAGGGGGTGAATTGTGTGTAAAAAGAATTGCAAGGTCCTTTCATATTGATAATATCTTGCTAAACAAAATAAGTCTATAAATAGAAGTATCAACTTTTGAAAAGATCTTATTAACATTGAAAACAAAAGGATCTTGTTAATTGTTTAAAAACAAAAAGAGTCTATCAATCGAAAGGAGCCTGCTAGCGCCAAAAAAGAAATGAGCTTATTAGTCGATAGGAACCTTTTGACACTCAAAATGAAAGTAGCCTATTAATTGTTTCAAAAACAAAAGAAACCTCTTGCGATATAAGAATAGAAGGAGCCTATTGTAAAACCGAAGGAGCCTCTTGAAAGTACAAAATTATAATGCAAAATTTTAAAAGTTAGGAAGAGAGAAAGAATGACACAGTCGATTTATATTGGTTCGGTTAATAACAAAGCCTACGTTTGGTCCCCAACTATTCAACTTGAGTATTTCACTATAAGAATTCAAGTATCAAATTTTACAAACCTCTCCAAGCTCACAAGTACATTTTTTCAAAATTATCCAACTTTCGAAATGATTAACAAGCATCTACAAGCTCTCAAAAATAAATATAAGGTTAGCTCAAAGTAAGCTCCCAAAGATCAACAATCTCTTTCTTGATAGAGTGTTTTCACTTTCTAAGGCACAAGGAGTTTGACATAATTTTTTATGGATTTAATGTTAATGTTGAGCACATAGGATTAGTTTCTTTGAAGTTGAGTAGTGGACATAATTTGCTTTTGAAAGATACCGTTTATGTCCCTTCTATGAGAAGGAATTTGATTTCAGTTTCTGTTTTACACAATAATATTGATGATGCTGAAGTACTTCGAAAATTTGTATATTCACAAATGCAATGGCTATTCCTTAAGTAGAGATTTTCTCCAACTAACCGTTGCTTCATTTTGATTCTGAGTTGACTTTATATCTAACACATTTTTGATATCATCTCTGCTGAAATCTTCCAATATTTAGATGTTGAGAGAAAAGCTTTGCCAAATTTTTTGGAGCTACTTGTTTAAATTAGTAAGATCCTTCTGGATGTTGTGGAATCATTTCTAATAAGGTAAGTTTATTAAAATTCCTAAAAGAAAGAAGACATTTTTCCTATGATTTTATTTCCTTTTAAGAAATATATCCCTATATAAGGAAATAAATACAATTTGAATTTTGAAATATTATAAAGTTATCATCAAAATCATTAAATATAAACCTTAATTTAACAATCTCCCTCTTTTTGATGATTACAAACAATTATACATATATTTCAAAATTCAAATAATAATAAAGGATTTTGAAAGACACCTATAAATTTTATATGTTCTTATTCACATTCATGAATAAAAGGAGTCTTTCTTATGATAAGAGCCTTTTTTTTATGATAGGAGCCTATTATTTACGCATATCATATATTTAAACTTCACAAAAAATTCAGTTCAAACGCATTTCAACAATTAGCAGAGAATAAGCAAATATATAATCGAGAAAAAATACATCATTGATCTCCATTATCCCCCTTTGTCATTATCAAAAAGTAGAGGGATAAATAAATAAGGCGTTAAAAAAATATCACAAGTATGTAAAGACAAACAAAACAAAAAGAGTGACGAAGTTATTAAGAAGATTTAGAAATTTTTCATAGAAAAATATGCATGTCAAGAATTTGATTTTGCATATTATCTGTCTGGCCATGCATTTGATCTTGATTGAAGATAATTTCCTTCGGTTTTTGAAGGATTAGATCATTGGTGCTCTTGAGTGCGGCAGGGGTTGATTTTTGTGGGCCAGGACCTAAGATGTTTGCTAATTTTTCAGTTTTTTTCTTAACTCACACATTGTCTTTCATCTTGTATTTGAATTGGTAGGAAATAAAAGAATGGAACTTAATTAGTGCATACTAATCTAGATTGTCAAAAGACATTTCATAGTAGGCAAAAATCTTGGTTAAAAGCATACCATACTGTAGGCCACCAGTTATATTCTTATGATCTCCCTTGTCCACCGTAAACTTCATAATCATTGTTGAGAGGTTCATCTTATTGCCCTTTAAAAGATTGTAGACCACATATGTATCTAGAAGATTCCATCTTTCAACTGAGGTACTCCTTAGAAAAATTGAAGTAGCTGATATGGATGCAAAACATCTTGGCAATAGGTTCAAGTGATTACACTAGGGTCTCCCTTCATAAGCATTCTCAGTGTGCAGACATATAAAGTCTACAACCTCTCCCAAATCAAGGTCATCCATGTCCTACTTATGATAGGGAAGGTTAATCCTGCCTATGGGAATTATAGTCAGAATGTTTGCCAAAATTTCTTCCATAATCAAGATCTCACACTCACGTACCCAAGATATTATTGCCAGCTTTCCATCGATTTCTTCTTTTCTTATGTGTGTGTAAAAACATATAACTAAGTCGTCACACACTGTCTTATTCAAGTTCACATAATTTTCCCAATAGAAAGCAAGTAAATGAGAGGATATGGGAATACCAATTTCATTGAATAAGAGAGGAGGCAAAATGCATCTTGTAACTACCTTACACTTCTTATACCGCATTTTGTATCTTGCTTCAACTTCCATTTATTGAAACAGCTTAACAAGTGTTGAAGATTATCCTTTCTTTTTTTTCTTCGATTTTGATCATTTTGCCTTCGATATTTCTTTAAATATGCCTTCTTCAAAAATTGGCTCATCCGTAATAGCTGGGTCCTCAATGTTTTCTTCGACTATAGGTGCTTTTCCTTTTTCTCATTTCTTCTCTTTTTCTCTTTCAAGTTTCTTCTTCTTCTTTCTTTTCAGCATCAAGGGTTTCTTCCTGTAGATCAATTCTTTCAACTTGTTTTGCATCACTTGCTCTAGTCTATGGTCGTCTTATTAATGGAGTCAGTTCTTGATCTGAACCATCATCATTTACAATCCAGTGCAATTAAAGAACTTTCTTATCCTTAGAACCTGGTTGAGAAGTAGTGGATGGTGGTGCAAAAGTTTTGGAAGAGATGATAGGCATAGTAAGAATGGGTACTGAGAATGAAGGAGAGTGAAACCTTACTTTTCTTGCTGGCTCCCCCTCACTAGAAGATTCTTCTTCTTTTTCTTTTTCTCATTCTTCTTTGTCTTCTTTTTTTTCCTCTTTTTCTTCCTCTTCTTCTTCACTAGATTCAGAGACATATTGTTGTTTGATTGTCGATTCGTCATTCTCAGAGGATGAATCAGAGTCTAATTCTAGAGATAACATAGCTAAAATATTCCTTATTCTCTCCTTTGGAGTCTTTTAAATGGGTGTTTCCGATACTTGGGGCTTAGAGAAAATAGAAACAAGTTCAGTAGGGGGTGTTTGACGATCCTACTATTAGTGACAGAGATAAAGACTTAGAAATCAGAATTTGTTCATGGCTGAGAGTTTTGTCATGGCTAGGAAGTCAAGGTCTTCTTCCTTCCCTTTGATTTTGTTCATGCCATTGTGAGTAAGCTTAGTGAGGTTTAGGAAATTTGAGAGGAAGTAGACATTTAGGGTGTAGAGAGCAAGGAACGATGCTTCCAAGAAAGACAAAGATGAGTAGAAGAAAGAAGTTTGCTTAATGATTTTAGGGCGTTAATTTCGTGTGAGGATTAGCAGTCATACACGCTAATAAAAGAAGTGTGATAGTCTGCGTATTTTCTATTCATAATATATAGAAGCTGTCAGGGCAATGAGCACATGTTTTTAAAAGATAAAATGACTCCATGAAGTAATTTTCTTTTTAGGATACGTGTATCCTATTCTATTAAACTAAGAGGAGCCTTATAAAATAAGAGGGGCCTCCTAAACTAGAAGGAGCCTACTAAACTAAGAGGAGGCCTCTAAACTGAGAGGGGCTTTTTAAACTAAAAGGATCCTACTAAAATAAGAGGAGGCTTCTAAAGAAACAAATTAGAAGGTGCCTACTAATATTTGTAATGAGAAGCAATATAGAAAATTCATATAAAAATAATATTAGATAGTCGACATATACCAATCTCTTTTCTTAACACATAAAATCTGTCTTCAAAGAGTGGTTTAGTGAAGATATCAGTTACTTGATTTTTAGTATTAAAATGCAAAAGATCAATGGTTCCTTATAAAACATAATTTATAAGAAAACGATGCTTGATTTCTATATGCTTATTCATAGAATGATGCATAGCATTTTTAGAAAGATTTATTGCACTAATATTATCACATAATATAGGAATATGATTAAAGTTCACAGAGAAATTGTGGAGTTGATGCTTCATCAATAAGATTTGAGCACAACAGCTGGCAGTTGTTATATATTCTGCTTCAGCTATTGAAATCTCTGTGCAATTTTCTTTCTTGCAAGATTAAGAAACTAGACATCCTTTAAGAAATTAACTGTGACCACTTGTGATTTTTAATTGTAATTAAAAATACCTACTTTAAAAAGTCAAATATATAGGGTCTGTTAGTTTCTATTTTCTTTTTTATTTTTTGTGTTTTTTATACAAAAAAGAAACAAATCATTAAAATGTGTTTGGTTAAGTATTGATATCATTTCTTGTTTCTAAAAATAAAAAATAGCAACAGGGTTATAGACATGTTTGTAAGATTTTGAAACAAGTTTTTTTCTCGTAAAAACCACTCGTCCTGATTTTTTCTCTATCATTTTATGTTCACTATCCTGTGCTTGCTCCACCTCTTCCACCCAATGTTTTGTTCGATCTCCACTGACAAGTCTGGGACAATGTGGCTAGACTTCCTCGACCTTGATCACTTCCTTAACAACAGCAACGAAGATGTTAGTGCTAATCCTGTTTTATCCCATTCAAATTCCATGTCCGATGATAACTAATTTACTTGCCTGAGATAGGCCACGGGGGAGATTTATAATGAGAGCAAAGGCAAAGAATGTTTCAATATAGTCACTAATACTCTCTCTGGCCTCTTCAACATGGGTCACCTTAACCAAAATCCCTACTTTACAAAAAAAAAGCTCCTAGGAAACAATCTAACCCTAAGCTCTTTCAATGCCAGCTACTAAGGAAATCGAACCAAATTGTTAGCAAAAAGAAGAGAATGTATTCTCTAAATTCTCATAATAACTTAAATGTTGGCACCAAGGAAGAGAAGAGTACTATTCGTAGCATTGATTGTAGGGCTGATTAAGATGTCTCAGAGGCTATGGAAGAAGAAAAAGATGATAAAAGGAAGGAGAAGTTTAACGGTGATAAAGAGCTCAAGGGTTACTCAAGAAGTGAAGTCACTATAATTAATACAAATTGCGAGGTATGAAAGGTTGATAAATTAGTCTTCAGAAAGAATAATATTTGGAAAGTAAGGGACAACAAAGTTATATCAGTTGGTTCTAACATGAAAAGAAAGAATGGGTCTTGGAGATGGGAATGGAACTTTTGTTCCCAAAAAAATAGGGAAGGTTTTTAACCGGGAAATGGGATGCTTTGCTCCAAAGTTGTTACTGCTGGAGACTTAGCAGTGTAATTTTCTTGGTGATTGATTAATGTAATTTATTAATTTATAGAATTTTATTAGATATAATTAATTTGTAAACTTTTTTAATTATATAAATATACATATACTTATTTCTACTCATAATAAGAATTAATTAATTTAAAAATAATATATTACATTAAAAATAATTAACAAAAGAGTCTAATTAAAAAAACAAGATGATAAAATTAAGCATGGTTTTTTATGGATGTCAACCAAATAAGTTTTTGTTTTTAGTTTTTATATTAGAAATATCAACCAAACAAGTTTTTTAATTAAAAAATAAAAAGTAAAAATTACAATAGAAAAACAGAAGTGAAACTGAACAACCTTATAGTAGATAAATATTGAAAATAGTTAGAACTATTAAATTACGAAAAGATAGTATTAGAAGTGAATACGTGAAGATACTGTTAATTGAAAATAATGATATAAACAAAACAAATTTTAGTTAACACATCTCAAATATACCGTATAGTGTTTTTAACAATCAATTTTAATTTGATATGTAAAAAGATAAAAACTTTGGTGCTAACATTAGAATGTACTTTATTAAGAAAGATTAATAAAAAAGATCTCAAATTAAAATGTTACATAGGAATCAAGTCTTTGTATATGGTTTGTATATGGTGTCCTGACAAATAACATCATCTAAATAAAGTACTTACATATCAAAACAGTATTATTTATTAGTAAACTACGCCTTTATATTCTCTTCATGTACCATTTTGGGAATAAACGTCAGTTAGAGGGCATGCACCAATTCACCACGTCCTAAGAAGATCACCCTTCTTCAAATCGTACGTATCCCAGAGCACATCACTTTAACTTATGGGAATTATAGTTAAACAAGAACTGATTATCTAAGTAGGTTACCATCTGAAGTTAGCCCAGTAAATAAGTTTTGGACAAGAGATGAAATTTTGGCAAAGAATATTCTTTTAGAGATGAGTACGACTCTTCTTACAAATTGGAGGCTTTTGAATTCCCAAAGATATGAGCTAAGAGCTCAAGGTTTATGTTTATCGATTTTGATGATAACTATATATATTTATTTCCTTGTATAAGCAACAGTATAATTCTTAAAAGGAAATAAAATTATAGAATAATTGCTTCCTTCTTGCAAGAACCTTCTTTATAAACTTATCTTTTTGGAAATGTTTCAATGACTGCCAAATGGATCTTAATAACTCAAATAATTAGCTACAGAAGTCTTAACAGAAAGTTTGAATATTGAAGATTTTAGCAGAGATAATATCAAAGATTAAGCAATGGCTAGTTGAAGAAATTGTCTACTTAAGGAAGAGCCACTGCATTTACAAAATATACATAAGACATGGACATGAAACATATGAAATATCTTAGAGCTTTATTATTTCTTGAAAGTTATATCAAACTCTTTATGCCTTAAAAAGTGATATCACTCTATTAAAAGAGATTGTTAAATCCTTTATAAATTTCTTGTTGAGAGCTTTTAAAGGCTAGCAAAATACTACTATTGTGGAAAGTTAAGGAACCTTGAAAATATAAACTTGTGAGCTTGAAGAGGATCAACAAATTACTACTTGGCTTTTATAGTGAAATATTCAAGTTGGATACTTAAAGACTGGATGTAGGCTTCGTTATATGTTGAACCAGTATAAATCTACCGTGTCATTTGTTCTCTCTTCCTTATTTTTAAATTTCTGCATTATAAGTTTATATTTTCAAGAGGCTCCTTCAGTTTTACAATAAGAGCCTTCTGTTTTTATAGGAGATTTTTCTTTCAAAAGTTAGCAGGCTCCTATCGCTTAAACAGGTTCCTTTCTTTTTTAGCAGTAATGGGCTCCTATCAATTAAATAGGCTCCTATCATTTTGAGCATTAATAGGCTCCTTTCATATTAACAGCTTCCTTTCTTTTTCAACATTAACAGAATCCTTTTGAAAGTTTATAGGACCTTTCTATTTATAAATTTATTTTGTTTAAGCAGGATCTTACTAATTTTAAAAGTATCTTAAAATTTTGATTACACACGATTCACCCCCCTTTTTGCATATATTTGCCTTATCATTTGGTATCAGAGTGATGTTTCATATTTATTGTGTTTTACAACACGATATAGATCAAGGCAAACAATTTGAGAAGCCTTGAAGGACAATCTGTCTCAAAGCCTCCTTACTTCAATGGAAGCAACTACTTATACTGGGAAGAGAGAATAACAATCTATCTTTAATCTATAGATTTTGAAGTCTGCAAGTTATCAAAGTTGGAGCTACACTTCCTGCTAAAGAAAACATAGAAGTATGGTCTTATGCTGACAGAAGAAATGCACAACTAAATGCTAAAGTAAAACATCATCTGATTTGTGCACTATCTCTAGAAGAATATGAGAAGATATCCTACTACTCTATAGTGAAGTAAATATGGGATAAACAATAAGTCACCTTTGAAGGAACGAATGAGGTAAAGAAACATAGAATAAGCCTTTTAATGCATCAATATGAAACTATTGACATGAAATAGGGAGAAATGATAGATGAATTATTCGGATGGTTTAACAACAACATCAAGGCCTTAAAGAACTTAGGAAAGATATATTGATAGGTGCTTAGTTAATTTTATAATTATTTCGTAACATTTAGTAATTAATGACATGAAATTGTTTAAGATACTCACTTTGACTCTTATGTGATTTTAGGCACAATTTCAAAGTAAAGAAGTTAAAGTGAGTCAAAAACATGATATTTGGGTCATTTTTAAGATTAATTTTCACTTTTCTTCATGGGGCAAGAAGAAGAGAATTAAAAGACAAGAAGAAGACATGAAAAAATTGAAAACACAAATAAGAAAAATCAAAGTTGCTCACAGAAAACAAGTACAAAAGTTGTGCATGCCATGCAAGTAATGTGTATTTCAGGTAAGAAAAATTGCAGTAAATTAAGACCAAAATGATAGAAGCACATGAAGAATACGCAAGCCAGCAGGTGGAACCAAATGAAGCAATACAGTAGCAATCCATGAAGAAAATGACACGCCAATAGTTGCGAAAAAACGATATTAAAACACAACTATTTTCATTTCACACAAATGTTGTTTGCATTTGCATAGTTGTCTGCGTCTCACGTAACCTACGTGTGTGTAAACACAAACAATGTCTGCATTTCATGCAGACATAATGTAAAACACAGACTTTCAAGTGATGTAATTGTTTTAAAATAAAAAGGAATAGTAGCAATGTTTTTAAAGGTTTTTGAGAAGATAATAGCAAGAGTTTACAGGTGGTCTTTAACTGGGACAATTTCTTGGGGTTGAAGTAATTATTTTTGGTAGCTCTTGATTTTAATGAAGATGAGGGGTAAAGCTCTTAATTGGGAGAGACTCATGGAGGGCTAGATGTCCCGACACCGGTTCATAGGTGACATCGATGTCGACGATTCGAGTTAAATGTATTTCACAGTTTTTGTTACTTATTTCTCTCTTTAGAAATTGATTTTGTTATCTTATATTAATTGATTTGGGTTTTATGTATGGATAATCATATTCTCGTTATTGCTTGATTAGTTGTGTATGAACCCATTAAGTATTATGAAAAGATGATTTGAATGCGTTCATTGGATCATTTATTTATAAACCTATTGCTAGAATTTCGATACAATCTATAATTGCTATGTTGAAATTCATGTGTAGCAACTGATGATTTGTAATCGTTAGGGATAACATAACCTAGGTTAAATGATGAATCATATATGGTTTTTCTAATTTTTAATGCTACTACCGAATTAAATCTAGAGATCGTATCCTAGGTTATTTGATGGTTAGGTTTAATTAACGAGCATATCTTGATTAAACACTACCTAAGGAAAAACTTGAGTAAATTATTAACACACGATTAATAGTTTCTATAAGAGGTTTGAGAATGACAAATCATTGAAATGTGTTTAATCAGGATGTAGGTCGAGATTGAATCAAAGAACTAAGTCCCTATTGAATTCCCCACTTTTATCATTTTCTTACTTGTTTTCTTTAAATTCCTTTTGGTAGTTAGTTTAGCTTTATTTTATTTTCTTATTTTTACAACCAAAACCTAAACATTAATTAATTTCACTTCAATAACTTTACACGCACTCTTTATGAGATCGACCTAGACTCACCACTACTATAGTAGTAGGCCTAGTTTATTTTGACTAGCATTACGATGCATTGTCAATTTTGATGTCGTTGTCGAGGAGTGCGTTGTTTAGTTCTTTTATGATTTCAATTGGTGTCTTGTACATATTTGTTTGTAATTAGTTTCTTTTCAGTTATTTCTTAATCTTTTCACTTTTTGTTTCGTGTTTGTGAAAAAATATTCGATATGGACAAAAGTAATTTCATTTATAATTTTTCTTCTCGATCTTATAGCCAAGGTTGGACTAATCAAACTAACTTTAGTTCTTAATGAGATAACCATCAAAATTACTTTTTTGGTAGTTTGCAGGATGCACAACAATTCTCGTACAAAGTAGAAGTTTCTTATTACAACACAGGTACACCTTTGGACGACTATATCAAGACCTGTAATGCTACCCATCTTCAATATTAGCAAGGTATGTAGCAACTTTAAGAGTGTATGCAATAATTTCAACAGAATAACCTACAATTCTAGCAGAACAGATGCTAATTTGGCATGATGTAAGATCTAGTATCCAAGATGTGGAGAGCCAATAAGATTCAGGTATATCTCTAGAATAATAGATTAATATTGTGAATACTAATACTTTGTAACTTCAACAGAGTGTATAAAAGTAGCTTTAGGAGGATATGATGCAATTCTAGTAAGAGGATATGATTAGTACAACAGGGCATACAATGTCTAAACTCTAGAATATGGCAAATCAAATGGGTGAGATAATAGTAAGAATCGACCGCCTAGAGCTGTAAAGCAAAGAGGAGCAGCCATATCAACCTGAGGAGTACTCAAGGGATGTTAGTGAGAAAACCTTATAGTGTAATGAAGAGCTTGAGAATGTTGAGTGGACTACTCAAGGAATTGCTTATGTGGAAGAAGTGGAGAAGGAGCTCAAAGTAGAAAATGATACATCCTTCAGCTCAGAGGTAAATACTAAGCTCCAATTTTTTGTTAAGAATGACTCTTTACTTTTGCCTAGTAGGTTAGAGAAATTGAAGAAAGAAGAAAAAGGTGAAGAGACATTCGAGATCTTTCCCGATAGTATAGACTCACTAGAGTTTGAGATTCTAAAGATAGGGCATGTGCTGAATATGACAAACTATCAACCAAGACCCTATCTTAAACTACCTCACGTGGAAGTGGCTCAAACTGTAACAATTGAAGATCAAAATTTTGTCATATGAGGGAAGTGTGGAGTCAAGCCAGTGAGCTTAAACAAAGGCACTTCTTGAGAGGTAACCCAAAATAAATTTCTTTTCTTTAAATTTTTGCATTAGTTTTTATATGCATGTGTGTTTTTATTTGTTTGTTTCTTACTTGTTTTTAAGTTTCAATCAAAATGAATGAAAGAATAAAATAGACAAATAAACCTTTTCTCCTTTTCTATTACTTCTAGGATTATATAGTCATAAGTAGAGAATGAATTGACTAGAGAAATTCATGTCAACCTTAGCATGTACTTTTGCTCTTGTGGTTGGTCAATGTGCATTATCTTTAGAAGAGTAGTGACTAGTAGTAGACAAAGATAGTGAGATTTTAAGCCTTTATAGACTGACACATCCATATCAATCTCATTTTCTTTTGATAGTGTGTGACCTTTATGACATGTACATCCTAATTTTGCTTTAATTTTCTATTCGAGACCATATTTTTTTATCACATGCATTAACATAGAGATGATTAGGTATTCTTTGTTTCATAAGCTACATTAGCCAAATAGCCTCCCTTATTGATATGATTTTCCCCTTGATAAGCCCCTTCGAGCTTTATACCATTCTTTTTTTATAAACCACATTGTATGCTTTTAAACTTAACCAAATGTCCTACCTAAGCCATAAGGCTAGTGGAACATTTGTGATTGTTAAGTTGTGGATGTATAAAAAAAATAAGTATGGGGGTGTACATATGTGTGGATTGGTTATAATGTTGGGAAGTTATTTTATATCATATCATTGAAATTCCCATATTAATGTTGTTTCTTTAAATTTTCATAAGAGAAAAAGAAAAAAAAAGAAAAGAGAAGGGAAGAGAAGAAAAAGAAAAAGAAAAGTTTAAATAAATGTATCAAGGAGGAAGTGCATATGTGTTGAAAAGTTGTTTATGATTAATGCATCCTCCAAAAGTTATGATGAATGGGTTATTTAAGTATGTTGAATATGAGGTAGATGTTGGGATGGAAGCTTCACTCTTTATGGTTTCAATGTATTGTCATTTATTGTATGAGTCATCCCCTCGAATTGGTATATGTTTCTTATGGTTTGTATATGAGAGCTGAATTGAGTTGTGAAATATAATTGTTGCATTCATCATAGCTGACTGTACCTAGTTTTGTTGAATGTTAACTTGTACACTTGATATTTCATTGAGTGTTACTTTTGTTTCGCTAGCTTTGATGGCATTCATGCTACTTTACCTAAATGCATATCACCTTATCTTTGGCCACATTATAACCCTAAAAAGTCTTTTGATTCATGATTTTGTGTTGGACCCCGATCTTTTAGTGAAATTTAGAAATATAAAAGGTATGAAATGAGTATTTTTGTACATGTATTGTGT
>JANSVA010000004.1:8223716-8251711 GCA_025504915.1 Erythroxylum reticulatum
TTAATATATGTAGTGTTTCATGAAGCACTATCCTTGACAACAATAGTTGATTCAGATGATGAAGAGCATTCCTTATTTCCTAAAAATACATCAACTACACCTACAGTACCCTCGAAACCATAAGATTAAGAAGGTACTTATGAAGTCAAGACAAATCAAGCTCCTTCCTCTCAGCAAGAGCCTATACAATGAAGAACACCAAGAGAATAGAAAGGTTAAGATACACATCAATAGATTCTGGGACATCCTTCTAAAAATCTAAAAACCAGATCATCCTTCAAAAACAACTTTGTTTCCCTCATCTAAAAATTAAAACTAAAAATTGTTGAAGAGGTTCTTATTGATGAAAATTAGGTTGCAGATATGAAAGACGAATTGAATTAGTTTAACAAAAAAAAGTTTGGACTCTAATACGTCGTCTGTAAAATAAGTCAGTCATTGGAACTCATTGAGTTTTTTGAAACAAACTTGTCGAAAATGGTAAGGTGGTAAGAAACAAAAGTAGACTTATAGCTCAAGGTTATAATCAACAAGAAGGTATTGATTTTGATGAAACTTATGCGCCTATTGCTAGAATCTAATCAATTAGAATTTTACTTGCCTTCTCATGTTATGGAAACTTCAAATTATTCCAAATGGATGTAAAAAGTTCTTTCTTAAATGGATATATTAATGAAGAAGTCTTTGTTAAGCAATCTTTGGGCTTTAAAGATGAAAACCTTCCTAACTAGGTTATGAAATTGACTAAAGCCCTGTATGATCTAAAATAGGCTCCTCGAGCATGTTATGAGAGGTTAAGTAATTTGTTGCTTAAGAATAACTTCGAAAGAGGAAAGGTAGATAAAACCTTATCTATTAAGAAAAAGAAGAATGTCTTACTCATAGTGCAAACATATGTTGATGACGAAAT
The DNA here is from genome assembly GCA_025504915.1 of Erythroxylum reticulatum. Classification (NCBI taxonomy): domain Eukaryota; kingdom Viridiplantae; phylum Streptophyta; class Magnoliopsida; order Malpighiales; family Erythroxylaceae; genus Erythroxylum; species Erythroxylum reticulatum. The sequence continues at coordinate 8,224,627 of JANSVA010000004.1, forward strand.
ATTCAGTGCTACTAATCATTCCTTCGGTGAAGAATTCTCAATATTAATATAGGGGGAGTATGAAATCAGTATGATGGGAGAATTATCTTTCTTTCTCAGATTATAAATCAGACAACGGAAAAAGGGATCTTCATTAGCCAAGAAAAATACACAAAATAACCCATTAAGAAGTACCATCTTGAGAATGCCAAACTGATGGGTACTCTTATGTTTACTAGAACTAAACTTGATAAGGATGAAGAAGGTAAAGCTACGGATGAGACAAAGCATAAAGGAATGATTGGGTCATTACTATATAGTACAACCTCAAGACTATACATTATACTTAGTGTATGTCTTTCTATATGCTTTCAATCAAATCCAAAAGAAAGCCACCTTCAAGTAGTTAAGAGGATCTTTCGATATCTTCAGGGAGCTATATATTTCAGCTTATGGTATTTAAAAATTGACTCTTTTAATATAGTTGGCTATTGTGATTTAGATTATGTAGGTGATAAAGTTGATCGAAAAAGTACAAGTGGTCACTGTCAATTTCTTGGTGGATGTCTAGTTTCCTAGTCTTGCAAAAAACAAAATTACACAACTCTTTCAACAATTAAATTGGAATATATATCAATTGCTAGATGTTGTGCTCAAATCTTATAGATGAAGCATCAACTCTAGGATTTTTCTCTAAACTTTAATCATATTCCTATATTATGTGATAGTTCTAGTGTAATAAATCTTTCAAAAAAAAATCTTGTGCATCATTCTAGGACTAAACATATATAAATCAAGCATCATCATCTTAAAGATCAAGTTTTAGAAGGAACTGTTGATCTTTTGCTTATTAATACTAAAAATCAAGTAGCTGATATCTTCACTAAGCCACTCTCTGAAGATAGATTTTGCATGTTAAAAAAAGAGCTTGGTATGTGCAGACTTTCTAATATTATATTTGTATAACTTTTCTATGCTACTTTTCTCTATAGACATTAGTAAGCTCCTTTTACTTTGGAAGGGTCCTCTCAATTTTGAGAACTCCTCGTAGTAAGCTCCTTCTACTTTAGAATGCTAATCTCGGTTTAACAGAGTAGTATACATATTTCCTAAAAAGGAAGTCATTCATAGCTTCTTTTCAACTTTTAAAAATGCGCATGCAGTTCTGACAAGCAGTTATACGGGACTAATAGAAGATATGTAGATGATCCACTTCCTTTTTCAGCGTGTATGACTATCCTTCTTCACACAAAATTAACGGTCAAAAATCGTTTAGCACTCCTTAAGTAAGCTTCATTCTTTGACTCATCCTCATTGTTCTTCGAATCACCGCTCTTTACTCTCTACATTCTAACTCTGTATTTTCATCTCAAACATTCTAAACCTCACTCATTGTTCCTACAATGGAAAGAATGAAATCAAAGGGATAGAAGAAAACCACTACTTCAACTTCCATCCATAAGCAAACTCTCAGTTCTAAGTCTTCTTCTCTATCTCCAATAGTAGGCCCTTTGAATGCTCCCACTAAACCTATCTTTGTTTCTTTTATGCCCTAAACTTTAGAAAACCCATTTCAGGAAACTCAAAAGGAGATAAAAAGACAAAATATGGTTATGTTGTCACTAGAATCAGACTCAAACTCATCCTCTGAAAACAATAAACCTTTAGTTGTATAACAATTTGTATCTGACTCTAGTGGAGAAGAAGAAGAAGAGGAAGAAGAAGAAGAAGAAGAAGAAGAAAAAGACGAAAAAGAAATGAAGAAGAAGAAAAAAAAGAGGAAGAATAAAAAGAAGTAGAAGAATCATTAAGTGAGGGGGAACAAATAAGAAAAGTAAGATTTCATATACCTATTCTTACTCTGACCACTCCTACTCCTTCCACTACTTCCACTATTTCTAAAACCGATCCTAAGGATAAGAAAGTGCCTGAACTGCACTGGGTTATAAATGATGATGGATCAGATGAAGAAACAGCTTCGTTAATAAGGAGACCATAGACCATAGAAATTATCACAAAACAAGCTCTACAGGAAGAAACTATTGACGTAGAAAAGATAGAAGAAGAAGAATCGATAAAAAGAAAGAGAGAAGAAATAAGAAAAGGCAAAGAACATTTAGTCAAAGAAAAGACTGAGGACCAAATTATGAGGGATGAACTAGTGATCAAAGAAGCCTTATTTGAAGAAATCCCTAAGGACAAGAGAATTCAATCAATGAAACTCACTGTACTTCAGAAGGGAAAATCCTCAGTTGCTATAAAGTTGTTGCAATTGACAAAAGATGAAACAAGGTACGAGATGTGCTAAAAGAAGGGAAAGGTGGTAGTAGGATGCATCTTACCTCCCAACCTATTCAATGATATCACTATTCTCATCACATCCTTTTTTTTTACTATTGGTTGGGAAATTTTTTTAAAATTGGATGAAACAGTGTGTGATGAATTGGTAAGATGTTTTTACACACACATGTGAAGAGAAAAAATTGATGGAAAGCTAGCAATCATCTCGTGGGTACATGAGTGCGAGATCTTGATTACAAAGGAAATCTTGGAGAATATTTTGGGTGTAATTCCAATTAGTAGGACTGATGTTCCCTACCATAATTGGGACATTACTGACATTGATCTGGAAAAGGCTATGGACTTTATATGTCTGTACACTGAGAAAATCCATGAAGAGAGATCCTGGTGTAGACACTTAGACCTACAGCCAAGGTGCCTTGCATCCATTTCGGCTACTTCAAATTTTCCAAGGATTAGCTCAGTTGAAAGATGCAGCCTTCTGAATACGTATATGGTCTACAATCTTTTGAAGGGTAACAAGATGAACCTCCCAACAATAATTCTAAAGTTTGTGGTGGACAAGGGAAGCCAAAGAATACCACTGGTGGCCTATCATATAGGATGTTGTTGACCAAAAATTTTTCTTCATTTGGAGTGTCTTTTGAAAACCTGAATTGGTATGAGCCTGGAAAGTTCCATTCTTCAATTCCTTACTAATTCAGTTACAAGTTAAAGGACAATGTGTGGGTAGACAAGAAGACAGAAAGAGTAGCAGATCTTTTAGGTCGTACCCCACAAAAGTCAGCTCTTGTTCCTCTCCAAAGCTCCGATGATGTGATCCTTCAACATCTGAATGAAATTCTTTCCAATCAAGATTAAATGCACAACCTAATAGACAATATGCAAAATTAGATTCTTGACTTATATAATTTTCTTAGAAAACTGTTTAGTTAATAACCATATTTTTAAGTTGGTTTGTCCTCACATACTTATGATTTTGTTTGATGCCTTCATTACTCTTTCCCTCTATTTTTTTATAATGAAAAAGTGGGAGAATTAAAATGATATACTTTGCCTTGATGATATATTTTCATTTGCATTGATAATATAATTTGCTATTGATAATATAATTTGCTAAAATATTGCTAAACTTGTCGAGTTTAAATTTGTGATAAACAAATGATATGCTCTTTCCTTTAGAAGTCATTCTCCTTTTAATTATAACTGCAAGGAAAGTCTACAGTTATCTTTCGAAACCCTTTATTATTATTTGAATTTTGAAAATATATCTATTATTTTTGGTCATCATCAAAAAAGGGGAGATTGTTAGCTTAAAGTTTATGTTTAATAATTTTGATGATAACTATATAATATTTCAAAATTCAAAATGGATTTATTTCCTTGTATAAGCAACGTATAATTCTTAAAAGGAAATAAAATCATAGAATAAGTGCTTCCTTATTGCAGGAACGTTCTTTATAAACTTACCTTTTTGGAAATAGTTCCATGGCATCCAGAAGGATCTTATTAATTTGAATAATTAGCTCCGGAAGCCTTAACAGAACGTCTAAATATTGAAGAGTTCAGCAGAGATAATATCAAAGATTAAGCAATGAATAGTTGAATAAATTGTCTACTTAAGGAAGAGCCTCTACATTTGCAAAATATACTCAAGACCCAGACACGAGACTTGTGAAATATCTTAGTGCTTCATTATTTCTTGAAAGTTATATCAAACTCTTTGTGTCTTAGAAAGTGATATCACTCTATATAAAGAGACTGTTAAATCCTTTATACATTTCTTGTTGAGAGCCTTAAAGGATAGAAAAATAATATTACTGTGGAAGGTTGAAAAACCTTAAAAAATATACACTTCTGAGCTTAAAGAAGCTCGTCAAATTACTACTTAGCTTTTATGGTGAAATACTTAAGTTGGATATTTGGGGACTAGAGGTAGGCTTTGTTATATGCTAAACTAGTATAAATCTACTCTATCATTTGCTCTCCCTTCTTTATTTTTAAATTTTTGCATTATAATTTTATATTTTTAAAAGGCTCCTTCAGTTTTACTATAGGCTCCTTCAGTTTTTATCACAAAAGGTTTCTTTCAAAAGTTAGTAAACTCTTATTGATTAGCTTTAATAGGGCTCCTTTCATATTAACAACCTCCTTTTTTTTTCAATGTTAACAAGATCCTTTTGAAAGTTTGTACGACCTTTGTATTTATAATTTATTTTGTTTAAGCAGGATCTTATCAATTTGAAAGTATCTTGAATTTTTTATTAAACACAATTCACCACATCTGGCGTGTGTTTGCTTTATCATATGGTATCAAAGTGATGTTTCATATTTATTGTGTTTTACAATACGTGATGGATCATAGCAAACATTTTGAGAAGCCTTGAAGGACAATCTATCTTAAAGCCTCCTTACTTTAATGGAAACAATTACTTATATTGGAAAGAGAGAATAACAATCTATCTTTAGTCTATAGATATTGAAGTATGTGAAGCCATTAGAGTTGGAGCTACACTTCCTGCTATAGAAAACCTAGAAGTATGGTCTGATGTCGACAAAAGAAATGCACAGCTAAACACTAAAGCAAAACATTATTGGAACTGGGCACTATCTCCAGAAGAATATGAGAAGATATCCTAGTGCTCTACAGCAAAGGGAATGTGAGATAAACTATAAGTCACCTTTAAAGGAACGAATGAGGTAAAGAAACATAGAATAAGCCTTTTAGTGCATCAATACAAAACTATTGGCATGAAACAAGGAGAAACTATAGATGAATTCTTTGGACGGTTTAACAACAACATCAAGGCCTTAAAGAACTTGGGAAAGATATATTAATAGGTGCTTAATTGATTTTATAATTATTGCATAACATTTAGTGATTAATGACATGAAATTGCTTAAGATACTCACTTTGACTCATATGTCGTTTTAAGCACAATTTGAAAGCAAAGAAGTTAAAGTGAGTCTAAAGCATGATATTTGGGCCATTTTTTGAAGATTAATTTTCACTTGTCTTCATGGAGCTAGAAGAAAAAATTAAAAGACAAAAAGAAGACAAGAAAAAATGAAAACATAAACAAGAAAAATCAAAGTTGCTTACGTCAAACAAATACAAAAGCTATACATGCCATACAATTTAGCTACAAAAGATAATTATTTCAACTAATTCAACAAAAGATATTATCTAGCGTCATAAAAGGTTAGGAAACACGACAAACATATAAACAAAAAAAACCTAAAATTTGTAATTTCTATAAAGTGATGAGACAGAGAATTGTGGTGCGACAGACTTTGTGATACAAAGAGGTCTGTAAGAGAACGAACTTAGGTTGGTGTGAGAATGAACTGAGTTTGGTTTGAGAAAAAATTGAGATTAGCGTGAGAACGAGGTTGCTGTGAAACGAATTGAGGAGAAAGATGATCAATAGAGATCTATACAAGAACAAAGAGTAGCTTAGGGTGGTTTCCATCTGATTTAGGGTTATCAATTCCAAAACGACAAAGTTTGATTTAAGGTTTTTCAATTCCAAAAAGACATAGTTTATTTAAACAACTTAATGAAACTTAATTATTTAGTTTAATTAAGTCTGACATGTATAAATGTTAAAGATATTTGTCTTATGTGGAAAGTCAAGTCAGCAACATTAACAAAGATACTAACGTTGGGCTAGAATTCAAAAAACTAGAAGTTTGAGCATTTAATTATCATATTTTTAAATTCGGACTATAACTGCAAAATTGAGTAAATTTAGGATTTTTGTAATTAAACCTGAAATTAATTTTCAAGTTGTTAAATTTGGTTACAATTAAAATTTTATTTTCATAAAATACTTAATTTTAAAATTTACATTTAGTATTAGTTTAATTTAAAAGTACTCTACAATGAGTTGAATAAATTTTAAGAGAAATTTTTTAAGAGCTTATGACTACTTAAAGTTTAAGTAAAAAGAGTTTTTAAATGTAAATTCATATCTTCGTAGTTTTGTTAACATGCTAATATGAATTGTATAAATTAAGTTAATCTATTCCTATTATTTTTATTTTCTATTTTTATAAGCATTATAAATAAGTATTGTGAAAAATAATAAATACAAAAAAATTAATAACAAAACAAGGGGATAATAACACTAACAAAAGAAGTCATTATATAGTAAAACTAAAACTAAGCACAAGTCCAAGAACATAAACTATTATAAAATAAAATTGAAGAGGAGAAATTATAATAGCTATTAGCAAGAAAAAGTTCAAAATTTAAAGAAACAATAAAAAAAACACCTCAATAATAGGAGACTAATCACCTCGAAGCAATCAATATGTTGTTTGATGATAGAGTATAACAAAAAATACATTATATATAAAAATTAGAATTACCGTAAATTTTGTTTTCTTGAAACATATCTAGCTAAGCTTTTCACAAGTGAATAACGATTTCTTTGTAAAAACAAATCATTAAATGATTTTGGACTGAAGAGATAAATGCTTATCATTTAAGGATATGAATCTACAAAATTCAAATATAGTAACAATAAAGTACATGTTTGCAATCCTTATAATGTGTTGAACATCAATTATGCATAAGCATTTTAATTTAAACCACAATCACAAAGAAGCTTATGCAAGGGCAAATGGACACTACTTACTCTTTATTGGTTATTGCTATATTATGTTCTTTAATTTTTTTATTGGAAGCTTTAACTAGCATCAAATTTAAATATAGATTCTACAATTAACTTTGGAGTGAAGTAAGAGTAAACTAGTCACTAAATATTTCAGCTTCTCTATCGTTAAACAAAAAGAACCTAAGTCGCCAAGTTGACACAAAGAAAGAGGTTGATAAAAAGATGTCTAAAATCTAGTAGGTAATTACTTGACTAAATTTGGCTAGTTGCATCAACTAACAGGGAAAAGGTTTTGTATCATATCAACTTTAATTATAATCATTTCAAAACGAACTTTAGTTCGTGGCCACCAATACAATGCTTCTTAGTAAATATAAGCTCATTTCCTAAAGTCTCATATCTTCTATTTTCTGAAAGAAAGTTAATGGTATACTAATATAAATTGTCTATTTTTTTCCCTAGAATATAATTCATCCTTTGTTAATTTTCTATTACTAAATCTCCCATACTTAACACCTAAAAAATAGATACGTATGATAAGTGATGTTGAATTCTTGAACACCTCCCATCCTATATAATTAAAGTAGAAAAATGTAAGGAAAACACAACTTCACTTTCAATTCTCTCAACTAAGAAAACCATAAGTTAACATAAGTACTAAAGAGTTTACGCCATGACCACTTACGATAGTATTAAATCATGATGAATTATAGAAGAGAGTTTTGTAGGTCTAATCATACATCAATTGGTGTTGTCTATCAGAAGAACAATAAGTTTGTCCATATTCTTGTCTATGTCAATTAATTATTACTTCCTTTTCTTTTGTACACTTATATTAACAAAGACTTTCAGATAGGTCCTAAAGTGTCAATAGGCGTTTGATCAAGGTAAAATGCACTCCAACTATACAAATATATCTTGATATCAATTAAGCAATCAAGACATTTTTGCTCAAGGTATACACTCAAATGATACAAATTGGTTTTTACAAAAATTGTATAATTAAAACATTTTGGCTTAAGGAAACACATACTATAAACATGGAAAAATGTCTCTATGATAGTTGCACAATCAAGAACTTTTTGTTTAAGGAGTAAATGCACTCAAAAGTTATAAACTTGCAACCATAGTAATTATGCATGAATTTTTACTTACTCATTAATCTTTAACAACTATCATAAATTTTGTTAAAAACTAAAAAAGTCGATAGAGTGTAAGTCTTGCATATGCTACCAAATACTTCATACTATTAATGTGTGAATACTTTGAAATATCACAATTACCAATTACTTCTTCAAAGAGGCAAGAAGTCTTTTACCAAATAGACAAAAAAAATCTTAAGGAAAATAAAAGGATAGATTGATTGAAAAAGAAATTTCATTACTATTTGGTCCTAAAGGTCAATGTAAACATTAATGGAAAAGTAGATGAATACATTACTCCCTAATTGACTTGTGGAGACTTAGCATAATTATAGTATACCCACTAATCAGCTCTAGGTGAAGTCATTAAGAAATATTTACTAATGAACCTTTCTCATAGGATGAAAGTTCTTGACCCTCAACATTTCATCTTTAGAAATCCCATCAAACAAAAACTCAAACTCAAACTCAAGATTGAGGGTAGGCTCAAAAGCAAGCAAGTCACTAACACTTAGTCATTAATGGTTAAATGCTTTAATTTGATAAGCTTTTAACATCATCCTCAATAAAAGAACTGATTATATTGACATAATTATACGTACTAGAAGACTTTCTTTTCAAGAAATCGTGACACAAATTCATCTTGTATTCCTTACTAGTTAAATACTCGTGTTAGATGCGAGCTTCTTAATAAAGCAAACACACCCAAGAGGGGGTGAATTAAGTGTGACTTAAAAATTTATGCAAGTTACTTTCAATTTAAGAAGTAATGATAGGATCTTGTCAATAGTCAAAACAATAAGAGCCTATTATGCGACAAGATCTTGTTTAAACGAAAGGAGCCTATTAAATAAAAGGTCTTGTTAAAAAACCAATATAAAACAAAAGACTCGTGTTAAATCTAAAATGACCTCTTTGAAGTTGAAAATAGAAAGTGCTTGTTAAAAGTGAAGGAGTCTCTTACTGAAATAAGCACACACAATATAATGTGAAAATATAATAGTTAAGAGAAGAGACAGAAGGACGCAGTCAATTTATACTGGTTTGGCTTACAACCCAAGCCTATGTCTTGTCCCTAAGTATCCAATTTAAGTATTTCACTAAAACAATTAAGTAGTAGTTTGACGAGCCTCTCCAAGCTCACAAGTTAATATTTTTCAAGGTTCTCCAACCTTCCAAACTAGTAGTATTTAACTAGCCTCTACAAGTTCTCAATAAAAAATGAAGTTTGCTCGATATAAGCTACTCTGATCTCTCCAAAAAATATTTTCACTTTCTAAAGAACAAAAGATTTAACAATGATATCACTTTCAAAAGAATTTATGCTATAGATGTATTTCAAAAGTTTGATCTATGTTCACAAAAGCAGTGGCTCTTCCTTAAGTAGGCATTTCTTTCAACTAGTTGTTGTTTCACTTGCATCCTTAGTCAACTGGATGGATTTAAATCTGAATAACTTCGATGTCATCTTTGCCAAAAATCTTCCAATAATTATGCAACTTAATATACGACGTTTATAACTCGTAGGATCCTCTCCGATAAACCGTTCTTAGTAAGGTAAGTTCATAAAGAAGGTTCCTGCAAGAAAAGAATAGTATTTCTTTTTATTTCCTTGTAATAATAAATCCATTTCGATTTTTGAAATATTATATAGTTATCATCAAAATCATTAAGAATAATGCTTGAGCTAACACTTCTGGGTCCAACTTCTTATAATTTATAGTTAGAATATGAACCTTTTGAACTCTTGCTTCAACTTTCTTATTCTTCTCATAGGCTTTCTTCATCTCAGTTTTAATCTAAAAAGGTATATCCAACTTGTTTCAAAACTTTTCTAAGATCACCTACCCAAATAGAAGAACTTTTAAAGCAACTTTTAGGGATTTTTTAAGGTCTATCAAAAATATAAAAATACATCTTATTAATGTTGGAACTAAGTTACCGAAGCTACTTTTGATAAATTCTTTTCTATGCCTTTTTATCTGATAGCAAGACTAGCCTTTGACATATTTGCATCCTAATCATAATCTTCTCAAAAATGGAGACTATATTTTTTATCTTTGGGGTAAGCACCTCTGCTTTAAACCTAACCATTTTCCCCTTATACTGATGATAAATGTTCTTAGATCTAGTTACTTAGAACCCTTGGTAGAGGCTTAGATATTGAATAGCTAAGTAAACAATACAAATTAAGATGGCAATTCTATTTTCATTAAAACTAATATGCTTAGATTAATTCAATTGCAACACATTTATTAAAGTAAAATAACCTTTAAATACGCTTTTATAAATCATAACCTAATAAGAAGTAAAATTAAGATAATCTTACGATTATACCTAATGTGAAAAAACTAAAAAGAGATAAATGGGCAAATTAGCTTCAGCCAGGTCCCAGGTTTGATTCCATATGGGCGCATTTCTTGTAAGAGCTTGGGCTAGCTGGGGGTTTTACCTGCTAGTGGTGGGCTCAGTCGGGAATTCTGGTGGTTGGGCTCTACTGAGATTTTCGGTGGTTGGGCTCGGTCGAGATTTCTAGTGGTCAGGTTCCCCCAGCGGGGTTTCCCTCAAATTAAAAAAAAACTTCAAAATCTTAAATTTTTGGATCACTTCTTAATGCTTCCCCGTAATAAAAAATTACATATACTAAAAAAAAGACCTAAAATATTCATGTTTATTTATTGTTAAAGGTTTTGATAAAGATATCTACAATTTTTTCTTCTCTGTTATAACATTACAAAGCCATTTTCTCTTCATCAATTAGGTCTTCAATGAAATTTACTCTTATATTTATATGTACGGTCCTTCTATAACACACATGATTATTTAACAAAGTTATAGTCACATTATTATCGTAGAATATCTTTGTAGCTCCGCCTTGTTCTTTTTTAAGTTCTTCTAACATCCTCCTCAGCCAAATTACCCGATATAATGATGAAATTGATACCATATACTTAGCTTTTAAAGAGACAATGCAATAGTCGCATGGCTTTTTTTGAACTCTATAAAATTACTCAAAACCTAGAACTAAATATGTAGCCTAAGGTGCTCCTTTTATCCTCCACGCATCTTACCTAGTTAGTATTAGTGTATCCAATCAGCTTGCAATACACCATATGCTCGTATTATATTCCCAAATCAACATTCCTTACTACATAACACAATATTCCTTTTTTAGCTCTAAAATGATGCCTTGAATGAAACTGTATAAACCTAGAAACTACACCCATTAAATAAGAAATTTTAGACCTAGTATAAGTTAAACAAATGAGTCCTCTTACTAAAATCCTATAATTTTGTTTACAAGCTAGTTTGATGTCATCCCCCAATTGAAATTTCTCATTCCTACTTATAAGTGTATAAGAAACCTTATAATTCAAAATATGGAACCTCTTTAGTAAATTCATTACTTGCTTATTTTAAGAGATGCAAACACCATCCTCAACCCCCTTTACTTTTACATTAAGAAAGCAATGTAATAAACTCAAATATGATATTTTAAATTCTATCCTTATAATTATTCGAAATTGCCAATAAGCAAAGTAGATGACATTATTTAAATCATATCATCAACATAAAAACTAACAAACATAATATCTTTACTTTCTGTTTTATATAGAGTGTGGTCTTATTTATACTCCTTTAAAACCCATTTTAGATGAAATAAAGGTATATCCTCCTATACTGTGCTTTAAAAGCTTGCTTTAATCTATAGATTACCTCCATCAACCTATACACTCCTTCTTCTTTCCCTTGAACTATAGATCATGTTGGTCATGACATAGGCTTCCTCTCATAATTCTACATTTAGAAAGCTGACTAACATCAAATTGATATATATACCAAATTTGTTTCTCAATATGACTTAAACATGTTCTTGTAGTTTTAAAGTGTGCAACCAGTGAAAATGTATTCTTTGTCTATACCTTATTGTTGAGGGTATCCTTTTGCCACCAATTATACTTTGTATTTTTGTACACTTCTGTTTGCATTATACTTAGTCATATACTCATTGTACCTTTATTACCTTCATAAATTTTGGTAATTCAACTAGTTCCTATATGCCATTCTTTTCAATTGCTATTAATTCCTCCTTTATGACCTACCTTCATCTTTCTTTATAGCTTCTTCAAAGGAACTAAGATTGGCCACATATAAAGCTTGCATTGTCTTATATATATATATATATCCTAGTGGCCCTTCTTCTTTTGTTTAACTTGGGGAGCCTAAGGGTGTTTTATTACTTGACAGAGTAGTTGTTAGATGTTTTGAAGCAGTAAACCTGTTAGAGGTGTCAAGTGGGGTTTAAAGATGGTCTCATTAGTAGATTGCTCTTCTACAACAGCTAATTCATCAAATTGAATAACCTATTTTTCTCTTTTTGCCAAGTGCATCTTCCTTCCTTATTAAAGATCATATTCTTATAATTATGAATTTTCCATTTCTAAGGCTATAGAGTTGTATGTCTTTAAATTGGTGGAATAGCCAAAGAAATTATTTTATGTCTTTTTCATACAATTTGCTATGAATTTAAGAGTTAATTAAAGTATAACAAACACACCTAAAAACTTTTCAATGATTTACCTACTATAACAAAGTTGATTTTTTGCTAAAAAAATGTAGCTAAATGTCTGAAATTTTTCTCCTGTAGTTTTTAGCTATGTTCCTGTTTCATTGCATGAAAAGTTGTCAAATCCTTGTAGCTAAAAACTACAAATGACGTTTTCAAAAATTATAGCTAAATTTTTTTAGCTACATTTCTAGAAACATAGACAAATATTTTTAGCTATGTTTTTAGAAAACTTAGTAAATGGTTTTATCTATGTTTCTAAAAATATAGACAAATGGATTTAATTATTTTTTTGAAAATGTACCCAAATCTTTTTGGCTACATTTTTTAAATGTAGCCAACTGATGGAGGGAAGAGGTGGTGGTTGATGGTGGTGGACGGTGATTGATGGTTGGAATTGGTTTTGAGGAGATTTGAAGATGTTTAGACAAATTTAGGATTTCTTGGGTAAAACTAGGACAGGTTATTTGAAGGCATTTTCTAGGTTAATTGGGTGGGAATTTGGATTCTAGGAAAGAAGCAAAGTTGTAGAACTTTTTGTGAGCTACAATTAGACACAAGAATCAGATTGATCGGATAAGTGATGATTGAGTTATGGTGGATTTTTTGGTGACATGTTAATCTGGGAGATAGAATGAAAGCAGATGATGAAAACAGGAATTTTGAGGAGGCTGGGGTTCAAATTGGGGGAAGATGTCTTTGGAGATTTTTAATTTAAGATGTGAGGAACAAACTTGAAGGGGTAATTTTTTGATTTGATGAACACAGGAAACAGAAATTGGAAAACGAAACTAGAACTTGGACAGAATTTTGGAAATCGAACAACACACAAACGATTGAATGTTTTCGGCAAACAAATAAGCCCTTTTGATTTTTTTCGGAAAACAATCAAACCCTACAGATCAAAGTCTGAATTTTGAGAGGAAAACATCTCGTTTTTTATTTCTTAAAAATCTGTATCTATATTTTTACAAATGAAAAGAACATTAGTTTAAATAAGGAAAATGCAAGGAATGAGGATAGTCACAAGTTGACTTCTCACATTCCTTTGGCTGTTAATTTTCTATAGCTAATTAGTGTCCATACACAACCCATTAACATGTAATTAAGGTCTAAACATAACATAATCATGGTAAATAATAAAGGTAAATAAGAAAGTAAAAGACAAAATTAAAAGTCTTGTGGTAAATCTTCACTTATTCATTTTTTTAGTCAAGTTTGGATTTGCAAATGGGATTCTACATTGTAGCCAACCTAGGCTTCTTCCAAATGGGCTTCAATAGTTTGCTCCTCTATGACTGACCTGCTCCTTTTCTTGGGCTTGGACAAAAATGGGCTCAGATGGTCCTCCATCACCAAGTTTTTTAGCTATGTTATTGAAAACGTAGCCATATGTTTTGAGCTACATTTTTAGCTATTTTGTGGAAGTACCAATCTAACCTACCAAATAATATTACATTTTAAGATCTATCTAAATATGATTAATTTTTACTTTGTAAGATGAAACGTTACTTTGACGTATTTATAAGCACTTGGATAACCACTAAATAAAAATTCCATTTTCTTCAAAAGTATTCCTTAATAATCTAAGAAAGTTTGTATGGTAGGTTGGCGAAGCTTTCATGGTCATTTTTCTTAAAGTTCCATGTTAGAAACTCAATAGCATTAATTAATTAATATCTTAAGTAAAATGGTTGTATTGAATAATTCAATCTAGCGCCCATCTAGACTAAACATAAAGTAATGAGTTCCACACCTATTCCATCAAAGAGAAAAAGATATAATTATTTTTCTAGACAGTTCACAAAAGATTCTCAGATAATGTGACAAGAGACTTGGTCGATAAGGTAAAGAAATTCCTAATGTTTAGATCCCAAAGAAGGCTTCTTGCATGTTCAAAGACATCACTTGAAACAGAAAAAGATCTTGCCCCAGTAGTTGTTCATTGGCAGTAGATAGTTCCATTGGATATTGGAAGGCTTGAAAGTTTGATTCATTGCTACCCTCTTCCAAAAACTTCTTAGCACTAACTAAACCAATAAAAGGTACATTAACCAATTTCCTAAATGCAATATGTAACAATGAATTAAATGAACCCCATGTATTATGTGTTTTACCTATAAAACAAATAATATAGAACAATCACCTTAATTTATTTACAATCCTTTGAAAAATTAAATCCCAAAAAATAAATAAGCTAAATCAAATGGTATAAGGAACCTAAATTTAAACACATGCATACCAAATTGAGTGACTACACCATTGTCAAGATGAATAGATACAAAATGAATAGATAGAGATTTCATAATCAATGATTGTTTCAAAACTCCCGATTTGCCTGACTTTTACGAACCATCAGGACATTACCACCACCTCCATTTTCATCTACATTCTCTAAAAGATTCGACCAACCTTTATACAACACATAGTATATACAATCACACATTCATCTAATAGCTTCTTAACAAAGAATGAGATACAGAGAATAAAAAGAGAGAGTTGAGTCGAATGGGACTAAAAACCTTGAACAAGAAGATCATCCATTGAATGCAACTTATGATTAGACTTTAATGAGCGTATTTTTTTTAGGAATGATTTGTTCTTCAGCAGGGAGGATTTTTCCAGATATCTCCCACTGGAACTCATTTTCGGTGTCAAAAAATATCTAACACGTTGACATTTTGTGATGAGTTTATGTTGACAATTTTATTTTGAAAATGTAACAAAACACATTATAGATATAAAGCACAAACATGGCATAGAGTAAAGAAAGGGCCAAAATATTTATTACATTAAAAAGGTCTAAGTTTTTCATTCTAAAAGCCTTTGGTAGGAATCAACTATTGCATTAACAAAAAAAGCAAATCTATAAAAAAACTATATAAATTGCATTAAGTTAAAATAATATCAATACCTATAAAAAAAAATCATCCTATGAGGATTTATTTAAAAAACATGGCTAACAAGATCCTACAACCAATTTTCAAGAAATTCTAAATATAGTAATTAAAGAAATTAATCACAAACTTAGTGAAAATATTTTATAAAAATTTGGTTTTTATTGTTAACTTTTTTTTCTTTTTATGTTGTCACCAAAAGATAAACAAGGCTTTTCAAGTATTCAACAATTTCATATCCTTCAAGCTTAGAACTTCCAAATACTCTATCCACTCTCAAAATGTAAATTATACAACTAATACTCATGCATCTAAGTGATTAGTTAAGAAAAGGACAATAAAGGATAAAAGGAACATTTTTAAGGCATAAATATATGGACTCTAAAAGGCAACAAGAAAATTATAAAACCTTATGAAGATAGCAAGAAAATTGAGGCTAAAATCATTTTCCATTAGAGCAATTGATTCAGCCAACTAAAAAACTTTGAATTTAGTGATAATAAAATCAAAACCTACAACTACAGTGATGAAGTTAATGAGATTACTCACAATTTTAGGATTGGGATTAATGAATGGGATTACTCACAAATTTAGGATTAGGATCAAGTATCTTATCTCTCAATGCCTTTTCCCCAGGGGAAAACCAAAATAGACAAGTATACTTTACATAGTTTATCCAGAAACTAATAAAAAGAAACATTAGGAACTCCAAAACTTACTTGGGAGATTATAAAGGCTTACAGCATAAATTTTTTTACCAAATAACAAATGTTTTCTCATTGGATTGATAAGAAAAGAGGAAAGTCTTTTGTGTCCTTTTTTCTACCACACAATAATACAAAGGTTACTGGCAAGTTTTCAATAAAAATCTCCCAAAACTCAATGTGTAGTGTACATAAAGGAAAGGACATTAGTACCCAGAAAAGTCGAACGAGTTCCCTTTCTAATACTTATAAAGCAACAACCTACATAATGAGAAATATTAACTAATAGAAACAATGTGTTAAAGCCACAAATATGGAATAGCTTTAAGTATGTTTGCTTGCGATATTGTAAGTATGGTGAACCTGTAAAATGAAATCAAGTCAAGTATGGTGAACCTATAAAGTGGAATCAAGTCAGGACAAAGTGTCAATTACCATTGTATAAGGAGTAGAAAATTTTAGACAAGAAAAAAGAAAAATGCTAAGCATACACTAATTTATTTTAGTCACCTAATAAAACTATTAGAGACTAGAAGATACAAGAAAGTTACAATTCTATCAAAAAGTTCACTGCCTATAACAAACTCAAGAACAATATATATCTTTAAATTACTTAATTACTACAACATGATAAGATTGAGAGTATATTTATGATTGTTGTGATAAAATCATCTAACAAATGGAAAAGAAAATCCATATTATATGTCTCAAAATTTAGCTATAGAAAAATAGAAAACATACAATTTGTACAAATTTTTTTACTAAAAATTAAACTTCAAATAGAGTAGACTTCTTGGTTTGTTTCCTTTTTTCCAATACCTATTTGACACATTGCCTTGTACCCCTCTCTTACACACAAGAAGATGTTTTGTGTGGTGGAAAAATACAAATGAATCATTATCCACATCACTAAGAGAACTAGCAAACATTCTTTTACAGACGAAATTTTCTAGTATCGCCCATTCAACATAACTAATTAACAGCATACCCAAAAAAACAAATACCTCAAAAAATAAAGCTACAAGAACAAATGACAATGTTGCCATCTTTATAGTTTACTTGAAGTGATGGTAAGAATAGGCAACAAAAAGGCTAAGTTCTAGAGAGAATTATTCCAATCATGCTAAAACATTAGACGAATAAATAAATTTAGAGTTCTAGATGTGTTGATGATTCAAATGCATTAAAAAATCTAACCAGAGAGGTATTACAAATATCTAAGCATCAAAGGCACATAAAGAACAATCAACTAATATGAAGAACTCATAAACAAAGACAACTCCATCCTTTGTTGACATGACAGATGGAACTCTCGATTAATATAGAGAAGAAGAAAAAACATATAGTCTTTCATCTGTAAACAAGAGGGAGGTTAAAAGTAAATCAAGTTATCAAACATACCGAAGAACTGTGTGAATAACTGAGTGAAGAAGCTTAAGTTACGAGAAACATTATATGCCATAGCAGGTGGAAAAGGTTTTATGATGGTGTCGATGTGAGATACTCTCTGAAGAAAATGCATATATGAAGTAGTAACTAGTTAATTAACTACTAAGTATATTAAAAGAAAATTAAAGGATAAAACAAAACATGAAGAATCTTCTTAGAGAAACTAAATAGGAAGAAGGAAAAGAAGATAAAATGATAATTGAAACATTTTTCAAGAAGATATAATGGTAACTAATACATTTTTAACAAGGAAAATAAGCAGCATATGATCAAAATGTGAGAATGGATTATATATTACTCGAGTATTCTGTATGCATTATGTAGCACAAATTTTGTAAACTGCCATAAACGATAGCACTATAGTTCAACAAAATGTGTTTGTAATTGTTTAATAAGTGAAGCCTAAAACTTTTGAGTCAGTTATATATATAGAACCCTAGTAGCAATTTAAGTAATAAGATATCAAACAAATTCAAGAAGCAAAAATGTAAAGTATACTTATGTCTATCGTCTAAATACTTCCCCTTTAATACTAGTACTAGGAACTCATTAAACTACAGTATAATACATGGACCCGACCTTATCTAGCAAACAACAACTATAATAAGATCTTAAAATTTAAAGGGAATAACATTAAACACACTATATCTCATCACAACCAGTAATCTATGTGTGCTAATACAATAAACAAAGTGGTAAGTGTTTAATTCTTATCAAATGGTTACAATTTTAGTTCTCTAACTTTATACCAAATTTACCCAGAAGTTAGAGGAAGCTTTAAAATAGGTCCAAATGATGCAGTATTCTTGCAATAATGTTTTAGTAAAGAGCACGTTAAGACAAAGAACCCTCGTATGGATGAAGACAAAGATAGATGAACATTGGAGTTGAAAACCAACAAACACACTAGATGAAGACAAAGATGAATGAGTGGATAAAGATGAAGACGAAGATGAAGACAAAGATAAATGGGTGGAAAAAGAAAAAGACGAAAGAACACCCTAAACGAAGATAAAGATGGACAAACACACTACATGAAGAGAAAGACTGACAAACACTACAGCTAGTAGAAGTCGACGACAAAGACAAAGATAACTTAATCAAATGAAGACTGCTTCTTAATTAAGTTATTAATATGCAGAAAAAGACATCATTTTAATTAATAAAAAATGTCATTCTTATTGTCTTTTATTCTTATTCTTTTTTATATAAAAATATTTTCGTAGCCAAATATTTTTAACTATGAAATCTATTTTCGTAGCTAAAACACATAGATTCCATAATATAAGCTAATAAAATAGATTTTGCAGTTAAAAATCTAAATGTTTAGATTCCATTATATCAGCTACGAAATAGATTTCATAGTTAAAAACAAACATTTTGTTACGAAAATATATTCATAGCCAAATTTTTTTAACTATGAAATATATTTTCACAGCTAATGATATGGAATTTGTGTGTTTGAACTACAAAAATTATTTCGTAACTAAAAACATTTTGCTACGAAAACTATGTAAAACGTCACCAATAGTTTTTAAAAAGTCATGCACTATTTAACACCAACATTTTTATTATAGTAGGCTATGATTTTGGAAAATTGTAGCCAAAAGGTACTTTTAGCTATAATTTTCAAATCGTAGCCAAAGGGTTGCTTTCTTGTAGTGACCTTAGTCTTTTATCTATCCAAACTTTATATGGTGTCTAATTTAGAAATGCCCTCATGGGTGCAATGTTAAACAGGTAAACAATCATAATAATAATTCTCCAAAAATTATATTCGTAATCCTTTTTCTTAGTACATACTTTGCACCATTTCTACTATAGTCTGGTTCTTACATTTAGTCACTTATTTTGCTCTAGTGTATAAGGAGTGGTGAGTTCTCTATAAATCATATGTTCTTCATAAAATTAGCTAAACATTTACAAAGCAAATTCTTCTTCTTGATATGATCTTAATGTTTTAGAATGCTTCCCCTTTTCTTATTCTCTTTCAGTTTGGCAACTTCGTTGAGATCTACATATTCTTCTTTAATAAGCATCTGTAAATCTTTTAACTTAAATAATGCCCTCATCTTTACGACCTAAAAATATTACTTATCTATATTAAATACTAAGCTGAGTGGATGTGAAACTAAATTGTTTGCAACCATCTTTAAAATAAAAACTCTCATCTATCAATTTTTCCTCTTTCACTTACTTAGTCAAAGATGAATCTAGTTCTGATAAAACTTCATCAAAAAATAGAGCAAGCAAAAATAATTTAAGATGAAAGTTATATTTACACTAAAACTCAGATGCTTAAAGTTGTTCAACTTCCATAGATTATTGAAGCAAAACAACATTTAAATAGGCTTCTACAAAGCACAACATAATAAACAACAAACTTTAACTAATTTTGTGATTATGCTTAACATACTAAAACTAAAAATATAAAAGATAGTAACAAATTATATAAGAGTGGCAGACCCAATCTTTCCATGCTGACAACCTCAAACTCCTAAAATTTTCAATCACTTCTTAACAATAGAGAGGTTCATATTCTTTCCTTGCTTATTCCTTATAACATAACCAACAAGAATATCTTATTAGGAATAGAGCCTCTTATTATACAACTCTCTTCATCAACTTCTTCAAAGCATCTTTTTTATTACAAGTAATCATCTACCTCAAACTAAAGGCATATAGTCAAAGAACTTACAAACATGTTGATCCTTAAAACCAACCTCTAATAAGACATCCTCCTTCTAACATCCCCTTTAAAGGAAGGGGATTCTTCAATTCTAGTATTATTTTTACATAAGAGAATATACAAGCATATAAATCTCTGTCTTTTGTTAAAACTTAGATTTAATTCCCATTAAACATGACTAAAACCTATTTACTTCCCGTTAAACATGACTAAAACCCTACTTACTCTTATCCTCTAGATATAAAAACAATAAACAATTCTTTGACCTACGTGTCCCTTTGGTAGTTTGTTATGACTCATTCCATACATGGTATTTAAAGTTTAAAAGCTTAAAAGTTTCTCCAAGAGACACATTTAATGTATCAACCTAAATAGGTCTATAATTAGTTTAAAGTCCCATTATTCTGATACATAATAACATTAGGTGTTTAATAGAAGCCTCATCCTACATCTAAAATTATCGTAATATATTCAAATAGGAGAGAGAACTCCTAATACTAATATATAAGGGAATGATGAAACTTGACATACTTTTCAAAATCACATACCATAACCCTTCCTACATAGCCTTCAGCCTTAAACTTTGTCATTGTCCTAACATAAGGAATGATGACTTGACTGAAACTACCCTCTATTAGCCAATTCAACATATATTCAACAATAAGATATATTAGAATAACATATATACTAAATGCAGAAGAAAACAAAATACCTCCAAGCATTGATGTTTTTGCTTAAAAAGTCTGCATTTTTAAAATTCTTCTAAGCTCTCAATTCCCAATTCAACGATGTATAATTTCATAAGAGAAAAGAAGCTTAAGGACCCAAAATTTTCTTAATGAGTCTTTTTCTTAAATACCAATTTGCAACCTATGGGTTTTGCTCTTTTATGCACTCAACAAGATCCTAAAATTGCTATTCTTTATGGAATTCATCTCTTCCTTCATGGCATTATACTGTAAATTTGATTTTTTTTCACTTATGGCACATGAAAAGGTTTCAGGATCATTCTTGACTCCTATATTATAGTCAGATTCTTATAGATATACAACATAATCACTAGTAAATGTTGATTTCCTTGTTCTAGTAGATCTTTAATATTGCACCAACATCCTCTTATGGAATCTGTTTTCAAATGGTTACTGCATGCTTTGAGTTAATACCTAAATAACTGTATCTACTAAATTTTCAATAACTTGTGGAATTCCTTGATTGCCGTTTATATTGACCGTAGGTTGTTAAACTTCAACAATTGGTTGTACAATGTCTATTTGAACCTAAAAAGCATTGTGAATGACAATTACCTTACTATTTGAGGTGGAAGGTTGAGTATCCATATTATCATTATTAAAAATATATATCTTGAAATTAATCCCTCCACTAATCATTTCATTCTCAATAAATTTTGCATTTCTTGATTCCACAAGTCTAGTGTGATGTGATGGATAATAGAACTTATGTCCTTTAGACCTTTGGACATATCCAATGAAATACTCACTTATGGTCTTTAGGTATAATTTCTTCTCTTGAGGATTATAAATTCTTATTTCAAACAGATATCCACAAATGCATATATATCACAAACTTGGTTTCCAACCTTTAAATAACTTAAATAGTGTCTTTGGAAGGACCTTTGTTGGTACCCGATTTAATATATATACTATCGTCTTAAGAGCTTCAGTCCACAAGGACTTAGGAAGTTTGAAGCTATTCAGCATGCTTCATACAATGTCCAATAATGTTCGACTTCTTCTTTCTACCACACTATGATGGTTCACAGATCCATTTTCTTGAAGATACCTCACAGAGGGACCAGGGGCTTATCCATCTTTAGTATATCTACCATAATATTCCTCATCTCTATCAGACCTAAGGATCCTAATTTGCTTACTGCATTATTTCTCTACTTTAGGTTTGAATATTTTGAAAGCATCTAGTGCTTAATTCTTGTTATAAAGTAAGTAGAGATATATACATATTGTGAGTAATCATCTATAAATGAGATAGAGTATTTCTGGCCATACGAGTCTATATCTAAACTACTAATATCCATATGTATGATCTCTGGTATGTCTAAACTTCTCTTGGCACCTTTTCTTTGATTTTTTTGGTCTGCTTTCCCTTTATACATTCCTCCATCATTCACTAATATTTCAATCCTTTCTATAGAGATATGTTCTAATTTTCGGTTCCACAATATAGAGGAATTTTCAATTATAACACAACATTTTGTTCCAACATGAACATTTATTGCACTATAACAAATATTATCTTGTAAATTAAAATAGAAAAGACCTTCAAATAGTGTATCATTACCAACAAATTCATATTTATAATTTAACTTAAAATATTCATTTGAAAAATGAAAGGAATATCTAAAAGGTATAGGTCTTCAAACTAAAATCAATTTCCTAAAGAAATTAGGAATATAAATGTCTTTTCTAATTTTAAAACAAAACTAGTACATAAAATTAAATTGCAATCCCCAATAGCCTCCACACATGAATGTATCTTGTTTTTAGATAAGGTATACCGCTCACTTCCCACTAGCTTCCTTGCGTTTTGTAAATATTGCAACTCATTTGCAATATGGATTGTACAATCAGAATCAATACACCATATGTCATCAGAAACTTTAGCCATATTAGATTCAAAGAAACTAGTGAGATTATAGTATCTTTCTTTTCATGCCATTCTTTATGTTGGGCACAATCCTTCTTTGTATTTCCTTTTTTCTTTCAAAAGAAGCACTTGGATTCCTTTTTAATGTCAACTTAACCAGGTATTTAACCTTTTTCCCTTATGGTGGCTTGATTTTTCTTCTTTCCTTGAATAACCAGATGTTCACTCTACGAACTCTCTCCTTGTTCCATCGACAATCTCCCTCATTAATTCATTTATTGACACCTTATCCTTATATGTATTATAAGAGATTTTAAAGGGTTCATATGGTGTGAAAGGGTGTTCAAAATGTAGTGCACGAGAAAATATTCAAACATCTTAACCTTAAGTTTATTTAATTAAGCTGCAATGTCCCTCATCCTCATGATGTGCTTATGCACACCTCAGATATTGATGAGCTTTGTAAATAAAAACTTCATAATTAGGGTACTTGCAAGTGCTTTATCTGAAGCTTTGACTTGCTTATCAATAGCCTTTAGTAGAATATAAACATTGTCATGTTGTTATACAAAACCACGAATGCTAACAAAAATTTTAGTTTTTATGAACATCGCACTTAAGCGATTAGATCACTCTTAACGTTCATAAAGAGCAATTTTAGTTGTAGTATGGGCCTCAATTGCCTTAAATGTTTCATCCTTCCAAATAGAATAAT
Source organism: Erythroxylum reticulatum (assembly GCA_025504915.1). Lineage (NCBI taxonomy): Eukaryota > Viridiplantae > Streptophyta > Magnoliopsida > Malpighiales > Erythroxylaceae > Erythroxylum > Erythroxylum reticulatum. The sequence continues at coordinate 8,248,314 of JANSVA010000004.1, forward strand.
CAATGTCCATCCACCATAGATTAATAAGAATTCTCTCATTCCAAATCTTATAGTTTTCACCCTTTAATTTAGGAATTTCACAACTTGTATCTATCAGAGAAACTAACAGTTTAAATAGTGGCATAGTTTAAACATAAATGTTATGTATCAATAAATTGAGGTGAATAAACTATATATATGTTGTACCAATGTAATGTATCTTAAAAGACATAAATCAAATGACATAAAAATTTCCTGTGGGCTAAATTTTTAATTCAAATAGATTTATGCTAAACTTTATGACAAAACTATCAAATTATATTCCAATTTCTCACTTGTGGAAAATTCGAAAAAATAATTTAATATTTCATCCTAATTAATTATTCAAATATAATAAAAATTCCTATGAGATAAAATTTATTATACTAAATAATTAACTATATTTAAACGTCTCAACCCTATATGTGATTAATTATATAAATATAATTTTATATAATTAGGGTTGTTGTGGCTAAGCTCTGATAATTAGTGAGTAAAACATTTTATTCACAATGCAAAATATAGACATGGTCATAATCTACTTCTTATTGAACGTTTATATAAATATAATTTCAACTTATAATAAATCATAATATAAGTTTCAGTTCAGTTGGCTGAGGTTTACCATGCACAAGTTCGAGCCTCAGCATTGGAATTTTGTTTTTAATCAACAAACAAAAACAATTTTGTTTGGTGAGAGGTCTTCTTTAACCTCCAAACAGGTCATATTGACTCAATTCATGATCCGTTAGATACCAAACAAAAACAGATCAGAGAAACACCACAAAAACTATTTTTTTAAGGGTTGAAACACTTTCAAAACACTTAATTGAAGATTTTTACCTCTAATCGAAAGAAAAAATTCCAAAAATATATTTAAATGAAAAATTTTTTAATCTGAAATCCTTTTCCAAAATTCGAAATTTTCCTAAAACTAAAACAAGGCAGAGGTTATAAGGATCCGATATCAAACGTTAGCCAATTTAACATATATTCAATAGTGATATATTTTAAAATAACAAATAAACTAAATGTGGAAAAAAAATGAAACACCTCCAACTATTGATGTTTTTGTTTGGAAAGTTCACGTTTTTATATTTTTATATTTTATTTAGATTTTTGTTTCTTTCTTATGTTTGCATATTTGTTTGTAATTTTATAATATCTTCATGACATATTGCACGTGAGTGTTGTTATTATTATTTTTAGTACAACTCGAGCTATAGGAATATGACATGTCATCTTGAAGAGTATACAGAAACTCAGAGAAAGAATGTATCAATGAAAATGATCTGACTTCAAGGGAAAATATTTGAACGAAGGAGTCGTTAAATGAAGGAGATTATGACGGGTTTTCGACAATGAGACGTGAGATTAGTGTTCAACTATTTATAAACATTCTCAGTGATTTGGATGTGTCATATAAGATATAAGAGTAGTTTTGAGTTCCTAACCACCTATTATTCTATGTAAATAAAATAAAATCGAATGAAAGCAAATAAAAAGCATAACTTCACTCTTAATTCTTTTAGCTAGAAAAAACAGAAACTAAATTATGAGAATACTTATGTCAAAGCCACCTTCAACATTGTTTTAGAGAAAGGGGTCGATATAACAAGTTTGCAAGTAAATCAGGAATCATCTACTAATTTCATCTACGTCTGCACCTACATAACCTCCCAAAGAGAATCATCTACTAATTACAACTAGATTACTGGCAACAACATTATCTAAGTAATTAATAATATCATCAAGAAATTTTTCCGGAATGAACTTCAGTTAGTGGGCTTGCCCCAATACACCTCGTCCCAGATAGCTTCTTTCTTCAATTCCGCACATATCTCAGAGCAACTCTTCTGAACGGTTGTTGGATTATAGTCAAACCTGAAAGTCGTTATCTAATTATCAACAGAAGAATTTCTCCAACGCATAATAATGAGATAATTTAGATGCTCTGCCCACCTATTGTGCTAGTCACGGTGCAAATGAGACAAGCCCACTTCGGTTATCACGCACGTTTATTACTTGTAGTGCAACCAAGTCTCTTAGGACATGCAATAATACATTTCATCATATTAGAGGAGAACGATTGCTATAAAAACCCTCAATCTTCCTTGTCCTGCTCATCAACAGCCAATTGTTCCATTCTTCTCTATCAATCATCCAACAACAATGGCTCTTACCCGTGCTTTTCTTGCGATTTCCGTTCTCCTTCTGCCGTTGTCGGTCAACTCTGCAAGGGATTACGGCTACGACACATGGTCCAGCGGCACCATACACCGTAAAAGCAAACAATGAACCAACGTGATACACAGTCGAACAAAAAAATGCCCCAAGACATAAGCAAGATGAAGTCAAACAAGATTACAACTCCAAACCATCATCAGATGAAGATAAATCAGATGTTGTTAAGTCGGATTACAGCCCGAAAACATCACCTGAGTATGTCAAACCAGGTTACATGTCAAACCCAACACCAGATGTTGCTAAGCCTCAATACAGTGCTATTGCAAAGCCATTTGTTGTTAAGCTCGATGACATCCCAAAATCAAAATCCGATGTTGATGTTGTCAAATATAGCTCAAAGCCTACACCAGATGTTACCAAACCATACAATATCCCTAGTACTAAATCAGATACTGCAAAGCCTACCTATAACCCAAATCCTAAACCTAACGTCGCCAAGCCTAACCCGCAACCAAAACCAGAGACTGAAAAACCAAATTACACTCCCAGCCCAAACCCTGATGCTGTAGAATCGGAGACTGTTAAGCCAGCTTACTACCCCAATTCAAAACCAGACGCTACCAAGATAGATAAATATCCAAGCTCAAAACCCGATATTGCCAAAACTGATTACAATTCGGAGCCAGAAAGAAAATTTCCTCAACCTCAACCAGAAAGCCTATCATCAACACCTAGAAATGCCAAACCGAATGAGGAACTAACGCCAGAATCGAGTGAAGTAACACCTAACCATGGGAGTGGGCCAAAACCAGATATTGGACTAAAAGTAACCGTACCAAAGTTAGACAATGGAGTGTCGAATTACGGGGATGTCCCAGAAGCAGAAAGCTCTCTCCCTATTGGCATTGAAGGGCTTGTACTATGCAAATCAGGCTCCGACTATGTTCCTATCCAAGGTAATATCTACACATATATTGAATTCATGCATCCGTGCACGAACGTTCTTTCTTTGTGTTGCGATAAGAGAAAAGACACTTCTTTTTATCTCACAAGTATTGCATCTCTCTGGCAAACAGGAGCAGTTGCAAGGATAGCATGTTCCACTGTGGACCAGAATGTAAGGATTTTTTAATCAAACATGTGGGCTTATATGTGTATAATTGTATATAAAGGCTATCATATAAAGTTGAGCC
>JANSVA010000004.1:8258570-8276486 GCA_025504915.1 Erythroxylum reticulatum
ATTTCATCTACTCAATCACCAACCCATAGATCTTCCATACCTAATCCTCAATTATATGGTAAAGTCGAAGAAAGACTCGACTGCCCTACCATATAGAATGATATTGATAAGAATCTTCAGAGAATCTATAATTCGTCTTGAGATTGGAAACAAAATGAAGATGAACATCAAAAGCGTCATTAACTCTGTAACTATCAGTAGAATGGGCTTGAAGAATCAGGAAAAAGAGGATACAAATTTCAAGACGATAGCAAGGATTAAGGGGGAGCGTGTTGTCAAACAAAGTTTCAGTAAAAAAGTAACTCCTACAAGAAGATCAAATCTTAATTCTCTGGAAGAATGCCTACAGAAGGATTGAAAAAATCGTCAAAATGCAATAAAAGTTAAGATTATTTCTCAAAAAGAAGAAAGTTAGGTACGCCAGACAGAGAAACAAGTGTCCTTGAAGAGAAAAGGGGAGACACTATTTTTTGGAGAAACCCAAACAAGCAAAAAGGTCACCTAGACTACGGACCTTGTGTCAACAAGAGTAGAATAAAGGTAAAGAGTTGACTTATAGTGAGGAATCTGGAAAGAAAGCACCGTAGGTAACCAGATCTTTAATCTCAATTTTATAAGAAGATTCAGTAAAATTGGCTAAAGAAATTGAAATTAAGAGGAAGTTGGAATTTGAGAAGAAGAAACCACAACCTCAACAACAACCTCCTAGGCTAATTGAAGAAATTCAGAAGCAGAAAATCAATCAGAAAAAGAGCACTCCAATTGTTGTTCAAAAGAAAAGGTCAGTTGAACACAGTCTAGCACAAGTTAATCCTTCTCAACCAATGAGAAAAGAGGATTTGAAAATGAAGATCATTGAAGAAATTAAACCTTCAAGGAGTAAAAGTTCTATAATCATAAGAGAACCCTGAGACGGTTGGTCAAGGTACAATTTGAACCAATTATAGTATATAGTCATACAATACATCAGTTGAATGATGGAGAGAAAATGTTGTATAGTGTTCTGCGAGATAAGAAATTAGAACCATATCCAACCCAGATGACCAAGCAAAAGTACACTATTTATCCACTTACAAAAAGAACTGTGATAAAGATTGTACTTGACATTCAGCCAAGACCTTGCAATGAAGATAAAGGGAAGAAGAAAATGTATCCATAAGGGATTACAAGTGGTCTGACAGAAGATCAGGTTGAAGAAGAAGTGAGGAACATAGATGCAGCATGTTATGCAGTTCAATAGAGAGGAATCTATGTTTCACACCATATTTTAAAGGCATCAGGAAGTCATTGTGGTCATCTTACCACTTATGGAACTTCACAGGTGGTTGGAAGAATAACAAAAGGGCAGTACAAAACCATCAGAGTTGGAAATATTAGTTTCAACATAGAGACTCTTGTGCACCTAATTATACACCTTAGACCCTTGAGCTCTATATCGTCAATTAGAGATGTACTACACCTGTTTGGACAACAAATTCCAAAGCTACCTCAACCTGATGATCTTGATCTCCCTGACATAAACTTATCTTTCTCACCTTCTGTTATTACAATCATTAAGTCGGATGTCATACCTTCAAAGTCATTTAGGAATACTATTGGTTTGGAAGAAATTCAATAGAAAAGTGATGCAGACTTAGTCGAAGAAATTGAAGAAATTCATGAAAAGGCTGATGATCTGCGTGTTTCAGTGGGTGATTTACGTAACGAAGTAGCTCATATACAACAAGACCTTAAGTCACTCCACACTAAAATGCGATCAATGTTCTCTAAGATTATGAAGCATCTTCGTTGAAAATGTTTTTTGATTAATAACAAATAGGGGGAGAGGAGATAAGAAGAAAGATAAAAAGAGAAAAAGAAGAGAAGAGAAGAGAAGAAGAGAAGAAGAGATAGTATAGATTACATTTTTTTTTCAATTGTATATCTTCTTATAAATCATACTGATTATCTTTATAAAATTATGATTATTTGTTATCATAAAAAAGGGGAAATTGTTAAGTCAAAATGACTTCACGTCTAATAATTTTGATGACATTCAAATAATAATAATATTAGAAATTGCTGAACCGTTTTGATCAGGACAAAAGTGAGACGAAAGAAAATAAGACGAAGCGGAAGCAAAAGTGAGACGAAAGAAAATAAGACGAAGCGGAAGCAAAAGTGAGATGAAAGAAAATAAGACAAAACGGAAGCAAAAGTGAGACGAAGCGGAAGCTGAAGTAAGACGAAAGAAACTAAGACGAAGCGGAAGCAGAAGTAAGACGAAAGAAACTAAGACGAAGTGGAAGTTGAAGTAAGACGAAAGAAAGTAAGACGAAGCGGAAGCAAAAGTAAGATGAAGTAGAAGCTGAAGTGAGACAAAAGAAAATAAGATGAAGCGGAAGTAAAAGCGAGATGAAAGAAAATAAGACGAAGCGGAAGCAAAAGTAAGACGAAAGAAAGTGAGACGAAGTAGAAGCAGAAGTAAAACGAAAGAAACTAAGACGAAGCGGAAGAAAAAGTAAGACGAAAGAAACTAAGACGAAGCGGAAGTAGAAGTGAGAGGGAAGAAAGTAAGATGAAGCGGAAGAAAAACTAAGAAGAAGAACCGATACTACGTCGAACGGTTAACTAGTTTAAGTTAGTTACAGAACTCAACTAAATAACTGTTTCTACAAGAATCAAGAAATCAAGAAGCAAGAAGAAAGAAGCAGTTATTAAGAAGCACTTAAAGACAAATGGTATAAATACAAGTCAGAGTTGAAGATTAATTTTTTAGAGATTCTTTAGAGATTTTAGAGATTTTAAAAAGTCTTTGATCTTTAATAAACACCGTATTCATTGTGTGAAACACTAGAGCTATCATTACTGTAACAGAGCTCGCAATATCTTTCTGTAAGAAAGAAGAAAAGCTGAGAGCCTGAAGAAACTAAGTGAGAAAAATAATATTTGGTGTAAAAGATCTGAAGAGGCTCTGTGAAAAAGAATACTTGTACTTTTGAGAAGAATAGTGAAATCTCAGAAAGGATTCTGAGGACTGGACGCAGCCCACGATTTGGGATGAACCAGGATAAAATAACTGTGTCAACATCTACTTTCTAACTCTCAACTTTCAATTTCTATTATTTTATACAAGTATATAGAAGTTAATTGCCATACATTGTGATTGTTTACTTAATAGTTTTTTAAAAATTTATTTTTCAACGAAATTTGAAAGGGAATTGTATTCACGCAAAGAATACACAATTCAATGTCCCCTTCTTGTGCATTTTGTCTATTGAACGTAAAGTCTATATTAATGCGTGATTTACTTCAAAAAGTCTTATTGAATTCTTTAATAATGATACCAAAGTTGAAGAATTCCTTGGTCATTCTATAAATATGAGGTTACAATAGACACCAAGATTTTGGAAGAAAAAGACATTGAAGTTGTCAGGTCTTAGAAATTTGTTAGGATTAAAGTTGAAAAGGGCATTTTTATCTCAAAATTGGTTATAAGGGCAAGAAGAGATTCTAATTGGTCTTGGGATAGGGAATGGGGGATGAATATAGAGAGGAGTTTACAAGAGCTTGAAGAAGGGGATTAAGATCCTAAGGAGCAACAGAAATAAAGGAGGGCTACATGTTTTAGTTTATCCTAATCAAAGACAGGGGTACCTAATTGATATAGGATCCTAGAGATTTTGTTGTAGTTTCTTCTATTTTAGACATATATAAGGAAAAGAAGACTTGATGTCTCCCTTATTGATCCAGTTAATCCTAGCATTTTGTTTTATGATAGAATTATGGGTTTCAAGTAGAGAGAGGTAGTGGCTAAGGACCGATTTTTTCTTTTTCTCTCAAGTTTAGGTTAGTAGGGTCTATATTTAGCATATCTTGGATATCATTTAGCTCAATCTTAACTAGCTCCACCTCTTTTTGGATTTTAGACTTATACTTCAGTTTTTTAATCTTTTAAAGTTCACCTTTAATAATCTTCAATCTGGAAACAAATTTGTAAGCTTCATACCCTTCAATTGGAGTGTTGAGGGTTGTTTTAATGATATCTTAAATGCATCTAATCCAGTTAAATGATTAAATAATATGAATGGAGTTTTTAATTGCCCTATGTGTTATTCCATGTTGATTTCCAAGAGTGTATAATGTAAAAATTTGTAATTATTGAACCAGGATATTGAGTTTGGGAATTTCAATATCCAATATGAGTTTAGCACCTCTCTATCTAATTTCTTCCTTATGAAGTGTCTATTTTCTTGCTTGTTATTCCAAGTGAATATATTTCCGTTGATAGTGCGGTCTATTAAACTTTAGTTACTTAACTAGTCTATGAGGTATTTATTTATTTTGCATGTGCTATTACTTAGACCTTCAACTTCAAGGGAATATAGAATGCAGTTGAAGTCACCTAAGACTATCTAGGATTTGTTCACTGCATTTTTTGCTAGTTTAGTTAAACCAAGAAGTTGTTGGAAGATGGTGTCAATAACTCAACACTTGAGGGAATATCTTTAACTATTTCAATTGATGCCTTCAATTGTATAAAGACCCTTCTTAGGAATCCAAACATAGGGAACTCCTTTACCTCTTCTACCGAATCTCAAGTCATTTGGAAGCTTTATTTATTGTTTTGTCTGTAAGAATTGTTAACTTCTAATTAAAATCTTGTACTACTTATCATATATCATTATTTGATATTGCTTACCATATTTCAATATTTATATGTTTTATTATTTTATTGTTATTAAATATTAATGATTAAGAATAGTAGCCAATTTAAATTTATTATATTTTTATCTTGTTACTATTAAAATTTTATGTATGTTTATCTTTTTATATCGAAAAAGATAATTTAAAAAGGTATGTTTATCATTTTAAATTACCTACCATCATGTATTTTTCAACAATAAGTTTAAAAACTTTGAAAACATTTAACAATTTTAAGATGCTCAATATTTTCATAACTTAATTTTGTTAATGGATGTGTACTATGTACAATAGGCATCATTAAAGAATTATTTGTGTATAAAATCCATAGATTTAAACAAATTTATAATTTTATATAGTTTTAATGCATTAGCTATTTAAAAAAATTAATAAAGAAGGAAAATGAAAATATATGAAAAATCATATATAAACCTTAGGATTATTACACATACTTAGTATTAAAATTTTATCTTTTTAACATTATTAATTTTAAAATATTTAATATCGAGTTTTGACGACAAAGTTATTTTGTCACCAAAAATCTAACTTTTGACGATAAATTTGAGTTTTTGCGATACTTAAAACTATCATCACCAAAGGCGACGAAATACGTAGACCATCACCAAATGTCCAAACTTTTGCAACGGTTCACAAAAGTCGTCACTAAAGAAATGCCTTTAGCAGCGATACTGAAGATGCGATACTGAAGATTGTCACCAAATCATTGACTTTTAATGGCAAATTTCAAAATTATTACCAAAAGTTGAGTTTTAGCGGCAAATTGTAAATCAGCACCAAGGCTAAATGTCTTTTTTGTTTTAGTATCCTGACAATCATGTAATTAAACATTGATCCTCGTCAAGGCCTATTCTTGTTTGTACCACTTTTCCATCCTCTGTCTCAATTCATCTTTATTCAATATCAATCATACAACCAACGATTTTCAATATCAATGTCATAGTTTCTAACAATAAAAGAATATGAAACCTTAGAAAATTTTAAATGATTAATCAACTTACAATTTAAAATATCAATAGTTCAATTGTTAAAGGAAAATTCGGATAATTAAAAAATAATAACCCTACATATTTATTTTAATTCGGATAATTAAAATAAGAGTCCATCTTCATATTTACTACATATTATAAATTACATGCAGAACAACAATCCTATTCAATATCTCACAAAATTAGAAAAGAATATATAATGCGATTTATTTATACAAGAAACTTTAGTATGGTCCCTTAAAACAAACTTCAAAGAACAGAATATGAAAACACATCAACTGTGAACGAGAAAAAAATACAACTCCAAAGCCATAGAACAATACAGAGTAGGAGTTTAGCGAGTCTATAGCAGACTGCGTGTAGTCATTCAGATTGCAGAGTAGACCAAATTTAGTGATTGTTAGCTGTTGCAGGCTTCGACGTGTAGAACAATGGGCCAGCTCTGTACAACTTGATGTTCTTATCATTTAGAATGCGGAAAGAAGAAAAGAGAGCACCACTGATCCCCTTATTCACTTCAGTTGGGACATTGCAATTCTCCAGAGGACTCTTTCGAAGGTAGGTTTTAGATTCTGTAATCGTCAACTTATCGTCAAGCCCAAACGCGGGCAATGTTTTGTAGAAGAAACCATTTGCATCAGTTGCGTCGGCTTGGCAGGAGAAAGGTTTTGTATCGTACCCATTCTGATCCGTAGTTGAGCAGACTATCCTGGTCAAAGCTCCTACATTTTCTACAGAACAAAGTTTTAGTAAGGGTTTAGTGACATGAACAAGTTAAAGAAACACGAACTTTTATGGAGGAAATTAATTACTTACCTTCGATGGCACGTACGTAGACCCTGATTTACAAATAACAAGACCTTCATGCCAATAGAAAGGGGCTTTTCTACTGTTGTAAGGTATACATTTTCAGCCTTGTCGTTAATTTGTTTGGCAACTGTTGATGGTTTTAGGCTATAGTGTTGTTTGACCTCGCTACTGTCTAGTTTAGGCTTGGGGCTATATTGTGGTTTCACCACACCAGTTTCTGGTTTCAAACTGCGAATAAACTTTGTCAGACTTCACATCTTCAGATTTTACTTTTGATGGTGTCCAAATTCAACCGTTATCGAATCATGATCCCACTAAAAAATAAAACTTTTATAAATTCTAACCAGATTTTAATGGTTGATTAATTTGAATAAAATAAAAATATGAATCATATGAAATCTTTCTTTACTCACGCTTATGTTGAAATCTTTTGAAAACTATTTCTAAATTGTTAACCACGTTTAAATATTTAATCTCTCGTAGTATTCACAAAGAAGCTTCTCAACGTTTGTTTTAGAGGAAGAATGTATGAATGCCAACTTTTTTATTTTTTCTTCCTATTAATAGAAAAATCATTTAGGTGTTTTGTAATTTTATTAAATTAATTTCCTTAATTATAATTAAAGTCATACTTTAATTATAATTAACTTAATTTTAATAAAATCAAATATCTTCTATTTAATCTCTAAAGTTTCTCAAACCTTATAGTTAAGTTTAACTTAATTAAATTATTTTTTTCCTTCACAAGCTGCTTTTTAATGTGTAACTGATTAGGTTTTTAATATATTGACAACGATTATAAATTATAATTTTAATTCACAATTGGAATTAGATAAATTAAAACTCCTTTTAATTTATCTTTAATTTTTCAATTAAATAATTTATAATCATAGGTCAAGATTGACGTATCGTAACATGTCATGATCACCCAAATATTAGAAATGTCAAAGTAATTTGACTTAACCTGTTCATGCATAGTTATGATGTATAATTTAATCCTTTCGTCATCTAATATTCTAATTGGACAGAGTATAAATATAGTGTCTACTCTTTTAGTCCAATCATGTTCATTCTTGCTAATTAATAATTTATTTATAATTGAATTTTGAAAATACCATTTTAAATGTCAATTCACTTTGACCAGAAAATTTCATAAATCACTAATAATCAAAAACAGTGGAACATTCTCTCTAATTACTTTAGAATGACGAATATTTTATTGACTTACTCAATTATTTCCATATGGTTCATACTGTATCCAATTACTATCGACTGAATTATTCTAGGACGGTTCATAAGTAGTATTAAAATACAGTAATCTCACACAAGATACCTTCATAATCTCAAGTCTAAGAATCAATTATACAGCCATCATTATGAGAAAATCCATAGACACATAAGTAATATTTCATTTGAGATTCTCATCGTCGGATCAGTTTAGTAATTATTCTATAATAATCACCCATACATTATTTTAAGTATCTCTATATTTTAATTTATAAGATTAATTACTTTCTTCATAAGAAATAAACACATTGTGTACTAGTTTTACCTTTTCAATAACATTTCATCTTGATGAAATTACAATTAAAAATATTTAAAAATAATACGTAAATGTAAATTGAATTTTACAATTACGATCTCATCGTAATTTTAATTATACATTAATTATTATAAAAAAATTTCTTTAATATTAAAATATTAAATATAACTAATATATAAAAATAAAGAATGTCTTTATTAATAATTATAGCTCTAGGTATAAACCAAGCACCTAATGTTGGCTTTGGACCATAACTAGAATCAGGCTGAACGAGGTTAGATCATGGATTTTGAACATACGGTCCATGTTCATTGTCTGAATTCCATTGGTTTGAGCCATAACTATAACTTTATATAAGCACAGGCAATGACTAGCAATGATCTACTGCGAGCGTAATTGATGTGATAGACTGGTTATCTTCCTATGCAGAACATTTTGTCTTAAGAATTACTTATTTTAATGATACACTCATTGAATATTTTAATGATACACTCATTGAATGTCATATGCTTCTTTTAGAAGATAAATTGGGATCTGTTTCTCTATACTTATAATGTAATTTGTTTATTTTTCCCCTAAAAAGAAAAAAACTATTAAGAGGCATTGTTGCTGTGTAATTATGTTGCAATGCAAGCAAGGACAGAAGATATGAACTGTAGAGGATGGGATTGGATTGGATTGAATGGAGAGGGGAGAGTCAAATCTTCTGTGCCACTTACCCGAGATAAACCCAGTGCCAACCGACTATCTGTTATATATTATATTTCCTCAATAGTAGTCTTCAGCCATATGGGTTTATCTTGGGTAAGTAGAACAGAAGATTTCAAGCCGAAGAGGGAGCCGTTACCGTTCTCTTTTATAGGACAGTGTTATTACATAAATATGGCTGAAGACTACTGTTGAGGAAATATAATATATAACAGATAGTCGGTTAACACGACAGGTAATCACATCTAATTTTTGCATGTCATAATATATATTGATAAAAATCCGAGTTGAATTTTATTTTTTTCGTTTTTTTATTTGTATTTTCCTAAAACGTTGACACGACAGGGTAGTTACACCTGAACAGCTGCATAGACACTTGGTTGGCACCTGATTAAGCTTTAATGCTTACCAAAAATGGGACAAGGAAAAACAAAGTATCCTAAGCCTTTATATTCTCGATTGCTCATTATAATTTCAAGTGGAACCGTTTGGGAGATTCTCTTCTGCGTGATGTCTGAAGGTTTCATTATATGTCAACCGAACAATATTCCCTCAGGCCGACCCAAACAAGGACATTGGAGTTGGGAAATAAATTGATCCAACTTTGGCAACTACTGATTAACTATATTTAAGAGATGACTTGATTTACCGTAGAGGTTGTATTGAATGTCCGTCTCGTACAACTTTTTAATTCACAAATTTGTAGACTTGCCCTAGAACTACCAAAAAGTAAAGTATTTTGGGAATGTTGTAGTCAATAAGGCCGTTAAGATGGAACCGCATAAACTCTTCGTCATCTAGGGATAAGGGTAATCGAAAAGTCAAACCGTACATAAATCAGGGAATCTGTAGTAGTTTAATGGTTCAATTTAAGAAGCTAAGGACAAGGATTCTTAGACTCACGTCGCCCAAGTAATGCCATCGTGCGATCAAATAAGTTCCTTCTTCATAATATTTAATTTGTCACGGAAACACCAGTTAAGCGCTCAACTTATATAACAAGCCGTGATGATAGTTCCTCTGTATTACCATAGACTTACGAATCCATAGCCCGCCTGTCCTCCTTCAGTTTTGCTTGCAGATCATAATTAATTATGTCTTCCAATCATGTCAATTTGGCCATCTCTCTGCTTCTCTCGTGGGTGTTAATTGCTTCTGCTGCCGACGTTGGTTACGGCTCTAAACCCAATATCGAGAAACCAGAACTAGACAAGGACAAGTTACCGACATCTCTGATTGGTATTCAGGGGCTTGTTTATTGCAAAACAGGCACTGAACACTTCCCTCTTGAAGGTAATTCCTTCGCGTAATAAACTCTTGGAGGTTTGGAGTTCTACATGTCAAAATTTCTTTGTTTGTTAGACGATAGAACACCATTACAACTTTTTTCTCTTTTACATTCATTCTAAATGTCAAAATTTCTTTGTTTGTTAGACGATAGAACCATTACAATTTACAACTTTTTTCTCTTTTACATTCATCGTTTATCTATTTCTAAACTGATAAAAATCGTGTGAATATGAAAGCAGGAGCTGTGGCGAGAATAACATGCATATGCGTTGATGAGTACGGTTACGAAACATCACCTATGTCCTTCCTCAGTAGTGCGACGGATCTTAAGGGCTACTTCTTCGCAACATTATCGCCTTATGAGGTGCAAGGGAACTGGAAGGTCAAAGAGTGCAAGGCTTTCCTTGAACTATCTCCTCTGGAGGCTTGTGAAGTTCCGACCGATATTAACCAAGGGATTAGTGGAGCTCCGCTCGCTTCTTACCGATTCCTTGATGAGAAAAAGATGAAGTTATTCACGGTTGGTCCTTTTTTTTATACCTCGGGGCCTAAATCAACCTCGAATCGTTATTAGCTACTAATTTTGGCATTAATCGACTATATTTGCAACTGAGAGTACGTAAGTGTTGTAATCAACATTTGCTTACCCAAAAAAGACGCAATAATGTCCATGTTCTTGTAATCTACGTTTCGAGTTGAACCCTTCGATTTCTATATATTTTTGTTATAGCCAACACGAAATATTGTCAATTGGAATACGTTAAAGCTCCAGCAATGCACCATTAATGGTCCATTATAAACTTCTAGTTACATCTTTATTAAAAAAATTTGGAATAATAACAATTAATCATTACTGACTCGCATTTCATACCATTATTTTTATAGTTTATTATGATCTGAATTTTATCAAGGAAAAACTAAACTTAATAATTTTGAAAATTAAGGTATATCCACTAAGGATATATTTGTATAAAAGAAAAATAAATAAGCTAGCAAGAGTTTATAATATATATATGTAATCTTCAACAAGTAGATTATAGAATCAATAGTAAAATCAACCACTTTTATTAATCCCAACTTAAACACGATTATAATAAGTTATATAATCCTTTATATATATATATATATATATGTATACACATATATGGAATATGTAACCGTCAACAAGTAAATTATAGAATCAATAGTAAAATCAACCACTCTCATTAATCTCAACTTAACTTAAACATCATTATAATAAGTTATATACTCCTTTCAAAGTTTAGTAAACATGGATACACATTCCAACATACTTCTGTCTCATATTATAAATCTTTATATTTCTCTGTACACATATATATAGGCTTAGATACGTTCGTATTCTAAGCCATGTCTCCTTCGAAAACCTTTTCAAACCAACAGGTTCATGTTTAGCTTATATCTTCATGTTTGAATTCTACAAAAGGACACAACTCGCACATGATCACTCAAGACTTTTAATTAAAGGTTTTTTTTAACCCTCAAGATTAGAAGCCCATTCATATGAGTTGTACACAGCTCTCTCTACTTTGGTGATTATACTCTTCATAGGTTAGATTAAAGTCTCTTTTGATACCTTAAAAATGTTAATAAAGTTTAAGCAATGCTTAAACTTCTCTATGGTAACTAATTTTGTCAAAATATTAGTTGCATTCTCTAAAGTATGAACCTTTTTTTTAATCAAAATTTGGCCGAATGCAATTAACTCTCTAATCTTATGAAATCTCACATCTTTGTGCTTAATGTCAAAATGCAATTAAATCTATAATCTTGTGAAACCTCACTTCTTTATGCTTAGTCGTTATATGATACACTTGATTCTTTTCCAAATAAATGAAAGACTTTTTAGAGTATATATAGACTCCAGCTTGGTTGAAACCCACTTCTTTCTCTAGTTTTGTAAGTCATTATGCTTACTTAGAAATATCAGTTCTATCATATGCTCTACTTCAGTTGTAAACAATATAACTATAGAGTGCAACATTGATTTTCAACAAATAAGTCCTCCTACAAGAGTAGAGATATATCATATAGTACACTTCCTTTTATCCGTATCTTTTGTATCTTACTTTTAAATATAATCGCATAGTTTGATGTTCCTTTCAAATATATGAATATGCACTTGCCTACTTCTCAATATGGTCTTTCAAGTTTTGACATATACTTACTAACTTGACTAATAATGTTAGCCAGATTTGGCCTAATAGAAACTATTACAGATATTAAATATCTAACAGTGCTAGCATATGGTACCTTAGATATATCATTAACTTCTGCATTTGATTTTAGTAGTGATTTAGAAAAACCTTTAATGGATTTACCAATAGGGTACTCACGGGTTGAACCATGCTCATTTCGAATTTTTCCAATAGCTTTTTAATATAGCTACTTTGAGATAACCACAAATTTCTACACCTTTTATCCCTCCAAATCTTCATTTGTAGTAATTTATTGGCAACATCCAAATACTTCATCTCAAATTCCTTTCCTAACAAGATCTTTAGTTTGTTTATATCATACTCTTTACAACAATCGACATATTATTCATATATAGTAGCAAAAAAAAAGAATAATCTATCATCAAGACTTTCTGCATATATACAACAATCATACTCAAATCTTATGTAGCCAATTTGAATAATGTAAGAGTGAAACCTTTTATATCATTATTGTGGAGATTGTTTCAACATATAAAGTGATGTCTTCGATTTACACACTAGATCTAGGTTGACATGACACTTTGGATTCCTCTGTATAAATTTACTCCTTCATGTCACCGTGAACAAACGTTATCTTTCCATTCATGTGCTCTAAGTGCATACCTAAAATGCCATCAAAATCCTAATATAAGTATGGTAAACCATTAGGAAAAGATATTATCATAATCAATAATCTTCTATTTTATGTACCTTTTTTCTACTAATTGAGTCTTGAATTTTTCCTTCTTTCTTTTGCTACTGATAACCTTCTCTTATATACCCATTTACACCTTATATGTCTCTTTCCTTTAAAAAGGTACACCAACTTTTATATTCAATTTGTATGAAAAAACCTATACTTACTCCATCATAGATCTTATCCATCCGTCCTTCTCTAGGTTGTTTATAGCCTCTTGAAAGGTATTTGGATCATTATTCTTAACAATTCTATTTGGTGGGTGTATCATATTTTATTTGTGGCTATACTAGGTTGATTATCTTATCCTGACATTATTATATTTCTTAATCTAATTCTATTTATACCTCTTTCATACTATCCTTTGCTAATTGATATATGTTTAATTAATTGTTTAATTAGTTCATAACACTTAGTGATTAATCACATTCAATTGTCTAAGATATTTACTTTGACTCATATGTGATTTTAAGCACAATTCAGAAGCAAAAAATTTAAAGTAAGTGGAAAGAATAATATTTGGGTCTTTTTTTTTGAAGACATTCACTTGCTTTCTTGGAGCAAGAAGAAGATTAGAGCAAATAAAAACAAGAGGAAGACAAGAAATAAAAACACAAAGAAAATGAATTAAAGTTGCTCATGGCTATGCATGTACCATGCAAGAACGCGAGTTTAAATTTAATGGAAAGTATTTCGATTAATTGTTTCAATAGCAGATGAAGGACCCAAAACAGTAGTGTAGAAGTAAGAAGCAACTAGGAGCAAAATGTAGCGCAGTAGGTGAAGCATGGAGAGAAAATGATGCAGTAGTAGACAAGCACACCAAGGCTGAAATGAGGCAGCAACAGACGTTTGTTCTGCATTTAACATAGAAGTAAGGAGCGTTTTACATAGAAATGCATAGTAACAAAGAAAACATGAATAGTACCAGTGGGTGAGAAATTAAATCACAAAATAGAGAGAGCATCATACGTCAAAATGCAGTCTACATAAAATGAAACATAAACACAGCAGCTGGAATGAAGTACGCAAACATACAAGAGAAACGACAGTGTAGAGAAATGAGGGTTTTAAAATGAGTGAACAGTGACAGTGAACCAATAATTAAATGAGAAAATCGGGTGGAGGCGTTGCTTCTCTCGTCGTTCTTTCACACTCGAGGCAACTAGAAGATGGTTGGTATTTGGAGCATAAAAATGGAGACGGAAGGCCAGCTTCCCGGTATTGGTTCAATATCGACTCTAACTCATAGTTAAGATATTTTATCATTTTAAGGTTGCAATTTCTTTTCAGATTGTTGTGTTGTTGGTGTTGATTTGATTGGGTTTTAGGAAGAATGATCTTAATATATTATTTTGATTGTTCTATTTTGAACCTATTGCTAAAACATTGAATGTAATCCATAATCGTTACTTTTGAATTTTTTGAGTAGCATCTAATGATCTCGTATCGTTATGAACAATATAAATTAGGTTAGATAACCCAAACATATGAGGTTATTGCTTATATTGATCATTTTTCACGTCGTAATTCGAATGCTAAATTAAACCTAGAGATTATATCCTATGAATTTCGGTAGTTAGGTTTAATTAATAATCATATCTTGATTAAACAAAACTAAGGGAAAACCAAGATTAGGAGAGCATTCTATTAGTCTTAGATCAGTAGTCCGAAGATAGTTGTGAAGATGTTAGGATGATAAAATATGCTTGATCATGTTTCAACTGAGATTGAACCTAGAACCGGACCTTATGTATATTTGATAGTTTAATCATTTTCAATAGCTTGTTTTAATTTTTTTTCAATATTTTGCTTTTATTTTATTTTCTAAATTGCTAAAAATCCAAAACCTCCCTTTTAATATTTTCCTTACATTAATTAATTTTGTTATAAAAATTAATTGAACATTCCCTGTGGATTAGATCCCAACTCACCGTAACTATAAATTTTAATGCGCAGAGTTAGGGAAATTTTGTAGTGCACTAGACACACGCTATCACTAATCATGACACATCTATATATATTTGCTTTAACATATGTTACTCATCAAACGCTGCATCCCTACTTATGACTTTTTTTATGTCATGTCTTAATACTTGTATCCCTTTACACTTTTAAGGTAATCAATGAGGTTACATTTCTTCAATTTCTAATCAAGCTTGAAACTCTCATGACTAGAGACATGATTATATGTAGGACATCCAAAGGTTTTTATTTTTAAAAGATATACCTTACATCTCAACTATGTTTTCTCATTCACTCACCCATCCAGTGATGTTCATAGTGATTTGTTGACGAGATAACAATCATACTCTTTCTTTTTACCAAAAAAAATTCTAGGTATCCCCATATTCAATCTCAAATACTTGGCTCTTTCAATTATGAATTTTGTGCATCCTTTCTATAATACCACTTTGCTATGGTATTTCTTGAACTATATTGTTTATCTAAATCTTATTATTTTATAATTTTGAATCCATATACTTGGTATTGTTCTTAACCTTAGGTACTTGATTTTTTGTCTCTCTAATTTTTCACCTTAGCCTTTCATATCTTGAACTTTAAAAAGATCTGAAATTTATGGTTTATAAAGTATATTTAAAATTTTCTTAAAAATTGTCAATAAATGTCATAAAAAACTAGGATTCACCCAATGCTAACTCTCTTATAGGATCTCATACATTAGTGTATCCATAATTAAGAAGTTCTTTGATTTTTTATTTATCTGTCCTCAATGTTGATTGGGGTAAGTTTTAATCTTATAAATACTCAATATTTTTCAAGTGCACGGTTCGTAGCGTAGTATTAAAGGTGTCAATCCCACGAGGAAGGAGAGTAATCTAGTCCTAAAATCTAAGGCCAGAAAAACTATAAAAATGAAAATAAAAGATGCAACAAAAATTAAATACAAGAATTGAGTTCAACAAATCAAATCAGAAATTAAACAAAAAAGTATTAACAAGGAATTTACAATTACAATATAAATCAACCTAAGGAATTTACCAATTTATGAGAAAGGGGATTTTACTTATCATTAATGCTAACCTAGTTGATTATGTGTCAATGGAGCGTCGGTTCTAGACTATCCTAGGGCTGATTACTTTTTCTCGAGTTATAACCATTAAATCCTAAATTATAAAACCTAATCAGATTATGAAATTTGCAATCTCTCAATTCATAAATTATCTAAAACTCTAATTAGATCTGAAGCACCCTAACAAACTGTTGGAACATCACACGAGATCTCTCTCCTCACAATTACCAATATGATTTGATATGGTTTCGATTTAATCATTTTTCATTCAGTTCACCCTCTCAGTTTAGTACCGAATTATGTAAGAATGCAATTAAATCACGACATTCGTCTAAAATGCACAATTGACTAAATTATGATTAAATCAAAATAAAATCCCGAAGGAGAGTTTAGAACATCATCAATATTCTAAATCCTATCATCATACTATCCATCTCAATTCTATATATAAATAAAATCGAAACGAAAAGGAAATGATGACTTAGAATAGAATATAGAAGACAGAGACGTTAGGAAATTTCCTGATTCGGGAAGCACATCAAATCAGTTTCATCTTCCTCTTCGTCCTCTTCTTCTTCTTTCTCTCTCTCGGTATTCTCTCTTTAGGGTTTCAAGTGTGGCTGATGCACAAAACTCCTCTTAATTTTCTTTAAATATTCTTTTATGTTTTAGGTAACCTTATGGTCTTTCTGAAGTCCGAAAGGCCCAAAAAGTCCCTCAAAATGTTATGTTTTAGGTAACCTTAGGGTCTTTCTTAGCCTTTTTTCATGATCATGAGTTGTTGTTTCGACCCAAATGTCTTCCAAAATTTCTCCGTTCTTCGATATTGACCTTGAAACACTAGTAAATACATCAAGGTACATCAAAAACCTAATATTTAAGCTCAAAAGCTTGTACTAACCCATAAAACACTTTAACCATAACAAACTAAACATAACAAACTAACACAATTCTAACCTAAACACATACTAAATGATTGAATTAATGGCTAAACATATATCAAACTATGCCTTAAAACACAATGCAATTGACACTTATCAACATCCCCACACTTAAACATTTACTTTTCCTTAAGTAAACAAAATAAAAATCAACACAAAAACAAAAAGCACATAATGCAATAATGAGGCAATATCTTCAACTTCACAAAACAAATTTAGTCTAAACACAATCATTCAAAGTGTTCCAAATTATTAACATATAAAATCTACATCTAAGAACTCTAGCTAATATACATATTATTCAAAACGTAAATGTTAAGTTTATTCACCCCTTTCAATTGTACCCACACATTAATAAGCATTTGGTCAATCAAACTTTAAAACTAAACCTAAGTATGTTTTCATTAAAAGTTAAGCTACTTACAAGTTTGGTAGGTTTTTATTAGAAAACATTCTTTTTTGTTACTTTTGTGGATATGGACTTAGTATTTTTGTGCGAAGGCAAACATTGGTGATGAATATCGATCTGGTTACTCAATTAAGTCATGTTTTTAGTAAGTTGCTTAGTTGGAATGTCATTATAGCCTTTTGAGGCGAAAGCACACATTTATGACGCGTGTCGATCAGGTTACTTAGCTACATCACGTTCTCAACTGGCTACTAACTCTATTCATAACCTGAAGGCCAGTAGAATAGTTATTTATTTAAAATTTACAAGCACTTTTTCTTTTTTCTTTTTAATGCCTACCTTATTGCTTTAGCTATTTGTTTTCATGAAAAAAAATACTAGCAAAGCTACTTAGTCGAAAGACCTAAAATTATTAATGAATGTCACAACTTATAGGGTGATAAACTAAGATTGAATCCTAATTAACTTGCATATTTTAGCCAAACCTATATCACTAATTTCGCGAGCTAATGACTCTTCACAACCTAATAAATTATGTTCAAAATTAAATCGATTTCGTTCCATCTAATCCATCGATA
>JANSVA010000004.1:8276586-8295078 GCA_025504915.1 Erythroxylum reticulatum
TGAGACACTGTGGTTGTTGAAGAAGGGAAATTTTCCTCCCCAGATCTGCATGAATTTATGTCTAAGCAACTTTCTGCTTAAACAAATTAAATATATAAACAAATAAATTTATTATACACAGATAATTCATAACTGTTGAAATTATACATTTTTCATAAGATCATCAAATAAAAATTCATATATGTATTTTTTTTAATTTCTTACTTTCAATTATTGACGGGATACATAAGACCGTAGCAAAAAACAATATAATTACTAAAGGACTATTATAAATTGTTGCTAAATTATTTGTGGTATTTACTGACTATTCTTTTTCTTCCGTCGGTAATATTGAAACCTTTGTGATTATCTTAATGACGGTTACATCTGTCCATCGGTATATTTTACTGACGGAAGGAAAAATATAATTTTCATGATTAAATTTAACTACGGCTGTATTAACGATGCCTTTGTTCGTCGTTTTATTCAATTGGTATTACCAATAGAATTATCCCGTTTACCAGCGGGTTTTTCAGCCAGTAAACGACAGATTTCTTGTAGTGGTATGACCCTTTTTTAATCAAAATTTGGCCAAATGCAATCAACTCTATAATCTTATGAAACCTCACATCTTTGTGCTTAATGTCCAAATGCAAACAACTCTCTAATCTTGTGAAACCTCACATCATTATGCTTAGTCGTTGTATGATACACTTAATTCTTTTCGAAATAAATGACATTTTGAATTTTAAAGTATATCTAGACTCCACCTTGGTTGAAACCCACTTCTTTCACTAGTTTTGTAAGTCATTATGCTTATTTAGAAACTTCAGTTACTATCATATGCTCTACTTCAGTTGTAAACAATATAACTATAGACTACAACATTGATTTTCAACAAATAAGTCCTCCAACATGAGTGGAGATATATCTTATAGCACACTTCCTTTTATCCAAATCTTTTGTATATATTGAATTCACACATCCCATAATTAAAGGGTCACCTATCTTACTTTTAAATATAATCTCATGGTTTGATGTTCCTTTCAAATACATGAGTATCCACTTGGCTACTTCTTAATATGGTCTTTCAAGCTTCTACATATGCTTACTAACTTGACTAATAATGTTAGCCAGATTTCGCCTAATATAAACTATTACAAATATTAAATATCTAATAGTGCTAGCATATTGATACAACCAGCCTTTGCAATGGAGCTCCATGACTTACACATCAACCTGACAAACTATACATGCCAAGTTGTCCAATTACAATGCAACAAACTTTAAGGCTTAAACAAGCAATGGAAGCTTTTGTTCAAGCCCAAATCATAAGTCAAGTACATGAGGAGACTGAAACATCCATGAAGGAACACCAAGACATGCCCAAGCTTGTGACTTTGTTAGACGAGGCGTTGGAAGAGGCCAGTACTTAGCCATTTTGGGAAATAAGCTTAAGTCTTATTTGGGGCACGTTTTTTGATAATTTGGGCTTGTTATCTATTATATCTTATTTTAGGCCTAAGGACTTGTTTATGGATTGTCCTTTTAGTTAGTAGAATGTGTTTTGTTTGCTAGGGATATTTGGCGACTTATTTGTTTTAAGGTGTTTAGCCCATTCCTTAAAGAACTTGGATCAAATTATGTTCAATGGGCTAGATACTCCTATATTTGTTAGGATTAGCCTAGTTTTCATTAAATGGGCTTGCAAACCTATTCCTATTAGGGTTAGGACTTGGTCAAGGGTATTTATACCTTATTATATCCTTGTAACCTGGATTGGATGATGAATAAAATTTTAGAATTGAATTCTTCAAGTGAGGCGTGAATGTCTTCATGGTTACATCAAGAAATTGATTTACATCAATAAGTAAGTACTTGCAACATAAATTGATTTCTGATTTCTTTTGGATTGAGTCTCAAACATATGATTTGGGGTTTGATTTAGCTTATTTAATTTAATAGAAAGTTGGGGGTTTGATTAATAGGATTAGAGGGGTTTCAAGAACCTTATTTTCTTGGGGTTTCCGTATCATCTTGGTATCAGAGCTTTATCTTAATTCTATTGAACTCATAGTATCTTTATTGTGTTTTTTCTTCTTATTTGTTTCTTTAGAAAAATAAAAAATGATTTATAGTTGATTGTCGAATCTGTCATTGTTACTATTTTTTAGTTATTGTTGTATCTTTTATTCTTCAGTTGCTTTCTTGTTTCTTAAATCTTGATTCTGTAATCTTGATAAAAAAGGTGAACAGTAGAAAAAACGAGAACAATAGCCGAAAAAAGAAGGTGAACAGTATAAAAATGTGAATAGTAGCCAAAAAAGGTGAAAAGTACCCAAAAAAAGTGAACAGTAGCCAAAAAAAGAAGAGAAATTTCAAGATTAATAAAAGAACACCTAAGATTGTGATTCTTTGAATCTTTGTTTGATCCTTGCTTCAAGATTCATCAAGATTGCCATCTTTAACTTCAAGATTGATTTGTTTCAACAAGAACGAATCTTTCCATTCAAGAACATATCAAGATTTTCTTTCTTGAAATTTTTATGCTATTCTTGGAAATTCAGATTAGGTAATTAACTCTTTTTGCATGAAACTTAAGTTAAAACTTCAAATTAGCCTATGTTTTATGCAAAAGCCATTGAAAGCACATTGAGTTGCCTACTTTAAACCTTAGACAGATTTGAAATTTGTTCTTTTAGCTCTTGTTTTTTTTTAAAGTTTGCAATATATTAAGTGTCCTTTTTTAATTCTTAGTTTACTTTCTTGTTTGTGCCTTTCTTTGCTTCCATCACATTGAATTGGACAATCTTGCATTTATATTGTACAATTATAAACAAAAATCATAGCATACACATCTTTTCCATCCGTGTATTAGCATACTATTTAATTTCTATCTGTGCATTACTTTGCTTCTAGAATTGTTCTTATTTCATTCTTGTTAAGATTTACTTGTTCTTTCCGATTAATTTGTGTTGCTTGCTGTTTTCTTAGTTTTGATGAACCAGTTTCTGAAAAGGAATTTTAAAGACATCACTTGAGAGGTAAAAGGTATGAGGGTGAGCATATATAGTGAAAAGCTATTAATATTGTGTGAAAACACGAGTGTATAATCTGATTTGAGGGAAACACGCAAGGGAGTGTGTAGCACCCCACTCTTGGAAGACACGTACCTGACATCTTGAGTGATGTCCAAGTGTGTACCTTGCAAGGGTGGAATTCTAGAATAGTCAAACACTTGAAACCCAGTACAAAATTTTCAAAAATAGCATAACGTATGTGGAAATCAATAATTAATTGGGCCCGTTTTATTCATAAAATTTTTCAATTTACAAGGGTTACAATCATTTCACAAATCATTTGAATTTCATTAGTCACTAGGGCCCATTACAGATACAAAACACTTAAATTAATAAGTGTTATTACGTTACAAAATCATTTACAAAAATTTCCCCTTTGGGAAGTTATTATAAACAAAAACAAGGAAATACAAATGCAGACGTGAACTGATCCCGACCTCTTTCTTTTACTTAAACGTAGTGGATAGACTCCAATTTGATTAACTGGAGATATTCTCTAATCTTGAAAAATATTGCAATTCTTTGGTGAGTTTTTGCAAACTCAGTGAGTGACCATCCTTGATGGCTCACTCAATCACATAACACATCAAAACATATAATCACATAATTCATATTACTGTATTAGTTCCTCATATTGAGTCACACACATTTCACTTTCATTTAACTTTTATTTCACAATCCAAATTCATTCAAACAATTTATTTCAACCATTTAAACCATACATATCAATCATCAAACAAGCATATTAAATGTTTATGCAATGCTCATGAGATTCACTTTCGTTTATTACTTTGTTGTAACCAAGTACCTTCAATTGTCCTATATCCATTGTGGATATCGAGCTCATTGATAACTATTTAATATCCATTGGGGATATTGGGCTCATTTTACATAGTAAGCTTTTGGCTTTTATACACTTTATGAGCTTTAAGCTCTTTTTCGGTGGCTACTCCAGTCACAATTGCCTTTATTTTTCATGCATTCATGTAATGGAATACATCACATTCACATATTTTTAATCAGTCATTTATTTCTTCTTTACACATGTCATCGGACCTTACTTCGACACTCAAAATTTAAGTTAAGTATCACTTATTTCTTCCAATTCACATTCAATGAGCACTTTTATTATTATTCATGCATTTATTAAACTCATCAGACATTTAATGTCTAGAACCATAACAATCACATTTCATAATCATTCAATCAATAATTCATAAATGAAATAATCATAAAAGTAAGACCATCTAGATCGACTCACATTATGCTATAGGTTAACATTAGCTTTCATGGTCTGGAAAAGTTTGAATGTAGATGTTTATCCTGTACATCAAAATTATGCAATACACACGATGCACACACATTAAAATTGCACAATTATAATTATTCCTTTATGCACAAATGTGTATATGGAATGTGTATAATGCATGCTCAATGACAATCTTAGGAATCTTTCCATTATTCTTGTCATAATATCAATCATATATCAAAACTCACCTAAGTATAATTTGTACTTAGGGTTTACACCTTAATAAAACCACAAAATTGAAATTGATAACTCATTTTGTCAATTCAGATTTTTCATAAAACAACCTTCGGGTCTATTGTACATGATCAATCTAACAATAAAAATGAAGTAATTTGGCAACACTTTCTTCTAGAAAAATGGTCCGCATTTCTTAAGTTTCTAATGACATCAAGATCATTCAATTTGGTTCAATAATCCAAAAGTTATACTCCAAATAATTTAGACTATTTTTAAACTGAGACAGTATTTTGTGCTTAAATTCAAGTTAGATTCTAGAATTCTATAGATAGAATTAAAATTCTATTTCTTCATAAAAATTGTAGCCCTATGTCTTTAGTGTACTCCAAATAAAAAAGCATTCCATTTGGATAACTAGAGAACAAGATATTGTCAAAATACCAAAGCATGTTTA
Source organism: Erythroxylum reticulatum (assembly GCA_025504915.1). Classification (NCBI taxonomy): domain Eukaryota; kingdom Viridiplantae; phylum Streptophyta; class Magnoliopsida; order Malpighiales; family Erythroxylaceae; genus Erythroxylum; species Erythroxylum reticulatum. The sequence continues at coordinate 8,281,586 of JANSVA010000004.1, forward strand.
AGCTGTGTAGGAAAGTTAGCCACGACAAACTTTTCCTGAGAGGAAGTCCTACAAGTTGGCCTTAGTTCTCTGCGGCAAACTTTCATAGAAGCACAATCAGGACTCAACTTCCAATTTTCCAGATTCTAACTCGTTACTTACTACATTCACTACCTTAATCATATCTATCATTTCTAATTCAATTTCTCCTCATTTTTCCATCATTCTAATTCCATTTCAACTCAATATAATCCATGAACAAATTATAGTCATGATTGATAATAAACACTAAAAATAGAACAAAAACATATATCCACATTCATCATCAACTTACTATATATATTTAGCTTCATTTTCACTTTCATTTCACTTTTAGCTATCACCTTAATTCTTCCCATTGCAAGATACTACACTTGTCTTTTCTTTAACATCAATAATCAATCCAATTCATTTCTAAAAAAACTAATGATCCATGTTTTTATACATCAAAAATAGAACATGTGAATATCCATTCACAAATCAATTTTTTTTGCACTTCATTGTACATTCATTAAGGATTCATTCTAACTATAAACATCTCTATATCAATTCATGAATCATTAATCATCATCCATGTAAAAGCAAGACATGAATCTACTGCATTCCTCATTCACATTTTTAACATATGCCCATCCCCATTTTATGATCATTTAACCTCTAACTATCCTCAAACATGAATCATTCATCAAAGCCATGAAGGGCAATAAGTTACTTACTTAATTTACCTAAGGCTTCTTTAAGAATCTCCAAGAACCCTGGCTCCTTCAACATCCACAAAAATCCACTTTCAAGGTGAAATGGGTTGGGTCTTTTAGCAAAAAGAAGGAGAAGACAATGAATCGTGAGGAATCGAAGTGAAGGAGTTAGATAAAAATTAACATGGTGAGGGTGAGAATGAGTTCGTGAGAGAAGAAGAGAAAGATGAAGAAAACGATGGGGAAATGAAGCATATGTCATGAATAGGTAAGTAAAAGACCATTCTTAAGTAAAAGACCATGGAATGGTCTTTAATTGGATAAAAGAATAGTAAGTGATGAGGGTAGTGACACTTTTTTCTTTCCTATGGTCCCACTTTTGCTCTTTTAATCTACTAGTTCATTTGTCTCCAATTTTCAACCCCAATTTTTAATGACATAAGTCATTATTAAATCTTAATGTCACATATTAAAATTTGTACTACCATTTGACATTTATTTCTACCACTATTCATCAATTTACTTGCCACTTGGCATTTTTGCTAGTCTAGTAATACCCAACATTTTTCAACAATTTCTCCTAAAATTCACCAAAATTATAATACAATTATTTATACTTCTTCAATTCGGTTTTCAATACAAATAATTCACATTTATCAATATAAGTACATTTATAATCAATTATACTTGGAATGTCAATGAATGCATGTACAATCATTTTAATGTGTGCAAAAATTGAAATTCACGTATGTGTATGCTAACATTATGTATGACCATAAGATGCATTTTTCTTAACTCTCATGTACTATATTTTAGGGTTCTGGCCTTTAGTATGGGAACGGGACGTTACAGAGTGATTGTGAGGTTCTTTCTAATGTTTTCTTGCAAGTTTACACCATGTTTAAGATAAATGGTAAAGATGGTAATGTTGATGGGAAGTCTAGTGAAGGAAAAGGAATTGACAATGAATAACAAAATAAGACTTTTTTTACTTTAGCAACTATGCAAAATCAGTTTCTAACGATAGTGAACATGTTTAGAGATGTCAGTGACAACTTTGACAGACAAGATAGATTGATCGGAGCTTTGAAAGAGTTTTCAGTTAATAATACACCAAAAGAAAGAGCTTTAACTATAGCTCAAAATCCCCAAAACTATGAAGAAGAAGTTGCTGGTTATGAAGAAGATGATGAGAGGGGTGGTTGACGTTCGAAACTATGGAAAAGGAGGAAAAGGAGATAGAGGCCGAAATAGGGGAGGCCATAGGGGGAGAGTTAAAAGGGGCAGAGATGAGGAAGAAGTTAAGAGAGTTGATAGAAACATAGGAAGCATCAAAATGAAGATTCCATCTTTCCAAGGGGGAATGATGCAGAAGCCTACTTGGAGTGGGAAAGGAAAGTAGAGATGATATTTTCTTGCCATAAGTCCTCAAAAGAAAAGAAGGTGAAGTTGGCAGTAGTTGAATTCTCTGACTATACAGCGGTTTGGTGGGATCAATTACTTCTGAATAGGAGAAGGGATAGAGATAGATCTATTGAAACATAGGCAGAGATGAAGTGCATCATGAAGAGACGTTTTGTGCCTAATTACTACTGCACGGAGTTGCACCAAAAACTCCAAAATTTGAGATAAGGTACTAAGAGCATTGAGGATTACCACAAAGAGATGGAAACGGCTATGATAAGGGCTGATATTGAAGAAGAAAGGGAAGCCACCATGGCTCCATTTCTTACTAGTTTGAATAAAGAGATAACCAACATTGTAGAGTTGCATCACTATATGGAGCTTGATCAAATAGACAACATGGATATGAAAATTGAAAACCAATTGAAGAGTAAAAGCTCAAACAAGGCTTACAATTCTAGTTCTTCAAGTTGTTAGAGTTCCAAGTGGCCTAAGAAGGAAGAAAAGGGCAAGGACAAGTCTAATGACTACAGGGACAAGTCCAAAGATAAAGGGATAGCCTCTAAAGGTATGAATTCTCAACCAAATAGTGTTAATGCATCTACTAATCATAGGGATATTAAATGCTTTAAGTGTTTGGGATCTGGTCATATTGCTTCACAATGCGTAAATAGAAATTTTGTGCTTTTGAGAGATGATGGGGTAATTGAGTCCTAAGAGATTGATGGAGAAGAAACGCCTAAGCTTGAGGATTGCAATGATATGGACGTAGAGGAACCTGTCCAAGCCAAAGCCCTTATGGTTAGGCATGCTCTTAATGTGCAAAAGAAGGTAAAAGTAGATGAGCAGAGGGAAAACATCTTCCATACACATGCTTTAATCAATGGTAAGATGTGTGGTATGATAATTGATGGAGGGAGATGTACAAATATAGCTAGTACAATTTTGGTAGAGAAGTTGGGGTTGCCTATTATTAAACATCCTAGCCTAAATAAGCTACACAATGAATGTGGAGAAGTAAAGGTACACAAGCAAGTGAAGGTTGCATTCTCCATTGGTAGGTATTCCGATGAGCTTTTGTGTGATGTAGTACTAATATAGGCGGGTCATATATTGCTGGGGAGGCCTTGCCAATATGATAGGTGTATGATCCATGATGGCTACAAGAATAAGTACTCATTTAAGATGGGAGATCAAACCTTTGTTTTAACGCCTCTAAAACCAAATGAGGTTCATGAGGATCAATTGAGGCTTGCAAAATCTATGGAAGAGCAAAAACAAAGGGAGGCTATGAGTTTGAAAAAAAGAAAAAGAAAAGAAGCCATTAAAAAAAAATAAAAATAAAGGCCCAATTGAGAGAGATTGCATTAGTGAGAAAAAAATATAGGGAAGTGCAAAACAAAAAGGAGAGTTGAGCGAAAACAAGAGTGGAAGAAAAAAGAGTACCTTCTTTACAAAATCAAGGGATATGAGACAGGTGCTTTACACACCTAAGCCTTTAATTTTGCTTAACTATACAGAAATTCTTTATAATGAGGCTGACCTTGACTCTTCTGTGCCTAGTGTTATTAAATCTATTTTGTAGGAATACTCAGATGTCTTTCTAGATGAGATACCCTTGGGACTTCCACCTTTAAGATCTATTGAACACCAGATAGATTTTATGCCAGAGATCAAATTCCAAATCGCCCAGCTTATAAGAGTAATCCTGAGGAGACATAGGAGCTTCAAAAGCAAGTGGAGGAACTTTTAAAGAAGGGGCATGTGAGAGAAAGTTAAGCCTATACGTAGTTCCAGTATTATTAGTTCTAAAGAAAGATGGGACATGGCACATGTGTGTAGATTGCAAGGTAGTGAATAAGATAACGGTAAAGTATCGCCACCCAATTCCTAGATTAGATGATATGCTTGATGAATTACATGGTTCTTGTTTCTTTACAAAGATTGATCTTATAAGTGGCTATCATCAAATTAGGAAGAAAGTAGAAGATGAATGGAAATCAACCTTTAAAACTAAATATGGTTTATATGAATGGTTGATCATGCCTTTGGTTTAAAAAATGCACTTAGCACTTTCATGAGATTTATGAACCATGTTTTGTATGAATTTATTGACAAGTTTGTTGTTTTATATTTTGATGATATTCTGATTTACAGTAAAGGCCTTGATGAGCATGTTTTTCATCTTAAATCTATACTTGTGGCACTTAGGTATGAAAAGCTTTATGCTAAACTTAAAAAATGTTCTTTTTATATGGATAAAGTTGTATTTCTTGGCTTTGTTATTTCTGCCCATGGTGTTCATGTTGACGAGGAGAAGTTTAAGGCTATCAAAGATTGGCCTCCTCCTAAGTCTGTTAGAGATGTGCGTAGTTTTCATAGTTTGACTAGCTTTTATAGGTGATTTATGAAAGATTTTCACACCATTGCTGTGCCATTAACTGAAATCATTAAAAAAATGTTGGTTTTAAATGGACTGAGGAACAAGAACTTGCGTTTAATGTTTTAAAAGATAAATGGTGTTCTGCACCTGTTTTAAGTTTGCCTAACTTCAATGAACTTTTTGAGATTAAATGTGATGCCTCCAGGTTAGGTATTGGTGCTGTTTTGATGCAGGGTAGGTGTCCCAATGCAGACTTCAGTGAGAAGCTTCATGGACCATAACTAAATTATTCCACTTATGACAAGGAACTATATGTCTTGGTGAGAGCATTGGAAACTTGGCAACACTATCTATGGCCAAAGGAGTTTGTGATTCATTCTGACCATGGATCAGTTAAGCATTTGAAGGGCCAAGATAAGTTGAATAAGAGACATGCGAAATGGCTAGAGTTCATTGAAACTTTCCATATGTGCTCAAATACAAGCAAGGTAAGGAAAATGTAGTGGCTGATGCATTATCAAGAAGGTACACTCTAATCAATACTTTGAGTTCTAAAATGCTTAGATTTGAGTTTATTAGAGATTTGTTGCTTCGGATTATGATTTTGGGAATGTTTATAGTGTGTGTGAGCATGTTGCATTTCAAAATTTTTATAGGCATGATAGGTACTTGTTTAGGGAGAATAAGCTTTGTGCACCCATTTGCTCTATATGTGAAATACTTATGTGTGAATCACATTATGGAGGATTGATGGGTCACTTTGGGGTGTAAAAGACATGTGACATACTTTGTGAACATTTTTATTGGCCTAACATGAGAATAGATGTTGAAAAAATATGTTCTATGTGTGTTGCATGTAGACAAGAGAAATGAATGACCATCTATATAGTTTGTATATTCCTTTGCCTATGCCTAGGCATCCTTGGACTGACATATCAATGGGCTTTGTATAGGGATGCCTTGGATAAAAAAAGGTAGGGATAACATATTTGTGGTTGTGGATAGGTTTAGTAAAATTAAAAACTTTATTACATGTCATAAAACTAATGATGCCACTTATACTGCTTATTTGTTCTTTAGGGATGTTGTGCATTTGCATGGTGTTCCTAAAACTATTGTTTTAGAATATGATGTAAAGTTCTTGAGTCAATTTTAGCCTGCTCTTTGGGGAAAGTTAGGAAAAAAGCTTTTGTTTTCTACTACTTGTCATCCTCAAACAGATGGCGAAATTGAAGTGTTCAATAGAACTTTAGGACATCTTTTGTATATTGTTATACGAAAAAATCTTAAAACTTAGGAACAATGTTTGCCATTAGTTGAATTTGCATATAATAAAAGCATTCATTCTACTACTAGTTGTTCACCATTTGAGATGGTTTATGGATTTAACCCTTTGATGCCTTTGGATTTGTATCCTTTTCCATTACATGAGTTATCTAGAAGGGATGGAAAACACAAAGCCAAATTAGTGAAGAGCATTCATGAGAAAGCAAGGTAACAAATAGAGAAGCAGAATGAAGCAAATGCGTATAGGGTTAATCAAGGGCGCAAGTTGATGAGGTTTGAGCCTGGAGATTAGGTTTGGGTGAATTTTAGGAAGGAGAGGTTTCCTAAGCAAAGGAAATCTAAGTTGGATCCTAGAGGCGATGGCCCATTCCAATAGCTTGAGAGAATTAATGATAATGCCTACAGGATTGATTTTCCAGTTGAGTATCAAGTGTCCGCTACTTTTAATAATGCTTATCTCTCTCCCTTTAATAATGTAGGATCTGATTCGAGGATGAATCCTTTTAAGGAGGGAGGGGATGATACAACTAGCCTTTGTAATGAAGTTCCACGCCTTACACATCAACCTGACAAGCTACACATGCCAAATGGTCTAATTACAACTTAATAAACTTCAAGGCTTAAACAAGAAATACAAGCTTTTGTTCAAGCTCAAATCACAAGTCAAGTACATGAGGAGGCTGAAACATCCATGGAGGAACACCAAGGCATGCCCAAGCTTGTGAATTTGCTAGAGAAGGCGTTGGAAGAGGCTAGTACTTAGCCATTTTGGGAAATAAGCTCAAGTCTTTGGGGTGCATTTTTCTAATAATTTGGGCTTGTTATTTATTATCTCTTATTTTAGGCCCAATGACTTGTTTAAGGGCTGTTCTTTTAGTTAGTAGCATGTGCTTTGTTTGTTTGGGTTATTTTGAGACTTTTTTGTTTTAATGTGTTTAGCCCATTCCTAAAAGGATTTGGATCAGATTATGTTCAATAGGCTAGATACTCCTAGATTTCTTAAGATTAGCCTAGTTTTCATTAAATAGGCTTGCAAATCCATTCCTATTAGGGTTAGAACTTGGTAAAGGGTATTTATACCTTATTATATCCTTAATCTATATTGGATGATGAATAAAATTTCAGAATTGAATTCTTCAAGTGAGGTGTGAGTGTCTTCATGACTACTTCAAGAAATTGACTTGCATCAATAAGTAAGTACTTGCAATGTAAATTGATTTATGATTTCTTTTGGATTTGGTCTCAAACTTATGATTTGGGGTTTGATCTAGCATGTTTAATTGAATAGAAAGTTGGGGGTTTGATCAATAGGATTAGAGGGATTTCAAGAACTTTGTTTTCTTGGGGTTTTCGTATCACATATGGTACCTTAGACATATCATTAATTTCTGCATTTGCTTTTAGCACTAATTTATAAAAAATTTAATGGATTTACCAATAGAGTACTCACAGGTTGAACCATGGCCATTCCAAAATTTTCCAATAACTTTTTATTGTAGCTACTTTGAGATAACCACAATTTTCTAGACCTTTTATCCCTCCAAATCTTCATTTGTAGTAATTTATTGGCAACATCCAAATACTTCATCTCAAATTCCTTTCGTAACAAGATCTTTAGTTTGTTTATATCATACTCTTTACAATAATCAACATATTATTCATATATAGTAGCAAAAAAAAATGAATAATCTATCATCAAGACTTTTAACATATATACAACAATCATGCTCAAATCTTATGTAGCTAATTTGAATTATGTAAGACTGAAACCTTTTATATCATTATCGTGGAGATTGTTTTCAACCTTTTATATCATTATTGTGGAGATTTTGTTTAACCTATAAAGTGATTTCTTTGATTTACACACTAGATCTAGGTTGACATGACACTTTGGATTACTTTGTATAAACTTACTCCTTCAAGTCACCATGAACAAAAGTTAGTTTTCCATTCATGTGCTCTAAGTGCGTATCTAAAGTGCCATCAAAATCCAAATATAAGTATGGTAAACTATCAAGAAAAAGATATTATCATAATCAATAATCTTCCATTGTGTGTACCTTTTTTCTACTAATTGAGTCTTGAATTTTTCGTTCTTTCTTTTGCTACTGATGGCCTTCTCTCATATACCAATTTACACCTTATATACCTCTTTCCTTTAAAAAGGTACAACAATTTTTATACTTAATTCTTATGTAAAAACCTCTACCTACTCCATCATATATCTTATCCATCTAACAATTCTATTTACTGGCCAAATTGTGCATCTTATTTTATTTGTGGCTATACTAGGTTGATTATCTTATCCTGACATTAATATATTTCTTAAACTAGACTTTCGGCTTCTTTTAAGTATATTTCTAGCTAATCTAATTCTATTTATACCTCTTTCATACTATCCTCTACTAATTGATATGTGCTTAATTGATTGTTTAATTATTTCATAACATTTAGCAATTAATGACATTAAATTGTTTAAGATACTTAGTTTGACTCATATGTGATTTTAGGCAAAATTCAGAAGTAAAGAAGTACAAGCAAGTAGAAACTACAATATTTGGATCATTTTCTGAATATTTACGTTCACTTTTTTTCTTGGAGCAAGAAGAAGATTAGAGAAAATAAAGACAAGAAATAAAAACACAAAGAAAATGAATTAAAGTTGCTCACGGCTATGCATGTCCCATGCAAGAACTTGAGTTTAAATTTAATCGAAAGAATTTGGATTAATTGTTTCAGTAGTAGATGAAGGACCCAAAACAGTAGTGCAAAAGTAAGGAGCAACTAGGGGTAAAATGTAATGCAGTAGGTGAAGTATGGAGAGAAAATGAAGTAGTAGCAAACAAGCATGCCAAGGCTAAAATGAGGTAGTAGTAGACGTGTGGTCTGCGTTAAACATAGATGTAAGGAGCGTTTTAAATGGAAACGTCCAGTAACGAAGAAGGCATGAATAGTACTAGTGGACTAGAAATGAAATCACAAAATAGAGAGAGCAACGCATATCAAAACATAGTATGCAGTTGGAATGAAATAAGTAAACATATAGGAGAAAACAATGTAGAGGAAAGAGAGTTTTAAAGTGAGTGAACAATGACGGTGGACCAGGAATTAAATGAGAAAATGGGGTGGAGGCATTGCTTCTCTCGTCATTCTTTCACATGCAAAGGAGTTATAAGATGGTTGGTACTAGGAGCATAAAAATGAAGACGAAAGTTTAGTTTCCCAACAATGGTTCAACGGCAATATCAACTCCAAGTCACGGTTAAGCTATTTTTATCATTTTAAGGTTGTAATTTCTTTCAGATTGTTGTCTTGTAGTTGTTGATTTGATTGGGTTTTGGGATGAATGATCTTAATACGTTATTTTGATTGTTCTATTTCAAACTTATTGCTAAAACATTGAATGCAATTCATAATTGTTACTTTTGATGTTTGCGAGTAACATCTAATGATCCCGTATCGTTAGGAACAATATAACTTAGGTTAGATAACCTAAACATGTGAGGTTACTGCTTACATTGATCATTTTCCACGTTGTAATGCGGCTGCTAAAATAAACCTAGAGATCATATCCTAGGTTATTTGGTAGTTAGGTTTAATTAATAATCATATCTTTATTAGACAAAACTAAGGGGAAACTGAGATTATGAGAGCATTCTATCTGTCTTAGATTAATAGTCCAAATAGAGTTATAAAGACATTAGGATGATAAAATATGCTTGATCGTGTTTAGGATGAGATTGAACCTAGAACTAGACATTACATATATTTGATAGTTTAATCATTTTCGATTGTTTTTTTAATTTATTTTCAATAATTTGCTTTTATTTTATTTTCTAAATTGCTAAAAATCCAAAAAAAACCCTTTTTAAATTTTCCTTACACCAATTAATTTTGTTATGAAAATTAACCGAACATTCCCTGCGGATTCAATCCTAACTCATTATAACTATAAATTTTAGTGTGCAGAGTTAGGTAAATTTTGCAATGCACTTGACACGTGCTTTCATTAATCATGACACATCTATATATATTTGCTTTAACATATGTTACTTGTCAAACACTACACCCCTACTTATGACATTTTTTATGTCACATTTTAATACTTATATCCCTTCACACTTTTAAGGTAATCAATAATGCACATTTCTTCAATTCCTAGTCAAGCTTGAAACTATCATGACTAGAGACATGGTTATATGTAGGACATCCAAAGGTTTTTATATTTAAAAGATCTACCTTACTTTTTAACTATGCTTTCTCATTCACTCTCCCATCCAGTGATATTCATAGTGATTTGTTGATGACATAACAACTTATACTCATTCCTTTCACCTAAAAAAATTCTAGAGATCCTCATATTCAATCTCAAATATTTGACTCTTTCAATTACGAATTTTGTGCATCCTTTCTATAATTCCATTTTGATATGGTATTTCTTAAACTATGTTGTTTATCTAAATCTTATGCTCCATATTTTATAATTTTGATCGATATACTTGGTATTGTTCATAACCTCAAATACTTGATTTTTTGTCTCTTTAATTTTTCACCTCAGCCTTTCATGTCTTGAACTTTTCAAAGATCTCAAATTTATGGTTTATAAAGTATATTTAAAATTTTCTTAAAAAATTGTCAATAAATGTCATAAATAACTAGGATTCACATAATGCAAACTCTTTTATAGGATCTCATACATTAGTATATCCATAGTTAAGAAGTTCTTTGATTTTTTATTTGCATGTCCTCAATGTTGGTCGAGGTAAGTTTCAATCTTATAAACCCTCAACATTCTACAAGTGCACAGTTCGTATCGTAATATTAAAGGTGTCAATCCTATGAGGAAGGGGAGTAATCTAGTACTAAAATATAAGGCTAGAAAAACTATAAAACTAAAAATAAAAGATGCAATAGAAAATAATTACGAGAATTGAGTTCAACCAATCCAATCAGAAATTAAACACAAAAGTATTAACAAGTGTGCATTATGAAATCACAATAGAAATCAACCTAAGGAATTTACCAATTTATGATAAAGGGGATTTTACTTATCATTAATGCTAACCTAGTTGATTATGTGCCAATGGAGTGTCGGTTCTAAACTATCCTAGGTTTGATTACTTTCTCTTAAGTTATAACCATTAAACCCTAAATTATAAACCCTAACTAGATTATGGATTAACAAATTATCTAAAACTCTAATTAGCTCTGGAGCACTCTAATAGACTATAAAAACATCACACGAGATCTCTCTCCTCATAATTACTAATATGATTTGACATGGTTTATATTAAATCACCTTACTCTCATTAATCCAATTTAATCATTTTTCATTCAGTCCACCCTCTCAGTTTATTACCAAATTATGCAAGAAGCAACCAAATCATGACATTCATCCAATAAACACAATCAACTAAATTATCATTAAATTGAAATAAAATCCTGAAGGAGAGTTTAAAACATCATCAATATTCTAAATTATATCATCATACTATCCATCTCAATTCTATACATAAATAAAATCGAAACGAAAAGGAAATAATGACTTAGAATAGACGACAGAAGGAAGTAACGTTAGGAAACTTCTTGATTTAGGAAGCACGTCGAGTCAGCTTCATCTTCCTCTTCCTCGTCTTCCTTCTTCTTCTTTCTCTCTCTCTTGGTATTCTCTCTTTAGGGTTTCAAGTATGGTTGATGCAAAAAGCTGCTTTGCGCTCCTTTTAATGTTCTCTAAATTGTCTTTTATGTTTTGGGTAACCTTAGGGTCTTTTTAGGGTCTAAAAGGTCTAAAAAGTCCTTCTAAATATGACATTTGTAAGTGTCTACACATTTACCTGATGTAGGCCACGTCTATTTTGAGCCACATCTAAGCCTTTTGTCACGATTGTGGGCTATTGTTTTAACCTAAATGTCTTCCAAAATTCCTCCATTCTTTGATACTGACCCTGAAATACTAGCAAACACATCAAGGTACCTCAAAAACATAATATTTAAGCATAAAAGCTTGTACTAACCCATAAAATACTTAAGAAAAAAATAAATAACAAACTAACACAATTCTAACCGAAACACATACTAAATGATCGAATTAATGGCTAAACACATATTAAACTATGCCCTAAAACATAATGCAATTTATACTTATCAACACCCCACACATAAATGTTTGCTTGTTGTCAAGTAAAAACAACATACAATGTAAAAATGCAAAGTACACAATGCAATAATAAGGCAATGGCTTCAACTTCATAAAACAAATTTAACTCTAAACATAATCATTCAAGTTGTTCCAAACTATTAACATGCAAAATATGCATCTAGGAACTCTGGACTAATATACATATTAATAAAAACTTAAATGTCAAGTTTATTCCCCTTTCAATTATACACACACATTAATAATTATTTGGTCAATCAAACTTTGAAACTAAACCTAAGTACGTATTCATGAAAAGTTAAGCTACTTACATGTTTGGTAGATTTTTATTAGAAAACATTCTTTTTTGTTATTTTTTATAGATATGGACCTATTATTTTTACATGTAGGCAAACATTGGTGATGAATGTTGATCTGGTTACTTGAATAAATCATGTCTTTAGTAAGTTGCTTAGTTGGAATGTCATTATAGCCTTTTGAGGCAAAGGCACACAATTGTGGTGGGTGTTGATCTGATTACTTAGTTACATCACACTTTCAGCTGATTACTAACTCTATTCATCACTTGAAGGCTAAAGGAATAGTTATTTATTTTAAATTTATAAACACTTTTTTTTTCTCTTTAATGCCTACCTTGTTACTTTAGCTACTCATTTTTATGAAAAAATAATAGCAAAGCTACTTAGTCGAAAGACCTAAAATTATGAACAAATGTGACAACTTATAGGGTGATAAACTAAGATAGAATCCTAATTAACTTTCATATTTTAACCAAAGATCCTAGATCACTAATTTCACGAGCTAATGACTCTTCATAACTTAATAGATTATGTTTAAAATTAAATTGATTTCGTTCCATCTAAGCCATCGATACATTCATATAATTCACAATATGCAACCTAAACACACTAGTATAATAATATATAAAATTCATACTTAAAGAAAAACACAAAACCCTCCCCACACTTAAACAAGACATTATACTCATTGTGAGAAGAAGACAAACAAACACATATGGAAGGAAATAACATAAAATAAAATAAAACAAAAATAAAGGCTAAATTTAAAAGAAAAGGTTTAGAAAGAAAACCTTATGGAGATGGAGGTAATGATGGTGAGGGAGGCGATAGTTACATAACTTGAGCCTCAAAATACCTATGAATACGTCTGATGTCCCGGCTCTGGCAAATTTGTCCATTTGCCAAATTATCTGTCATAGTTTTGGTTTGATTAGATATTACTGTCAGTGCTTTCTTTCATCCTGATTCTTCTTCTTTGTCCTCCTCCTTGGACTCCTCACTAGTAGAATCCCTTTCTTATTGTTGCTGAGTGCTAGAACTCACTTGATTGGTCCTAATCTTGATGTGTGTTTTGGAACTAATATCACAAAATTCCATATTATGAGACTTCAGGATTTCAACTAGCCACAAATGATGATGGTTCTTGAATTCAAGATGGTAGATCATGAATCTGTTGCACTCAACTCCGTAATAATCAGCTATGGCTGAAGCCAAGTGTAACGTCAAACTTTCGGAGCCCTTTTGTGTTG
>JANSVA010000004.1:8295178-8312747 GCA_025504915.1 Erythroxylum reticulatum
CACTAATTTCGCGAGCTAATGACTCTTCACAACCTAATAAATTATGTTCAAAATTAAATCGATTTCATTCCATCTAAGCCATCGATACATTCATACAATTCACAATACGCAACCTAAACACACTATCATAACAATATGTAAAATTCACACTCAAAGCAAAACACACAACCTTCCCCACACTTGAACAACACATTGTCCTTAATGTGAGAAGGAGACAAACAAACACACATGGAAGGAAATAACATTAAATAAAATAAAAATAAAGACTAAATTTAAAAGGAAAGCTTTAGAATCAAAACCTTACGATGATGGAGGCGATGATGTTAAGGGAGGCTATAGTTGCACACCTTGAGCTTTGAAATACCTATAAATATGTCTGATGTCCCGGCTCTGGCATTTTTGTTCCTTTGCCAAAGTATCTGTTATAGTTTTGGTGTGATCATATATTGTTGTCAATGCTTTCTTTCATCCTAATTCTTCTTCTTCTTCCTCCTCTTTGGATTCCTCACTAGTCGAATCCCTTTCTTGTTTCGTTGAGTGCTCGAACTCACTTGACTGGTCCTAATCTTGATGTGTGTTTTGGCACTAATATTCCAAAGTTCCATATTATGAGATTTAAGTATTTTAGCTCGCCACAGATGATGATGGTTCATGAATTCAGGATGGTAGACCATAAATCCATTACAATCAACTCTGTAATAATTAGCTATGGTCAGAAACAAGTAACCCATTCTTAAGTTATTGCTCATCTTACGTCGAGTAGCAATAATTGTGTTGTGGGTGCTTGTGCAAATTGGGATGCTATGGTCTATGCACTATAACAGGAAAAGTTCCTTTGTCGAACACTTTTTAGTTTTTCTTGTCAAAAACAATTTAAAACATGAATTTGTGCAGTGTCAAATGTTCATGGCTTCTGATGATGTTGTTATGTGCATTCTTAGTGTCAAAGCACTCTAACCCAGTTAATTCAGTCTAGTAGGGGGTGAAATGAAAATCATTGTGCTAATCCACTACGGATGATTCATGGAACCCACAAATTTCATACAAAATATCATAACTCTTTAGGTTTATTGGATTTGAACTGAAGGGATGTAAAGAATTCTAGGGTTAGTTCTTCATAAATTGGATATTGAAAATGAATAAACTGTCTCTATTGGATTCTCTCTATTAAATTCTCAAGCTTGTCTCTCAATTCTATTCTATCTAAAGTCTCAAAATGGAAGTACTTGGGAACCGTAGTTTGCTTATTGTGAAGGGAGTGAAAGCGGTTACCTTCCTCATCTGAGAAGAACAGGAAAGGCACTTTGTAATTCGCTGCCTTATCTCTTTTTCCACAGCCTAATACTTGGTTTCCCATTAAAATAGGCGCACTTAACAGTCTACTTGATCCATGAACCCATTAGGAATGAGAGTGTGCATGAGATGCGAGAGTAAAGGAGTTGAGGGTAGGTAGAGCGAAGTGAGAGACTTTGAATGTCTTATATGTAGAGAGAGAGTCTAAATGAAAGTGTTGGAAGAAATGAGATTAGAATTGAATATGTAGGCAAGGGCAGGGAAATTTTGTAAGAAAAAGAACTGAAAAATGTGTGCCAGTAATGCCCTGCCACAAGCCACGATCGTGGCCTTCAATGATTTCACCAATTTCTGATTTTTTCGTCTTTCATCCTTATACACACCCATGAGATCCTTTCCTAACTTCTTTTTAGCACTATCACCTCATTTTACTTTCCTTCTTGACCATCTTTATCAAAATTAATGCCCTACTCTTTCGTGATATTTATTTGAAACTGGAAAAGCTTAACTACAGAATTCAAACTATCTAAAATCAAGGAAATAACCGATAATTTAAAAACCATGAGTTGCCTCCCATGTAACAATTCTTTTAAAATCATTAGCTTGATGCTTTCTTTACTCCAAGGAGTTTAAGAAAATTCTTCGGTGGTGACTCGATTGTCAATCTCATAAAATGTACGCGCGCTACCTGGTTACTTATACTGCCACCTTCCTTTTCCTGATTCTTTCTTCTCCTTCTCCTGTGAGATTTATTCTTTTCTGGGGAACACCTTTGATCATCATGCTTCTCTTTTTCTTCACCAAAATTCTTTCCCTTCATGATGGCCATGGTTTGGAGAGGACTTTTATCATTATTCGTTATAATGAAAGACACATGTTCCTCTCTTACTCTTAGAATCAACTCGCACCTGTCTACATCAATAATTGATTGAGCAGTGGCCAAAATGACCGCTCGAGGATTATTGGGGTTTTCGCGTCTTCTTTTATGTCCAATATGAAAAAGTTCGTGGGAAAGGTAAACTTTTCTGTTAGAACATGCACATCTTATATGATACCCTTCGGACGATGAACTAACTTATTTGTCGTTTTTACTAGTATCTTGGTGGGGACTATCTCTCCGAACCTAGCTTTTGATATAAGGAATATGGAATTATGTTTATAATGGCTCCCAAATCAGCAGAGACTCTCTCTATTTTAACACCCTTAATAATGCAAGGGACATAAAAATCCCCTAGATCCTCCTTATTTGGTGGTGTTGTCAATTTCTTTTCTTCCTCCAATTTTTTCCACCTTTACCCTTATTAATTCTACCGTTATAAGTTGTGGTTCTAGTTGCTCGATCATGTCTACAACTTCATTCAGCTCAGCTTCCTTAGATTTCCTTATATTTTTGATCGGGAATGGAATCGGGGATTTGTACTTTTTTATCTCGAGAAAATTGTACCTTGCTAGTAGAGAGCCTTCCTTATTCTCTTAGATCTTTGCCTTCCCCTTATTATTGAATGGATTTGGCTTTCACTATTCTAAAATGGGGTAGGTTTTTATGTTGATGGTTCTGGTTGTTTGTAATTCTGGTTGACTTTGAAAAACATTCTTATCAACCTTATTCTTGTCCTTCACTTCATTGTCTTCAGCTTGGTGTGATTCCTACTCAGTTGCTTATGTAATGACAATGATTCTTTCCGATTGGACTTGGTGTTACTTAGAAGGGTTCCTACATTTTGGGTCGCTATTGCTTATGCCAATTGACCTACTTAGACCTCTAAGTTATGTATCAAGGAGGCTTGGTTCTTTGTAACTTGCTCAAACTTGCCTTCAAGCCTCTTATATGCATCCTCTATACCTCCAATTTTGTCTAAAATTTTGTCCAATTTAGATTCCATCAAACACGGTTTGTCTTGCTCGAAACCTGGTGGTCTTTGAGGTCTGAGCTGTCCTTCAACATTGTTTGACCAAGAGAAGTTAGGGTGATTCTTTCACTTAAGGATATGTTGGAGTAGGGATTGTTTGTCCCTCCTCGACCATATTGAGTTCCCATATAGTTTACTTACTCTGATCCATTATCCTTCATCAAGAAACAATCGACTGTATCATGATCCATCTCCTCAGAGCTCACACTTCAATTGAACAACTTTTACTGTATTTGAGGACGAAGCCTTCATGTTGTGTAGCTGTTGAGTTAAATTATCAAGTTATTGCATTTATATCATTTGATCGACAACTATAACTTCTTTTTCTCAAGAAAAGTTGCAGGTTATCTACTCCACTCGTTCGTCCATAAATAGCTATTACTTGCCATCTCTTTTAACAACTCTTCTACTTCATCTACCATCTTCCTAATAAGTGATTCTCCTGAAGCTACATCAATTGTGCCTCTTGTATGTGGGGTTACTTCGTTATAGAATGTTTGTAAAATAAATTCTTTAGTTAGGTTATGGAGTGAACGTTTTCTTTGCAAGTCTTTATATCATTCCCACACTTCATAAATCGATTCCTCGTCACCTTGCTGAAAGTTTGTGATCTCCTTGATAATCTTTGTAGTCCTGGTAAAGGGAAAGTACTTATCTAAGAAGGCACAAACTAATTGTTCCCAAGCGGTGACATTAATCGGGTTGAGGGAATGGTACCAAGCTTTTGCTCTATCCCTTAAGGTAAAAGGAAAGAGTCCCATTCTTATAGCATCCTCAGACATT
The DNA here is from genome assembly GCA_025504915.1 of Erythroxylum reticulatum. Lineage (NCBI taxonomy): Eukaryota > Viridiplantae > Streptophyta > Magnoliopsida > Malpighiales > Erythroxylaceae > Erythroxylum > Erythroxylum reticulatum. Next base: position 8,299,165 of record JANSVA010000004.1, read on the forward strand.
TGATAATAACGGAAGGTATCGTAGATTTCAAGGAAATGACAATATGTGCATTCAGGTCTTCATTCATTAATCCATAAAATTGCACATTTTTTTGAAGCATATTTAGAAAGGCTAGTTTAATTTCAAAGGAAGCTACTTGCACGGGGGGCCTAGCTACATCTTGATTGGATGCATTGAAGCCCAGTCTTCTGAAGTCCAGAAAGCTTCTCGGATGATGCCCTTGGTTCAATCCTTATTCCAACTCTTGCTGAAACTCCTCGACCATTATTGCTTTTACAGTTTTTTCTTCACGCCGAGCTCTTCTAATTGAACATTCTAAACGAGTGTTTTCAAGCTTTACAGTTTCAACTATGTGACTCAAACTTCTTATAACTCTTGTTTTCATGCAAGAGCATAGACACAAGAAAAGGAAAGAATGGAAAAAATTAAAACTAATTAAAATGCCTTAGACTAAGAGAACTAAACTGTTCTTCACCTTCCTCAACAACGGCACCAAAAACTTGATTAGGGTTCGTAGTATAGTATTAAAGGTGTCGATCGCACGAGGGAGGAGAGTAATCTAGTCCTAAAATCTAAGGCCAGAAAAATAATAAAACTGAAAATAAAAGATGCAACATAAATTAATTATGAGAATTAAGTTCATCCAATCAAAACAGAAATTAAACACAAAAGTATTAACAAGTTTGCAATATGCAATCACAATAGAAATCAACCTAATTTACCAATTTATGAAAAAGGGAATTTTACTTATCATTAACGCTAACCTAGCCGATTATGTGTCAATGGAGTGTTAGTTCTAGACTATCCTAGGGTTGATTACTCTCTCTTGAGTTATAACCATTAAACCTAAATTATAAACCCTAATCAGATTATGGAATTTGCAATCTCTCAATTGACAAATTATCCAAAACCCTAATTAGATCTGAAGCACTCTAATAAACTATCGAAACATCACACGAGATCTCTCTCCGTAAAATTGCCAATATGATTTGACATGGTTTCTATTAAATTGCCTAACTCTCATTAATCTTATTTAATCATTTTTCATTTAGTTCACCCTCTCAATTTATTACCGAATTATGCAAGAATGTAATCAAATCACAATATTCATCCATTAAACACAATCGACTAAATTATCATTAAATCAAAATAAAATCCCGAAGGAGAGTTTAGAACATCATCAATAATCCAAATCCTATCATCATATTATCCATCTCAATTTTATACATAAATTAACTTGAAACAAAAAGGAATAATGACGTAGAATAGATGATGGATGGTAGCGACGTCGGGAAACCTCTTGATCCAGGAAGCATGTTAAGTCAGCTTCATCTTCCTCTTTCTTCTTCTTCTTTCTCTCTCTAGGGTTTCAAGTGTGTTTGATGGAAAAAGCTCCTTTGTGCTCCTCTTAATGTTCTTTAAATAGTCTTTTATGTTTTGGGTAACCTTAAGGTCTTTCCGGGGTTTAAAAGGTCCAAAAAGTTCCTCAAAATATGAAGTTCTTAAGCGACTCTGTGTCTGCCAGACGCAGGCTATGATCATGGCCCGCATCTGAGCCTTTGGTGACAATCGTGGGTCATTGTTTCGGCCTGAATGTCTTTTGAAATTTCTCTATTCTAATACTGACCCTGAAACATTAGCAAACATATCAAGGTACCCCAAAAATATAATATTTAAGCTCAAAAGCTTTACTGACCCATAAAACACTTATAACACAAATAATTAACAAACTAAGACAATTTGAACCTAAACACATACTAAATGATTGAATTAACATCTAAAACACTTATCAAACTATGCCCTAAAATATGATGTAATTTACACTTATCAAATGTCACCTTAGACTACTTACTAAACATATAACACCTGCAGTAATCTCACTTATAATGTTTGACATCCTTATAATATTTATATGTAATACTTATAATGTTTGAATGTCAATATGATGTTGATAATTTGTTAAATGCATTAATATTTTGTTATAGATATGTTCCTTCCTGCATCTTCAACTTATACAGTTTCTTCTTCATATACAACTTATTTGTGAGAGAAATTTGTATGTATGACTCGCCACTTTCTTCCATAACTCTATGTGGGGATGTGATCTCCATGACATTGTACAAGACCTCGTTTATTAAACAAAGTTGCATGGTTTCAACTACTGATTCTTATAATTATTCCTAGGTGAGCTCCAACTTATCTTCTGCCTTATTCTCTTGTAGCTTATTCAGCATGCATTATTACGATAACAAGTCCTTCAATTTTTGTTACCACAACCTTAAATTATTAAATTTTTTAAACTTCTTACCTTCAATCTTTAAAACCAAAAATAATGTTACCTCAATTATGCTCTGATACCATATGTTAAAAAATATATTATATCCAATAAGGAAATATTTATATAAAAGGAAGAAAGAAACAATAACTATTATTAACATAAGTTGTTTAATGATGTTCAACCAATTGGTGTGCTAACATCCTTAAGAGTAAAAGAAGTTAATTTCATTATTTATTTAAAGATCTCCTTGGTGAAGATTACAAATATTATATCTATACAATGTTTATATAAGTATATTTAATTGTAAACTCTAACTAGTATAATTTTATGTAACTTATCCATTACCAATCTCAACCTAACTTAAATATAATTCTAATAAGTGATACAATCCATTTAATGTTTAAAAATTTGTAAAATAAATATATTTCTAAATAAGGATATCCATTGTAGACACAACTTAGGATATGATTGTATATCTCACTATTTCTTTTAGAATATGGACACGGACTCCATCATATTTGTGTTTTAAACTATGGATCTTTCTATTTCTCTGTAGGGTTAATTATGAAAAAACTTAAACCTTACTTAATTTTGTAATATTAGCCTAAAGACAAAAAGTGGTGATAAAATGCTCCAACTTTTAGTTGTAGCAAAAACAAACTGGTGTTAGGTTCTCTATTAATCTAGAGAATGTGGTGAGCCATATCATATCAGTATTTTTACCACATGGCTACCATATATTTAAGTTGTGCTATGTATGAAATTTATTAATTGATAAATTAAAAATATGTCAAATTTTATAAAAAAAAACTAAGATTAATCTAACCCAAAAAATGCACTCCTTCATCATCTCTATTGGCATTCCTTCATTGGCTCCACTAGAATGCTAGTTACTTCTTTGCTAATTTCTTCACCTTGCTTCATTAGTTTCCTTAGCTTGCTCCATCTTGGATTTTGCCATCTTCCGTCTTACTCCTTTATTGCCCGCTCTGATATATATCTCATAATTGAGGTTTTGTATTTTTCTTTTTCTTTTAATACATAATCTTGTTCATATAATTAATGTTTACTTCTTTTATAAAACTATTGTTTGGGTTTTATAGGTTATTCCTCAAAATGACTGAGTTCTTATCCTCGTCAAAGAGATACCCCAGGTATACTCCTTCCCCCTTTATCTTTATCTATTTACTTAATTGCTTATTCCTTGTTTTGTATTTTTGTACAATTAAACAAGAAATAGCTGTAAGAGGCTCTTAAATGAAAACTATGATTGAAAAAACCAACGGTAAGAAGATTTAATGAATTGGGAATTAGAACCATCTGCTTATTTCCAAAGAAGTTGACAACCTGCACTCATATATATATATAAAGAAACCTCTTACTAAGTTAGCATGTTATACTTTATTGTACACATACGTTGCAATACTTAGATAAAACATCAAAGGCTTTATTTATGTAACCTACTTTTGAGGGTAGAAATATAATGAAACTTTTTCTGATTCCTTGCTTCATTGGCACGTTTATTAGACTAAACAATGTCTGATTCTTTAAAAGTAAAACTCCAATTATAATGTAATAATATCCAAATAAAATTTTAACTATTTGTAAGAAAAGAATATTCTTCACTTCTATAAGTACGTTATTGAGGGAACAATTATTAGTATACAAATTCGTCATTACAATCATGAACAATATCTCACCTTCGCTTAAGTATACTATGACTATGGTCATTAGGACATAAAACTTATACTACCATGGATGAAATCATATGGCTTATATTTTATAATATCCTATTTGGAATGTTAACATATACACCTTATAATCTAAATTGTGAATAATATTGAGACTATATTAATAATTATTAAAAAAGGACAAAAATAAGAGAAAATAGAATCATTGGTTATGCTATCGCTATTTTATGTTTGTATTGTGTATTGCCACACTATGTAAGAATCTAATATATCTAAGGAAGCTCCATTAGAAGTTCTGAATCTAATCTTAACTATAAAAAAAATGGAGGGCCTAGATTCATTTCCTGTGGAATAAATACAATAGTTAGGAATATTCTTTCGAAATTCACTACATTATAGGTTTTTGAATTTATAATGTGTTAGGGAGCCATGGATTCATGCATCACATGCACAACAAGGTAGCAGAAGTGTTGGAATCTAAATTCCTACCCCATGACATCTGCAAAATTCCAGAATCTTAGATATATTCACACATAGATTATAAGAACATGAAATTTCATCACTTGTACCTTTGATAATGCTCCTCCTTTCTTTAATCTTATCCTTGCTTGGGTTGTAAAAAACACCAAACACCTTCCTTGATCACTTAAGAACATGCAAGGATGAAGGAGAAGTAGTATGTAAGGGTGGTTGGAGAACTAAACTAAATGAGTTCAAGTAGATGCTCAAATGAAGAGATAGATCAAGATTATATTGCATGCAATTAGATTCATGCAACAATTGTATAAATTACATGAACAAGACTCAAGACCACTTCTCTCTAACTTCAGAACACTTCTAGACCCTTTATCCTCTCACTTAAGTGCGTACTAACTTGTTAGTCCTCCTGTATATAAGTAAAGAACTCATTTATATATCATCTATCAAGCCTTCGGTCACAATTATGGCCTACTTTATTAACAACATGCACACTTTATTTTTCATCCAATATTTTATGCGTGTGACCTTTATGTTTTCAGTTATTTTAACCACTTGAATTAACTTTTAATACGAGCAAATCATGGATGGTTTCTTGCCACCTGAATTAAATCTTAATTCAAGCAAATCATGAAGAGTTTCATGATGCAAATTTAACGGAATATAAGTGGATTAACAAACGAACTCTTTGATAGTTAATTATTTGAATTACAAACCTTTTTATAGACAATTATTGTGCAATTCATCCTTTCACCATTCTATACCTCGCTTAGTTTGGAGTATAGGCTATGTGTCAACTCCCACTAGACTGAATATGTCACATCTAGTCCAAGTGATATTAGTTCTTGTCCTGGGATCTCATTACTCTACGTGTCATTAAAGACTCTCTTCATGACACATAATTGCTCTGGCTAGAGATTCCTGAGTAATGACCCCAACAAGAGGTCATAGGTATCGTCTCCTTCTATCAGGAGTGGTGAATTATTTATTAGCTACCCAATTACCTTCGAATACCAATAGTTGTACCCAATCACCACCCTATGAGTGACCTCATGTTGAGGCAACAAGGAATGATGTCAAATCATATGATTAGTGTCCAAGATATCCTTGAGTACCTTAAGTCTAAGTATATTTGCACCATTTCTATAATGAGATTAATCATTAACATTTGATAGATCATCCATATGATAATCTCATAACGGGTTATCCGATGTACTTACTATTCTTAGTAAGCATCCACATGTTAACTTTAAACGTCTCATACTTACAGTTTGTAAGATCTACTGCTTGACCAAAACAAGGAGTATAACATATGCTAGTCTATCTAGATTAATAATGTCATGTCTTATTAATCCTATGAATAAGGATAATTTAGATACTAACATAATTACATATGATAGGAATCTTATTATCATGATCTCATCATGATTTCGTTCATGCTATGTTTTATATCATGGACTTCATTAATTCGATTTAAGATCAACATTAATTCATATATAAACAAAAATCAAATTAATGAAAACTTGTCTTTCTCTTTATTAATCAAAATAAAGTTTGTACAAAAATGCTAAAGATGATTGCCTTTAGAGTTTACTTTAACATAATGGGCTCACCAGTGCCAATTTCTCCATTTATATGGCTCTAATTCCTTCTTGTTCAAACTATTCAAAAGCATTTTGGAAATTTTTCTCCCACACTTTATGGGCCTCTACTTAATATGGATTGGTTGTAGTATCAAATAATTCCTCAAACCCTTTTTCTTTATTTGTTTTTTCACTCAATAACTTTCTTCCCTACTACAACTTGGCATAATTCAATTTATACTAACTTGGCATATATTGCATCACAACCTAAAGAATGTTACATTTACTTATAAAATCATCCTTTTAAGACAAGGGATAATATTGCAAACAACTTGTATTCTTTAATTGATTCAAAGGCCATTTGGATCAAATTAGGAGCTTGCTAGGTCTTCAAAATATATAGTATTTTGTATTTGGTTCTTTAATTTCCCATCTTAATTGTCCACTTTGTTTTTGAATGTCATTACCTCTTTATAGTTCAATGATTTCTTTCTTTCCCTTACATACTTTTTCATTGGTATCCACTCATAATTATAGATACATATTAATTTCTATATATCTTTGTAAGTTTGGACCTAATGTCTAAAGGATTAGAGTAGTCTGTTAACATATTAAGTAACTTTAACAAAAGAAGAAAAACTCACAATTTAAAGTAAGAATACGTATTGCTTAATAATAACACAATAGTGTACAATTTGTTTATGAATGAGAATGTACAACTGATGAAAAGATATTTTTGTCTAAAATAATTCTTAAAAGCTTTATATATCATAGACTTTAATATGTTTTAATGGAAACTAATACTAAAATTATTTGTAATGTAGATGTTGATAAATTTTGAATTTTATTATAATGGGGTATTGGAAAGAAATAACAACAATAAATATGTTGGGGGCAAGATCAAAAGGAAGAAGGATGTTGGTGTTGATGAACTTAGTATGCTAGTACTAAACGGAGTATCAAACAATAAAGTACAAAAAGTTGTATCTATGTTTTACAAATTTCTAGAAGAGTCAATGAAATTTATGAAAGAGTTGGGCTTGTACCGTGATAAGTACACGTTCTTAATGCTTCACCATACACAAAAACTGAACAACTATAATATTAAAATCTATTATAAGCATAGTTATAATAATCTTGCAACTAAAAGTGAAGAAATTGATTATGATGTTAGCAATGAAGAGAATTTATTCCAATTTCATATGGAACAAGATAATGAACATTTTGTTTTTATGATAAGTGATTCTAAAAACAATATATGTGATGACGAAATTTATGTAATTGATTATAAGTTACTATGAGAGCAATAAGAAGAAAGATTGGAAGATGTTATGTAGTAGGTTTGAATATGAAAATGTTGATAATGATGTTGGAAGAAATAACAAATGTAATAATAAAGAGTGAACTTATTCAAAAAATATCACAATGGAAAGTAAGGAATTTACATGATTAGTGTAGTGAATATAAAGATAGTGATGTTAAAATTTAATCACCAATTTGTAGTGACAACGGTGGGTGTGAGGTATCTATCATAAGGAAGAAATTTATTATTTATAATCAAAAAATGGATATGAAAGATTTCATTTTAAAATTGGCATAAAGTTTAAGAATGGGGTTTAGCTTACGGAAGCAATCATAAATTATGCAATCATAAAAAGATATGATGTCTCAACAGAAAGATTTGGTGTGAGAATGAAAGCTACTTTTAAGCCATAATGTCCTTTTAGGGTTTATGCTAGTTAGACTAGAAATGAAAACCATTGTAGTTAAGATATTAGAAAACAAGCATAGTTGTAAGAAAGTACAAAGAAATAATCAATCTAGTAAGAAGTCATTAGCAAATGAATTCTTACACAAGTTTAGGAGGAACCTGAACTGACTAATTAGTAAGATGATGGATGATCTTTAAAGGAAGTATGCATTATAGGTGACTAAATCTCAATGTTATAAGGATAAATATGAAGCTATTATGATGCTACGGGGATTTATAGAAGGTTATTATGTAAAATTATGGTTTTATGGACAAGAATTGTGACTGGTCAACAAAGAAGGGGAAATTCATTATCCAAATTAAACTTGATGAAAAGTCTGGATAACCAATGTTTAAGAGTTTTGACATGATATTTAGTGAATTGAAGTATGGTTTCCTTAGAGGTTATAAGAAAATAATAGGACTAGATGGATATTTTTTAAGACATTTCTTAGAGGTGCTTTGTTAGTTATAGTTAGGCATGATGGAAATAATCCTATGTGGCCTATATGTTAGGCTATGTTCGAGGGAGAGAATTATTAATTGTACAATTAGTTTTTAAATATTCTTGTGAAAGATCTAAAAATAAGTGGGAATTCATAGACTTTTAAAGATTCATACTATTTATTCCTATATGTGTTTCAAGTTGTTATACTTACAATATAGTGTTTTATTTGTTCATTTTTTTGTGTTTAAGGTTTAGTAACTACATTCAAGAATCTCTTCCTATAAGCTAAGCATAGAAAATGTGTCTTACATGATTATACAAAGTGGTTTAAATTATGTAAGGGCTACATATACATTAATTTATTTTGGCAATCAAGTAATTGCATAACAGAACTAGAATTTGATGAGATAATGGAGTAGTTGAAGAATATATCAAAGAAGGCTTGCAATGACTTCAAAGTAAGGAATCCTAATACTTTTGTGAAAGCACTTATGAGTATAAAACCAAAGGATGAAATTGTTCACAACACCATATTAGAGACATTTTATGGTTTCATAAAATTAAAAAGCTTAATCAATAAGCTAGAGGTTATTTGAGTTACTTTAATAACTCAAATTCATAAAAAAGGATATGATGATCAAATCCACTGATGATATATATACAAGGGTGAGGAAGAAGGTAGAGGCTACACAATGGGAAGCAAGACAATGTATCACTAAAAGAAATGAAAGTTTAAAGTTCAAAGTAATGTATTTTATAGATAAGGTCATTGTTGATTTATAAAGTAAGAACATACCAATATAAACTTTAAGATTTAATAGGGATCCCATATAAGCATGCATTTTGCCTATATATCATACCAAAGGGAGGTTACTGATTGGTATATAAGTTGATAATACAAACGTGAATGTTATTTAAAGAGTTATCAGTATGTTATGACCCATTAATGGTCTAAAATTTTGGTTGAAGACTAAAAACCTACAACCCAGATTATGTCTTTTGATCAGGAAGATGTATAGAATGCCCCAAAAAGGCCAGAAGAAGAGACAAAGATAAAGAACTATGGAATCCAAACAAATTAAGGACATATGAGTACTTATAAGATATTAACGTTATTTTGGAGTTGGTCATAATAAAAGAGGATGTCAAATTAAAGATTAACCTTTTTAGACAACCTGAAATTGTTAAGGTAATTGTATACTTATTTATAATCACTTTTGATTTAAATATTCTTTAACTGTCCTATTTTTCATATCAAATAATACATGTATAATCCAATAAAAATAAGGAAGATCATTGAAATATCAATTATGTACATCCAACATTGATAACAGTGCAAGAAGAAGAGCTAGATAATCAGTACTTTGTAGTCACTATCATAGGAGGGAGAAGACGGTTAGTGAATATTCACTTTCATTTCTTGTTTTCTCTTAAAATTTTAAAATCATAAATATTTATATACATATAGGTTGCTCAAAGATATGGATTAACATTTTGAGAAGTTAGTGGGAACACTTATTTTACAATTTTTTAGCTAGTTATTTATTATTTATTCCTAAATGATAACAATATATTTTTGTTTATAATGCTTGACAGATGGGTGGAAGTTAATTTCAAGTATTCAAACCAACTGAATATTTTCAAAATACAACCATTATTACAAATATACAAATGAAAACTACAAATTGGAGGAGGTTCAAAATAAAAGCAAAAAATAAACTTCAAGAAAATCCCAAGTTAATGATGGCGAATATATAGTTAAATGAGCCATGTTTGTTTTAATTTAATTGAGTATTTGAACATTGTTTTATGATTTGGGTGAGGATTGAAAATTATATTGTGATTTGGTTAAGAATTAGAACAATATGTTATGATTTGGTTAAGGATATAAACTTTATCTTGTGATTTGGTTGAGAATTTGAACGTCATGTTGTGCTTTGGAAATTGATGATTTGAACATTATGTTATGATTTGAAAATTGAGAATTTGAACATTATGTCAAGAGATTGTGCTTTTGATATGGAATATTCCTTTGATTACTTTATGTTTTTTCACTGGCTATATTGGATTGGTATATTTATGCTTGAGGTGTTTAACTTTTAACTTTAATGAGAAATGCAAATAAAATATGTTTTTTTGAAATTTATTTTATTCATAGTAGTTATTAAACAAAAAGGGACTATTTATGCATATTTTTCTTTTAGCTTTTTTTATTAATAGTACTTTATAATGAAAAAGGACCTATTAATGCTTCATAACTTCCTAACACAATTTGATTTCAATAATTTATAAAAATTATAATATGGATAAAGAAATACAAAGTTGGACCCTAAAGAATTATAATTACTTTAGAAAATGGATATTTGTCAATTATTTGAATGTTTTAAAAATTTACAACTAGGAGTATCTAGAGATATGAATATAAACTAATAGGAGTAGTTATTCCATGAATAATATTTGTTAAGATGCCTCAGATGCCCAAGATATTTAGTTACATAGAACCTATAAAATTAAAAAAAAACATGAATATAACACTTATGTCAAATTTTGAAATGTTTGTGGTTAATATATAAACTCACCTCTTGTGCATAACAATGAATCTTATGGACAAGAGTCTTACCTTAACATGTAGAAGATGTTTGGTAAAATATTTTACAATAATAGAACTTTAATTCTTTTACCAAGACTACATACATATAATACACCTATAATTTGAACAATAGTAATTCCATGAAAGTTTCACTAATTCATCGAATTTGGAGAGGTCTAGTAATATACAGCCTTACCCATATTTGGTAGAGAAGCTACTTTCGATATGAATTATCATTAATCCGTTGCATAACATTAATATTGTAAAAAATATAATTGAAATACTCACATTTTTATTAATACATTGATAAAATAATAGGGGGCACTCACATTTGTATTATTGCATTGATAAAAATATTAATCAATTTTAGGCTTAGCATTTGATATTTATAGCATCTTCTTCTCATTATAATAGGGGTAATCAATATGGAAAATCTGAAAACTTATTAAGAATCATGATAATATATTATATATTCTATGATAACATATTATATATTCTATAGGAAGAAAATAAAAAAAAATATCGTGTTACCATTGAACAAAATGCCTTCCTTTGGCAAAATCAAGAATATTTCCTTTAACTTATGCTTAGTTGTCAAAATAATAATAAATAGCATTCTTAAATCCACTAACAATAACTTGACACTCTTCCTATGTTAAGTATATACTAGGTGGAAAAGTAATAAAAGCTACTTATATTTTATTTGCATCCATATTGTTTAACAATACATAAGAGGGTTAAACCCAAAAATAATTCAATGGGCTGGATGAATATTGTATAGCAACAGACAAAATATGGTCTCATTAATAATATGCCTTTATGTTCACATATGCATTCTAAAATAAGATTAGCATATTTAAAAATAATTTTAAAGGAAAGTAAACAGTTTTGTTAGTTTCACTTTTCAAGTAGATTATTAGTGATACTTGACTAAGCCTTTTCCCTCTTTCTTAATTATATTCTCTTAAGTTTTAAAGATATATGTAAAATTTGTCTCAGGGGCACTTATAACTCACAAAATATTACTATAATAAAAATTATTATAGTATAGAGCCTCTATCTTATTATTAAAATGCAATGTTATAGTTTCTTAGTCGATATGCATCAGAATGGAAGTATGCATCAGTAAGGTAATAGGATACACGACATCATACATTAATTAATAAAAATCTCTTCCACCGATAATATGCATTTGAGTGGATCACATTATGAAACTAAATAATGTTACATATCTCTATATTTACAAAAATGCTAATGAACTAAAAATAATTGAAATTCTCAATCCTAAGTCTGATCATTTCATTAACAAGCTATTTTGAATAATCAAACACTAACAAAAACTTATCTTTAAGAGTTGAAAATGAAATGAACAAGAACATTGAACATAAAACACACATAAGCATTGAAATAAAACAAACAATGATAAATGGAAAGAAGTAGACCTTGGGTATCTCTTTGAGGCAAATAAGAACTTATTCAACTTAAGGAACAACCTACAAAACCCAAACAACAGTTTTGTAAAATAAGTAAACCCTAATTATATGAACAAGAATAGACATAAAAAGAAAAAGAAAAAGACAAAACCTCAATTGTTAAATACATACTTGCACAGAAGATGAAGGAGCGGGATGGAAAATGATGAAATCTAAGATGGCGCAAGTTGAGGGAACTAGTAGAGCAAGGTGAGGAAACTAGTGAAAAAGTAACTAGCATGTCTATAGAGACGATGAACCAACTTGTCAATGGAGATAATGAAGGAGTGCAGTTATTTTCTTTTGATTTTTCAAGGTTAAATTAATTTTAAGGTTTTCATAATTTTTGACTTATTTTTAATTTATGAAATAATAAAATTTATACGTAGCACAACTACAATATCTAGCAACTATGTGGCAAAAAAAAAATTGCATGTCATGCTTGCCACGTTATCAAGATTAATAGAGAACTTAAAATTTTGTTATTTTTGCTATAAATTGAAAGTTCGAACATTTTAGTGTTGCTTTTTAAGTTTGAATTATTATTACAAAATAAGTAAAGTTTGAAATTTTTTTACAATTAACCTTTTCTGTATATAATGACATGAGCTCAAACACACGTGTGCTTCTTTAAGAAAACTTTTGTTACATTAACACGTATGAGTTCCAACTTGTATTTTCACCATTGGTTTTCAGAGAAAAGATATCCTTTAGCACATAGTCATGTTTTAGGAAACATTTGTTTTCTTCCTAAAACTTTAAAACTAAATACTTGTATATATAAGTCATACATAAATAACTAATTAAATAAGTTAGATTTTGATAATTTATCTACAATTAAATTGTACATTTGATTAATTTTAGCCAAATATAATTAACCAGTGACTATAAATTATATTGAATTATAATATCAAACTTATAATTTTGTAAAGTAACATAATAATGTTAAAAATGATATATTTAACTATTTATTAAACTGCAAATAATTTAACCATGTTTTAAATAAAATTTATAACAATAATATCATAAGAATGCTCTATATAATTAACTTATAGTTAAGTTATATTATAACACCCTAATACCCCCTAATAGGAAATACAGATGCCATATAAATCAAACCTAGAACATACCAAGATATTCTAGCAAATCTTAAAAATAAGGAAACATACTTCACAATTCATTCGAATATTGAGTTATAAAGAGAACATAATTTATACATTGTATTTATCAAATACATGCCTTAAATTCAAATCCATCTTGTATTATAGTTATTACAAACCATTTACACAAAATA
>JANSVA010000004.1:8318421-8335564 GCA_025504915.1 Erythroxylum reticulatum
AAATTCCCAATTCTCAAACATTTATAACTAATTCACATTACTTAAATCCTTTGGATCACATTTGTGTTCATAAGAACACCTTCATCCCCTGAACATTTCAAATATTCTAAAATTGGATACATTGATATCAAACATTCCATTCTTTAGGTTATCACCTTAATTAAAATTCCAAAACTTATTCAACCTTTAACCAATTAATCAAACATCAAACTAGGTTCATTTCAAACCTTAATTAAGTTCAAATATACCATTGTAAAGTGTGTTAACCTTATGTGGTTCAAAATTTGCTCAAAACCAAATTTTTTTCATTTCAAAGCATTTCCCACAACTATGGGAAGGAGTTAATGTAGCTCTCACGACCGCGGGATACTGAACCAAAGGTTCACTATCCAATTGCCTTCAATTTGTTTACAGATTTTAACACCTTCATACTCAATTCAATACACCTTCATCATAGTCCATTAATTACACCTTAATTATACCTTAATTATATTTCAATTCAATTCAATACACCTTCATCATAGTCCATTAATTACACCTTAATTATACCTTAATTATATTTCAATTCCTTATCAAATTCACATCCAATTCCAATTCAAAATTATTCATTTGGTAGCTCACAAACATTGTGTTTCATGCTACAAAAACCAAAGCAGAATCTATCATACAAACATCATTTTCTAGAACTCATTTTATCATAAACACAACATATATTGTATCCCAATTCAAACATCATAGAATTTGTATTACCACATGCCATCATGTTTAGAATTCCACTTGCACGTTTAACTTAAACTCCTACTTCAATAAACAAGCCAATCTAGCCTTCCATGCAATAAGCACAATTCCAAGATCAAGGTGGAAGCAGGATGATTGTAACACCAAGAAGACAAAAACATAGAAGATGCATGATGTAGCTTTCTTGCTATAATATTTGGATGTGGTAATTAAGAAAAACACAAGGTTATAAGATAGTGAGAAACTTTCGATGGTGAGAGATGAAGATGGTGAGGAATAAATAGCAGAACAACTTCTGTATTAGCTGAGTTCATTTGGTTCTAGATGTCACAATTGTGGAATAGCAGTTGTCACTAATGCATGTAGCCCACTTACCCTCTATATAAGCTACCAAATGTCACAATTCTATCAGGTCATTTTTCACTTAATCTCCTATGCCAAATGTCACTCATTTATCTATACCAAATGTCACTCAATTTATAGGCTTAGTCATCCACATTTTCTATGTACCAACTTGTCTGGCCACTTAACATTTTTCCTAGTCCAAATGTACATTATAATTAATCAATTTTCCTATTGCAATAATAAATTCCAAGTTACTAATTATAATCCATCAAACAAAAATTCAAGACTTAAACAATACATAATCAAATCATAATCATTTACTCCTATCATATATACTTTCATGGACATGTAATGTTCCTATTAGGGTGTAATTTGGGGCCTCACATATATCTACCTTAGTTTATTAATAGAATGATAATGATTAGTTAAGTTTTATCAGATCTCCTAACAACGTGTTATAAGTTATTGTAATTGTTAAAAAAAATGTTGGTTAAATTAGGACCTTTTTAATATAACAATGAGGAGTTCATCCTTCATCAATCAAAATATTTACGCTTGTTTTTTTCACAACACAAAAGAGTTAAGAAACAAGAGTGCTTTTTGTGTGGAGTGAATGCATGTCATGTGAGTGCTCTTTATAAAAGCAAGAAATAAATATTTTTAACTAAGACAAGTCAAGTTGACTACAGCTCTATATATATATTTAAAGGATATTCTTCTTTAGTAAATAAATAAAATTATTACCATATATTGATTTAGAAAAGATAAATGTATTAAGATGGTATATAATAATTTAATTCATAATAATTTGACTTCTTAATCTTTTAAATGAATATAATTATAAATAAAAAATTATGAAAATATTTATTATTAATTAAAATGTAATAAAATAAAAATTTATGATGCAACCCTTCTAAATTTTTGAAAAGATTTTGTATATTTATAATAATTTGAAATTTATAAAATTAAATATTTAAAATCTTTTTAAAAATATGTATAATTAAATTTTAAATTTATTAGAATTCAAAAATTAAATAATTATTTTAATATAATTTATTATTTAATTTAAATTATTAATAATTTAGTTAAAAAATATATTTTATAAATTAATTTTTTACTCAAGGTGTACTTAAAAGTTTCAATATTTCTTGACTTCAACAGTAGATCCGCTCTCCAGTTAGAAGATGATAGACATAATTACATATAAAATTGTTAATTACCAACCGTTAAAACATTCTTAGTTCAATTTTCAACTTTCTAGTTAGATTTATTTTAATAAATTTTATTGTTAAAAGTCAATTAATTTATTAATTAATCGGTGAAAAATTAAATTAAAAATTTTATATAAATCAATTAATTTTTATTTAACAATATGTTTTTAATTAAATTTCAAAATTTTGAACGGGTAAGGATAATCTCTTTCAAGTATATTTCAAATTCTTCAAATTTATTCAATCTTTAACTAACTTTATGGTCATTTAATACTAATTAAATATTTTAAACCTTAAACTTTTTACAAATAATGTCAACATCATTATAAAGGTTCTAGATCAAGTGATAGTACTAGGCCTTCTTGAAAAATACCCAAGTCTAGCCTCTTGGTCAAAAGAAGTTCTAATAAGATCATTATGTACTAAAATTTTGACTTTTGGTTCAGGCCAACAAATCATCATTGAGTTCTCTTTTAGAGCAACCTATCTAAGGAGACCTACCAATACTCAAGCAATTAATGAACCCATAAGAAATTTTTCGAATTTATTTCTTTATTTTGTATCTTCTATCTAATTTCTTAAGTTATCCACTAAAGCAACTACGATTTAGAAGTCAATCCAACACAAATGTTTATGATATATTGGTGAGGAACTTAATAAATCTTTTTAGACTTTGAATTGATGCAAAATTCTTTTTTTTTTCGCAGCCTAATGTATGAATTTCTTAATCTAAAGTTCCTAAATATGGTTCCTTTTTTGTTTTACTTTTACATAAAACATATAGGTCTTACTTTTTACTATATTTTAAATCTCTGGTTCACATTACATAAAAGGTGTTCTATTTCTTATCTATATCTAAGTATTTAAAGGCTATCTTTTATTTTTTATAAATCAATATTTCATACCAAAAAACTAAAAATTGTAAAAGATAGATATTCTATGTTATTTATTCTAGTTATTTATCTTATGACATCTAAGACGAAAAGAATAATTTTAGAAGGAATATAATGAAATTAACGAAATTCTTTGATTGAAAAGAAAAGTTCATTTTATTTGATTCATGGGACACCAACCAATTAATCCTAAACAATAAACCTATTATAACAAAAAATAAAAAAGGGAAAAAGGGAAAAATAAATGATAAACAAAAAATAATATAGAGGATCTTCTTTATAAAAACACCTTGGCATCTTTAATCAATTTTGTGCTTCGAAATAATTTTCAAGAGTAGGCTCAATAACTTGTTTCTTATAATGAACAACCTGGATGATGCAAGCCTCTACAAGTTTAGATTTGCCCTACTGAATTTGTTGTTCTCCTTAATCGAAATAGGATAGACAATCAATTTCCTTTTCTTAGAACTATATTTAGAGAGTTTCTCATGTCACATGACTCAGTAGTTGGTTGCTTGTTTTTCTAAAATTAACCAAAATATACTAATTACATGAGTTCTACACTTAAATTTTTATTCAATTAATAATCATTTTATTTTTTCCTCTTACCTACAAAAGAATAAAATAAACATAGGCATACTTTTCTAAAGGTAGTTATCTTAATTTTATATATCATCTAGAATTTTATATAAAATAGATATTTAACATTTGAAAACGACCTTTTTCATAAGAAGGAAAAGACTTACCATCTTTAGATTTGATGCTACACAGTTGCTCATACTTTAGGAGATTGACTTTCTTACATAATGAGATTTTTTACCTTTCATCTCACATTATGACATAATTAGTTCGTTTTATTGTATTGACTATAAATCTTGCTAATTGATACAAGGCTCCTTCTATCAATCAATTAGATTATTTTTCTTTTGCTACAGACTTAAATATCTAGACATATTTCGTCATATTTTGATTTTTACAAAAAAAATTTCTTTGTTATAACTACTAAAATTTATTTTTTAGACAACGCAAATATGGAAAGCCTAGTGTTTTTTTACTAGGCAATTTTGCTCTTTCTTTCTCTTTTCTTTCTATAGTGGATAGTGATATATAATGATATATCATGACTATATTATTAAAACATGTGGTAAGAAAGGATTTTGTTTTAATAACTAAAAATTATATTCCAAAGTTTTGTATATTTTCTATTACTTATGTGGATAAATGCTATGTTACATAGTATCTAACTTTGATCATAAGGATTGATTTTTAGTTACATAGCTTCATAATAATTCTATAAATGTTTTGTATAATTTCCTTGAGATTGAATATACATCTATTATGGTAGTCATTCAATTTAAAAAAATCTTCATTCTAGAATCATATACGAGATTTTCACCTTATACGACTCCTCCTTTATGTGCATAATAAAAATAATACCTATAATAAGAAAAGGATTGAATATGGACACCATGAATTCAATAGGATAGTACTTTTTTAAAAATATTTAGTCAACATTCCCAATACGTTAGATAGAGAAGATGGTTAACATTTTTAAATTTGTTATCAAATTTTTATAACATCTCAGATATATATCGATTCAATATGAGATCTATTATTAAGTTACTCATTTATTGAGATTCTTAAGATTATGCCTTAAATAGGACTCAAACCTCCATTCTCTTTAGCATGAGGTTTTAAGTCTCACACCATTTTACCACTAAAGCATCTTGAAAGTGAATCATATTTTATGAATATGATATCTATCTAATATAAAGTACGAAATATATGTTAAATATAGAGACTTAGAGTCTTTCTATAAATTGGTCATGTCATATAGGGCCCATTCAAACATCTAATTGCTTTAATTTGAATTATTCAGAAGAAACACATACACACACACATATATATTATATCAAAAAATGGACAATCAAACCATTTCTTGATTTCAATCAAAGCTTAAATAGGTGAATATAATAATGTCCCAAATAAGGACACAAATATGTAATAAAAAGAAGCTGCATTACACTTATTTCTAGTCCTAAATGGAAGGGAATGATTAAATATGTAAACATATTATATATTTAGAAGTGCATAAAGTATCCCTTCTTATTCTTATAATGAGAATCTTACATTATAATGAGAATGCATATAATAATGAAAATGTATATAATCCTACTTTGCTCTTTTCCAATATGGAATTGACTTATAATTATAGAGTTGACTCAATTATCAAATAATAAATTGTAAGTTCATAATCTTAGCCTATTCCTTTTTTAGATACATTAGATATAAGAATTCTTTAGTTCTAGTTAGTAAAAAGGATGTTAAAATAACAAATAGATTTTAGAAGTTAAAAAAGGTATCGGGTCTATTGATATTTTTAGTATGGTAGATGTTATCATACATACAATTATATGCCTATTTTGATGGCATTGTTTGATCTTAAAAGAGATCTATAATTTTTAATGTGAGGAGGTATTTCTTAGTTATGTTTAGTCATTATTAACTTTATTACTTTTAAATAATAGTAGATAAAACAATATTCTTAAAGGGCCACATTGAAACTAACAAATATAGGGTGACCTTTTATTTTTACCATAATAAATGGAGTTTTCCATAATAAAAAATTCTACTAATGGAGGAAGAACTCATAAGGATTAGATATATAGGCTTAGAGATGCACAAAAAAGAATTTTTCTTATATAATCATGTATAATCTCAAACATTTTCAATTTTGATGTAAGCCAAATAATATAATGAAAACAAATGTTTACTGATTCATATAGCTATAGAATAGTATATCATTTGTTATGCTTTCATATTAACCATTTAAATATCTAAAATTATTCCAAGATTTGCATCTCTAATTTAACCTATAGAAAAATATGAAAGCATACATTTTATATAGAGATGGAAATAGACTAGACCTAATTGGACTCCTTTCATATGGCTTAAGTTTGGTTTCAAGCCTGCTCAAAATGCCAGAATAATATAGTTTTAGAGAAGCTTCCCCAAATGACATTATTTTGGCCTTTTTCTTAAAGTTAATAAGGAATTGACATTGTTTTGTAAAATTGATGTAGGTTGTTCAAGCTTTTGAGTTGGCCCCCTAAGCCCGAAGCTCAGGTTGACTGAGCCTGACCTATTGACATTGGGTTGAGCCAGGCTTTGGTCGACTGCATTCCTAGTTTTTGCTTATTTGAATAATATTAATGAGATTCTCCATTATCATGATTATAATATTTAGGATTTCCATAAAGATTGAGTCATTTAATAAGAAATGAAAAGGAATACCAAAAATTCAAGTGAATGAAGCTTAAGCAACTATTTTAAAAGTAACAAAAAGAAAAGCAATGATTAAAATAGTAAAGCTAGAATTGAAAACATGATTTTGTGTTTCTTTCTATTATTCAAAATCATGAATGAGGCTTTCATGTTGCACGACTCTTAAGTGATAAAAGAAAGGGAAGTCATCTTCTTTCTTTTTTGATCCTCGCATATATATAAGACCAAATATATTCAATTTATATAATATTCCAAATGCCATATCTTCTCTCAGCTACTTTTTTTTATTTTCAATTATTTTCACAAATTCTATCAACAATGGATATAACTTTATTTGAAATTACTCATATCTATAATATTATTTAAGAATTAAATATTTTTATAAGCCATATTTATATCTAGAGTGTAATTTTTTAACTACAATATGATAAGCCACTAATGTATAGTTCATGGCCTAATTAAACTAAACATAATAGTTGTGCACCTATAGATATTCATTTTGTTTCTCATATGGTTTGTGCACCTATAGATATTCATTTTGTTATATCGAAAATCTTCGTTAAGTTTAGACCTAGAATAAACAAATGGTTTATTCATTAAGTTGAAGGGTTGTGCGTATAGACGTAATATAATGTAATACATGGAAGATATTACTCGTTATAAGAGGAATTGTAGCCATGACTCATATATTTTATTTCTTAATAAATTCAATGTTGAATTATATGGACCAAGTGGGAGAATGTTGGAACATTCTTATAGTCCTTATGATTCACAGTCATCACAACGTTTTAGAAACATTGTGATGGTCTGTTGCTGTCTATTGCCTTTGCAATGGGTAAGCAATATATAGACAATTATAGATTGGTTTTAGGTCTCTAACCTTAGGCTTTCATTTTAAAGAAAAGTTTACACCATTAACTTGCAAGTTTGAGAGGTTAGAAGATTCAGAAACACTTAATCTTGGCAGTGGAATTTAATTAGTCGATAAACCTTTTGTCGGATAGCAATGGCTGGCGATATGGTTGTTTCGGTAATGCTTCCGCCTATGATTGGATATATATATACATATATATGTCATTGATATATATGAAGAAGATGTAGTATGCGATATAGGAATTGCATGTAGATAATTTATTTAATAAAACCATGAAAAAATTCAAACTTTCTAAAACCCGGATGAATAAAAATTAGTAAAAGATTATCATACCTTACTAACCAAAGAAAAAATCAAGCCTTACTTTGGCTTTATAGGGTAGGAATAAATAATGGTCGTAAAGCTAGTATATTGAAGAACAAAGAGAGACAAAGAGATAAAAGAAGGTAAATAAAAAAGTGTTGGACTATCATTGAGTAAGCGACTTAAAAATGGATCACTTACTTTTGTCACACCCAGATATAAACACAAACGGAGAAAATGTAGAAATTGAAAATGAGTGCTCCTTGTTTAATTAAAAAGCAAAATTAGCAGATTTGATAACTGGATTTTGCTTAACGCAATTAAGGTATGAGTAAGACTATGGCTTATGTATCAGTAAAGCATAGGCAATAAAAAAAAAGAGAAATATGTAATGGAAAGGAATCTCTAGTGATCAAAAAAGGGGCGGCAGAATTTGGAGAGTGGTTGGAAGGTCCTTAAACTATGAACCATATATATAATTATCCTGTGCGAATTGATTCACAGGAATAAACAAAGCACGACAAAAAAAATTGAACCTTTCATACAACAAAGAAAAATAGATATAAACTTGAAACCAATAATCACAAAATTTGAAAGGTTAAAATGAAGTAGTTTAGTTCACTTTTACATGAAATTTTCGCTTTGACATGAAAACATAACAATGAATTTCTGGTCTTAAGAATATTACCATTATTTTTATATTTTTTCATATTTATTTTTCTTAGATTTCTTAAATCAAAAAGGGGTTTAGAACCTTGTTATATTTTCACCCTTATTAAGTGGAGAATATATCTTTTTATCTTTTTTCCTATTAGTAATAATATAACAATTATGTTTTCCATTTGTAGGAATTTAGTAATAGAACGTAAGAAAAAATCTCGGCCTTTCTTTGATAGAATATAATGAAAGGGTGGGTACTATAACAGTGCTTTTCAAGTGTAATAAGCTTAAATAATGTTTATTTTTCATTGATAAAAGTGTATATCAATGGCGTTGCCTTGGCATCCTATTTATACTATTGTATTGAAAAATCACAATAATATATTGTGTACCCATATTATACAACTTTAGTTACTAGTTGAGTGAGTTTGATGGTTCTATACTAATTAGTTGTTTTTGATCCCTCTAATCTTGTTCTTAGTCCAATGTGGAGACAAGGTATGTTTGTTGTACCATTTGTGACACACTTTCACCAATTTATGAGTTGGTAGGATTATTATAAGATGAACTTTATTGAACATGAGTATTTAGAGTTATAAAGGTATGGTTAAAGCACATATTGTATTTTTCAACTTATGCTTCTCAGAAACTAAGTCAAGATTTGTAAATATTTTATAATGATCATACATGAAAACAACTCTCTTTAGATTTACCCAAGATATTTGAAATTCACTAATTTCTCTTAGGGGTGGCCTTTTTTGGTTTTGACACTTTTTGTATAATTAGACTAAATAAAACAAAAATACGGGTGGCCAATTGATAAGCCTATATTTTGCATATTATTTGGGATGATTTTCATGATATTTGTCTCTTTTATAATATGTTTTATATGGATTATATTATGTTTTTCTATGTTTAGTTTATTATCTTGTAGGTAATAAATTTAAGGAGAAATTTTGAAATTTAGTGCAACTTTCTCCATATTTGTTCAAATGTGGACATATCAAAGTAATTTATAAGATAAGAACATGGATATTAACTTTTTAGAAGACTTTAAGAGTTAATTCTAAATTGAATATATCTAGAAGCAGAGAAATTAATAGAATAAGGCTCAGTGGGCATTAGTGTTGCCAATAGGATAGGCGCATGTCTTTTGCAAAGATTTAAAAAATTGAGAAATAGAATAAGATTGATGCGAAATTTAATCCTAGACTGGTGTTGAACTTATCTTGATTTTATCAAGAGAGAAATAGTACAAAATTGGCATCAATTAAAGATTAGTTGAATTTAATCTTTTATTCTTAACTATTAAGTTTATTCTTAATCACCATCAACTTAATTAGAGGATTTGTGTAAAGGACTAGCAGGTGAAGTATGATCGATGCACTAAAAGAGTAAACACTTTAGCATTAGAAAATAAATGTATCCTAAACTTTGGTGATAATCAAGTAGATTAACTATTCTTAATAAATTTGATTAAGTTAAATTTCACATTAAGAGGTGTTAGTTACCTAATTAGATATACTTGTATGCCTTTGCAGAGGATATAGGTACTTGGCTTAATTGTTATTTCAACCTAGATAATCAAGCTTGTATGATAATTGGAATTCTTAAGCTACCGAAGCCTTGAATTTTATATTATTGATCTTTTCTCTTAACTTCTCTCTCTTTTAAATTCTCTTTAATGAATTATTTAGTTATATTATTTTTATTATTTAAATAAGATTTATAGATTTAATGACTAGTTCTGTATGGGATAAATACTTTATATGAGTCTATATACTTATAGATAAAAAATAAATCAAGTTTTTGACACCATTATCAAATAACCATTTTATTAATCAATTTTTTTCTTTGTTTATGCACAATTTAACACTCTTATATGGCATCTTCAAAATTGGTAGCAAAATTAAGCAGTTTCAAACTTGGAATCACAAATTGTTGATCTTTTAAATTAGGTGAAGAAATTGATAGATTAGGACAAAGGTTACTATAGGGGCCAAGTTATCATTGTGGAATATATGGAATTTCTTTCCATGCATGCACGAACGCATAGTACACCCTTTACTACTATAAAGATGTTGATTGTATGGTTGCCTGTAAGGAAAATACCATAACCATCCAACTATCTTTTGGGAGGAGCAAGGAGCCTAAGTAGCTAGACAAATGTGACCATTTAGGTTCCAATAACAGTCTTAATTTTAATAGTAGCCACCATCACAAGGGCAATGAAATGGAAGACATTATCCTGCAGTTCATTTCTTCCCTTAATGAAAAATTTAACAAATTGGATAGTTGGAAAAACTTAAAGTTATGACATAATTTAAATATGTAATCATTCATAATTTAGAGTCAATATGGAAGGTGAAATGATCAAGACAAACTTTATAGTGTATAGAGATGAACGCAAAAGATCAAGTGTTTAGTTATAGCATTTAGGAGTGGTAAAAAATTTGATCATAAAGATGATAAAGAAAAATTCATGTAAAGGGTAGAAAAGAATGAAAAGTGGGTGAGGATATGATAAACAAAGGCAAATCAATATTAGGCTCATCCTTATCTAATGTCGGCCATGGTCTTTATTGGATTTGGACATAAATAAATTGGTATAAGTCTTTTCAACAATAGATGTCAATCACTGCATGGAGTAATATGCACCATATAGTGACATTGATTCCATACCTAAGTAGGTTTGAAATGGATGGAAAGGAAGATGGTTTTTTATCTTTAGTAGATGCTAAAGAATATAAAATGCTCAAACGATCTCTTTCTAAGAAGACAAAGTTTAAGGAATTGTTGGTGGTAAGTTAACTGAAGAGGACTCACATATCCTACTGATAAAAGAAAGGGAATAGGATAACCCAATTCCAATAGAACATTAATGAGCTAGAAAGCCTTAAATTTAAAGAAAAGTGGAAACAAGCTTCCAGTTATAAATCTTGTATGAAAGGTTTGAATAGAAATTCCAACTATAAGACTTATAAAGAATGGTTATTGGGAGGTAACCTAACATTCTAACCTTAATTTCTTTTGCTTTTTCATTTTTAGATTATTACTAATGTTTAGTTTAATTTATTTTGTAAGTAGTTTTTTATGAATTTTTGTGGATTCTACGTGCCAACTTGGTATGGATTGAGTTTTTTCTACCTAAATGCCTGTCATGATTGCTTTCATTATCTTATTTATTTGATATTATGGATAATGTTATGTTTAAGTATGGGGTTTAAATTCTTAAAAGTCTAATTTTTCTTTTTTTAGGTTTTATGTTTTAATTAACACTTTTTTCTAAATTTGTATGTTTAATTTTTTATATTTTTAAGTTTCTTTTTGTTTTTATGATGTGTTTAGGATATCATTAGTAACTTTAGGTAGATGGCATAAGTTTATATATGATTCCGAGTTGAGATTGAATAGTAAAAGTTATATGCATAATACAATTAAAAGGATGCTGGCATAAATTTATATATGATTCCGAGTTGAGATTGATTGGTAAAAGTTAGATGCATAATGTGATTATATAGATGTTATGCAGATTTTGATTTTGTGAATGATAGGAAACTGAATTTGTTAAGTGATCATACCTTGATTTGAATTGAGTGATTTAATATGAAATTAGGTCTTTATAAAAAAAACTTTTCTTTCTTTTGTTAATACCTTCTTTAATTTTTGAATTTTTAGAACTTGAATTTCTTCTTTTTAAAAAATACATGTAAAATATGTTAAAGCATTAAGATTATAAAGACACTTATGATTTGAGTTGGAGCCAAATTACCTACTCTTTATACATTAATCCATTAGTGAATCCCTTTAAGTCTTATATAAAATTTAAGTTTTGTTATTGGTGACCTTCCTAAATAACTAGGAGCATAAAAAGAAAACAATCTTTTACTCCCTAATTCACAATTTGTAGAGCTTATACTTATGTTTGATGCTTTTGGGATTGAATTGCAAGAGTATAAGTGTGGAAGAATTGATATAGTGTCTAAAAAAGTCAATAAATGGTTGCCATTAAAAATGGTTGGAAAAAAAAAAAGAAAAAAAAGTGATTGGAAAAAAGAGAAAATAAAACTTTGAAATTTGATTGGCATGGATTCTTATGATTAGAAAGTATGAAAGAAAAGTGGTAAGTGTAAGAATATAATGAGTTATTTGAATGAGGATTTATGTTTTTTTATTTATTAGTACTATAATAATTGTGAATATTTTGTTTCCCATATTCCCTTTATTTTTTACCCTATCTAAACATTGGCTTCATTATAAACCTATCTAAAGTGCTTTTGATTTTTTCTTGTATATATCTATTAAAGTAATAGAGATTAGATAATTTTCAAGCTTATGATAAGTTCATTTTCATAAAAGGATGATGAAAGTACCTCACACAAATGTTAAAGACTTATGTGAATAAGTAATATCTTATGAGGACTTGTTAAATTTAAGCGTTTGAACTTTATGAAGAAGGAGGAATAGTGTTTACTTTGTCTTATTTATATATGATTTATTTATAAAGTATCATATGATTAAATTTTTACAAACTTATTAAGATATCAATTTGTATATTTTATGTTATTAACTATAAAGCTAACTCATATGATTAGATCAATACTGGTGGGTAGCACTAACGTAAATCTTTAGGAGACTATAACTCCTCCACTAGAAACATATTAGAGTTTAAAAGCCTTTGGTGTATTGAATACAAATGTATACCTACAAAAGCGTAATGAATTATTGTTTTAGTTTGAAGTGTTTAATTAGTTAGGATCATATCATTAAATTCTTAAGGACGAACAATAAGTTAAGTATAAGAGAATTTAATAAATTTATGTTTTACATGTTACTTAAGGTTAACTTATATGGTATTTAGCACTTTTATAATATGTTTTACTATGTTTAGTTGATGAATTTAATGAGAACACAAGAGATTTAGTGTAGCTTTCTCCATAGTTTCTCTATATAAGTGAATGTCAAAGTTGTCTTATTAATCATTTCTCTTAGTCTCTTTCTCTTGTTTTCATAAGTTCATTAATTAAATTCTTTTTAATAAATTCTTTACTTATTTTAGTTTTACTATCTAACTAAGATTAATAGATCTAATGACTAGCTCTTTGTAGATAGATAATTTAGATTAGTCTAGTTTTTATAACTTACTATAACTAACTTTGTAATCTTATAGATAAAAGTAGATCACAGATTCCTATAGACTCATAGAGAAAGTCCAAATTATAAATCTTACTTAGGGGTGCGAAAGAGTTTAACCCTTTTTTTTTAGTAAGATAGTGTCTCATAATATTGTAACAAGGATATTGGGTATATTAGTTGGCCTACTTCATCTTAGTGTTCACTTGTCCTAATGTTTATAAAAAGGATTACATATGGGAAATATTGAAACTAATCTTTCTAGTATTATTTTTATTGTCTTTTTAAAAACTCTTTTGATGTTAAAATTATATAGTATAGTACAATAAACATCCCCATTATGTTTTTTGGTCCCACTCGTTGTCAATAACATCGAGTGTACTTCCAATAACAAATGTATTAAAGAGTTATTGTTCAGATAGTTGAAAATCAATATTTATTTGTTGCTTGCTCTAAAATTTTTGAAAAATAGCTTTGTTTATGGTTACATTGGTAATAATCTAACAAAAGGTAGATTATTCATAGTAGGGTCAATAGACAATGAATATGGAATAGTTGCTAGGTAGTTAGAACATCCAATTTTTTGAGATAAAGAAAGGTATATAAGTCAACTTTCTCTGAAACATTTCCAATTGTCTTAATAAAGGGAGACCAAATCAGAAAAAGAAAAATATCCAATATTGAATTTTACCATTAAATTTTTTTACTAAAACTGAATTGAATTGCACTCTTAATTGAATTTGGTATGGTTATAGATATTTGTAATATTCAAACTAAGTACCAAGTTGAATTATATCTAATTGTTTTGAATTAAATTGGATTAAAAGAACCAAATATTATATATTATTATGTAATTTATTTTAATATTTGATAAATTTAATTTCATTAGTTTTTAACATTCACTACAAGAAAAATACCCCTTCTACAACATTTTAAAAATGTCGCAAATGGTCAATAAACATCAGAGAAGCCTCTTTGTGACATTTTAAATGTCACAAAAAACGTCACCGAAGGTGTTGTAAGGAAACGATTTCTGTGACGTTTTATGTAAAACGTCGCCAAAAACCTACACATTCAGCAACGTTTCGGAGAACATCAGCAAAAGGTCGAGTAATCAACGACATCTCAAGAAAACGTTGTGGATTGTAATGGTTTCCGTGACGTTTACAAATAACATCGTGGAAACCATCAAGCTATCTGCGACGTTTATAAAATGTCGTAGATCCTAAACGTCGCGGATTGTTTGTAAATTAATTTTTGTAAATATTCGAGAATAATTTTATTTTAATTAATTTTCAATTTTAAATAATTAAAATTTTTCATTCATCCGAAAATAAAATTAATTTCGATAATTATTAAATATGAATTTTTTCTTTTTTATTTATTTGAAAATAAATATAGTTTAACAATTATTCAATTATAAATATTATTTATTTTTTATTAAATCTGAAAATGATTTTCAATTTTAATAATTATTTTTTCTTTTATTTTGTTTCAATAGTTTAAAAATAATTTTAATTTAATTATTATTCTGATTTAATAATTAATTTTCTTATTTATTTAATTACTATTTAATATTATTTATGGAATTTATTTATTTAATAATTCTTCAGTTTGTTGAGTATATCATTAATTTGCGAATGATTAATCATGTATAACAAGAATTTAATACATGCAGACAATTTATTATCTAATTGCAATTCCCAAACATGTCATAATATAGTAATTAATATAAACAATATGTCATAAGTGTTTAATATATCAATATGAGTACTTATCTTATCTAAACGAATATTATGTGTAGCACATAAAAGTTCCAAGATCTTTTTTTGTAGTTTGACTTTGGTAGTTAATTTATCCTGCATTTCTTCAAAAAATTTTGTGACTTCATCGATTTTAGACTGTAACTTCTAATTAACCTTCTTCGACTTCGCTAATTCGTCTCAAAGTCTCTTTCTGACCGAAGTCTTCCCTTATGGTCGAGGCCCCATTCCCATGCCAAAAACGTAATCTGATCTAATGCCTAAGACTTTGTCACACACTTCAACCACTATAATCGGATGACCTTGTTCTGTTGAATGTTTCAATTCGTTGCACATTAAGTCCTGAAAAAGTAAGAATTAATTACATTTACAGTCTCATTTAAGAAATATTTGTAAATGAACTATGTACTCACCCATTTTTCTTTGCATTCGGTAGTTGTTCATTGACCTTTACTTTTATCATAATGAGTGTGATATCATAGCTTCATCCAGTAACACTCTTCTCCATCTCTATCACTCTGTTGTATAGAAATATATTACTAGTAATATTTATTATAAATTTTGAAATGTCAATCAAAGAAAAATATAATTAAAATGATAATAACTCACAATCTCATGTCGTATCGCTACAAAGGGCTTGGTGCCAGAGTTTGGTCGACATTTGACCCGTCTCTTAGCCAATTTTGCTTTTCGACTTTTTTACTAATCGTACACTTAAAAAATCTATTATAACATCTATAAATCACAATTCATAAATACTAAAATATAATCAGCTATCAAAAGAGTTGTGAAATTAAGTTTTTTGATCAAATAAACTAACCTTTATAGCTGATTGCTCCCAATATTCGCATAAATCCATCCACTGTGCCACTATGACATTATGCTCCTTAACATCCTTTCCGTGCTTGGTAAAATGTTCTTTCAAACTATATCTTTGATCTTTAGACCTTAAAGCAAGAAACTTCTTCACAGTAGTATGTACTTCATTGTCAGTTCTCAATCCCTTAACTTCCAACTTTCACTGCAAAAAAGTATAAATTATTGGTCAAAGCTTTAGGCATATGGAAAACATGTACAAATTAGATAGGTTTATAATACTTATGTCTAACTTATCAAATGCAATGACCAACTCCTTATTAGTAATGTTTTTCCATTTTGTTCTTACAGGTAAGGAAGTTCGGGATACCACACCAATCTCACTCGAGAATTTAGCAGATCGTATGGAGTTTGGTTGGTCATCCTTCAACAGGGGAGATCTCTATCTCCAACCTCTTACCTATCGCCTTGTTAATTTTTTCCAATCCATGTCCTTTTGTGACATACCTTTTTTTATCACTCGTGGATCCTAAAATAGCAAAGGAATCATTTATAATCAGCATATAACATACTCTTAATTAGTTAGATAAGAAAAATAATTAAACTTAATAAATTTCACCAACGTGATGTGAAGGATCAAACCTGCAGTGCTTGCAGAAGAAGAGCCCACAGTGGGAATAATAGTCTGATTTACTGGTGTCTGATAAGTAGAAGCTGGAGGCATCTCTTGAGAAGTGGATGGAGAACTAATATTGCGTCGCATATTCATAATTTGTTCATACTTATCTTTAGGATGAGTAATAGGCATAGATGTGACATCTATTGGTGTTGGAGTAGGCTCACAAGGTGCAGGTGTCTAATCTTATGGCTATGTACGAGCAGATGGCTCATTAGCTACGCTTCCAAGAAGCTTGCAGTATCGCGACTGCAGTTGTGTCGGTACTAAGCTGCTTGGTGCAGCCTTATTCTTCTTCTTGGGTAGACCAAGTCCCGTGTGAATCACCTGCATTTAATTTTACATTAGATTTCAAAGTAATATGCATCAACCATATTTAACCGACATGCTTTCAATAAATGATTTAGAATTCTTATTTCTCCTCCCCAATCAATCAATTCAAATCC
>JANSVA010000004.1:8340280-8367782 GCA_025504915.1 Erythroxylum reticulatum
AATGTAATTGCACGAAGAAATTTGTAATAAAATATCTTTAATTAATTAAAAAGATGAAGATTGTTCTAAAGATTTAATCTTGTTCTGTGACAATTTTAGCTATGAAATAGTTATGTATCACGAAACCCTTTATTTTTAACTTGAACTTAATTAAACCAAATTATAAGAAATAATTTAAGTATAAACAAATTAAAATCAAATTGCTTATACGAGGAAGAATAGGCATAATACAAAATAGAAAACACTTATAATATATTTAAAAATATAACCATACGAATTAAGGATCATGGACATGTTTATGATATTATGTATAAAAATTGGATCCATATAAATTCATTAAAAAATATACCAAATCAATGTCTCTAAATTAAGAATCATAGACACATTTATGATATTATGTATAAAATTTAAATTCATAAATTCATTAAAAATAATAATTCAATATCTCTAATTTTATCATAAAATCATATAATTCATACAACTACAAATATATACATATAAGATTAAAATTTTACTCTAAATTTTCCCATATTATTAGTTTTCTTGAACAAACAAGGAAATTAAAAGTTAATTCTTTTACATTCTTTTTCAATTTTCAAAACTGCTAACATATAAGAGAGTTCATAATCTTACTTTTCTTGATAAAAGTATGAGTACTAATAGTTTTATATAGAAATTTTACTACATGCCCATATATTTATGTTTTATATTAAATAAATTGAATTATTGAATTTGGTTTATTTTATTTAAATTAATTATTAGGTTATTAAATTTTGTTATTCATAAATTTTTTTGATGAAATACTTAATTTCAAAATTTGTAAAAAGTATTGGTTTAATTTAGGAATACTCTAAAAATGAGTTGCACAAATTTTAAATTCATCTGACTGCTTATAGTTTGAGTAAAAAGAATGTGTTTAATTCTAGAGTTGTATCTTTGTAGTGATGTTAACATTCTAATTTGACTTGTATAAATTGAGTTAATCTTACGAACTTAGATTAACATACTAATTCGACTTGTATAAATTGAGTTAATCTTGTTCGTGTTATTTTTATATTTTGTTTTTTTGGCTAAGTAGTTAACGTGACTATTATTGCAAATAATAAGTTTAAAATAAAAATATTATATGTGTTTTTTATTTGTTTTGATTCTATTATTTATTTGTTGACAATATTATGTGTGTTATTTATGTCTTTGCTTTGAGTTACTTTTAAAGAAAAAATTTTTAATTGATTGGTAATTTTTATTACTCGTAAAAATTAATGCACTTGTATAAAGAGATTTATAATAAAATATCTTCTAATAATTTAAAAGACTGAGAATTATATTAAAATTTTAATCATATTCTATAATTCTTTGAGTCCTGAATAGTTATTTACTCTTTTAAATTATCTCTTTTCTGATAAAGCAAATATATGCAAGAGGGAGGGAGTGAATTCTGTGTAAAAAAATTGCAAAGAACTTTCAAATTCACAATATCTTGCTAAACAAAATAAGTCTATAGATAGAAGGTCCTATCAACTTTCGAAACGATCATGTTAACGTTAAAAACAAAAGGATGTTGTTAATTGTTTAAAAATGAAAGGAGCCGATTAATTAAAAGGAGCCTTCTAGTGCTAAAAAAGAAAGGAGTCTATTAATCGATAGGAGCTTGCTAGCGCTAAAAAAGAAAGGAACTTTTTAATCGATAGGAGTCTGTTAACAGTCAAAATGAAAGGAGCCTGTTAATTGTTTCAAAAACAAAAGGAACCTCTTGTGATATAAAAATAGTAGGAGCCTACTATAAAACCGAAGGTGAAAACACAAACTTATAATGCAGAAATTTAAAAGTTAGGAAGAGAGAAAGAATGACACAATCGATTTATATTGGTTCAACTAATAACAAAGCCTACGTTTGGTCTCCAAGTATCCGATTTGAGTATTTCACTATAAGAATTCAAGTATTAAATTTTACGAGTCTCTCCAAGCTCACTAAAACATGTTTTTCAAAATTCTCCAACCTTTTGAAATGTTTAACAAGCATCTACAAGCTCTCAAAACTAAATATAAGGTTAACTCAATGTAAGCTCTCAAAGAATAACAATCTCTCTCTTGATAGAGTGTTTTGACTTTCTAAGGCACAAGGAGTTTGATATAACTCTTAAGAATATTAATGCTACTGAAGTATTTCGAAAAATTGTAAATTTGCATATGCAATGGCTATTCCTTAAGTAGACATTTTCTTTAACTTGTCATTACTTCATTTTGATTATGAGTTGACTTTGTATCTAACGAATCTTTAATATCATCCCTGCTGAAATCTTCCAATATTCAGACGTTAAGAGAAAAGCTTTGTCAAAAATTTTGGATCTAATTGTTCGAATTAGTAAGATCCTTTCGGATGTTTTGTAATCTTTTCTAATAAGGTAAGTTTATTAAAATTCCTGCAAGAAAGAAGGTATTTTTCCTATGATTTTATTTCCTTTCAAAAAATATATCGTTACCTATACAAGAAAATAAATCCAATTTAAATTTTGAAATATTATAGAGTTATCATCAAAATCATTAAACATAAACCTTGAGCTAACAATCTCCCCCTTTTTGATGATGACAAACAATAATAGATATATTTTCAAAATTCAAATAATAATAAAGGATTTTAAAAGATATCTGTAAACTTTATATGCTCTAACTCAAAGTCATGAATGGAAGGAGCCTTTCTTATGACCAGAGTCCTTCTTCTTTCCCATCATCTTTTTTCCTCTTCTTTTTCTTCCTCTTCTTCTTCACTGTAGTCAGAGACATATTACTATTTGATTGTGGGTTTGTCATTCTCGGAGGATGAATCAAAGTCTAATTCTAGAGATAGCATAGCCAAAATCTGCCTTTTTCTTTCCTTTAGAGTCTCTTAAATAGGTGTTTCTGATACTTAGGGCTTAATGGAAATAGAAACAAGTTCAGTAAGGGTGTTTAATGATCTTACTATTGGTGACGAAGACAAGGACTCAGAAATTAGAGTTTGTTCATGGCTGAGAGTTTCGACATGGCTAGAGCAAGTAAAGGTTTTCTTTTGTCCTTCTGATTTTGTTCATGCCATTGTGAGTAAGCTTGGTGAGGTTTAAGAAATTTGAGAGGAAGTAGAGAGTTAGGGTGTAGAGACCAAGGAACAGTACTTCTAAGAATGACAAAGATGAGTAGAATGATTCTAGGGCATTGATTTCGTGTGAAGATTAGTAGTCCTACACAGTAATAAAGGAAGAGTGATCATCTGCATATCTTCTGTCATTCACAAACAGAAAGCTATCAAGGCAATGTGCACACATTGTTAAAAGCTTAAACAATGCCATAAAGTAACTTTCTTTCTAGGAAATGTGTATCTTATTACGTCAAACTAAGAGGAGCCTTCTAAAATAAGGGAGGCCTTCTCAACTAGAAGGAGCTTACTAAACTAAGAGGAGCCTACTCAAATAAGAGGAGGCTTCTAAAGAAACATATTAGAAGGAGCCTACTAACGTCTGCAATGAGAAGCAATATAGAAAATTCATACAAAAATAATATCAGATGGTCTGTACATACCAAGCACTTTTCTTAACTCGCAAAATCTATCTTCAGAGAGTGACTTAGTGAAGATATCAACTACTTGATTGTCAGTATTAACATGTAAAAGATCAGTTATTCTTTCTAAAACATAATCTATAAGAAAATGATGATTGATTTCTATATGCTTAGTCTTAGAATGATGCATAAGATTTTTAGAAAGATTTGTTGCATAGTATTATCACATAATATAGGAATATGATTAAAGTTCAGAGAGAAAACCTAGAGTTAATGCTTCATCCATAAGATTTGAGCATAACAACTGGTACCTGCTATATATTCTGCTTCAGTTGTTGAAAGTGTTGTGGAATTTTATTTCTTGCAAGACCAAGAAACTAGACATTCTTCAAAAAATTAACAGTAACCACTTGTGCATTTTTGATCGACTTTATCACATACATAATCTGTATCACAATAGATAACTATGTTAAATGAATCAATTTTTGGTTACTATAATTCGAAATCTATAGTACCATAAAGATATCGAAAGATCCTCTTGACTTCTTGAAGGTGGCTTCCTTTTGGATTTAATTAAGGGCATGCGTAAAGGGACATACTAAGCATAATGCTTGGTCTTGAGCTTGTAAGATATAATAGTGACCCAATCATTCTTCTGTACTTTGTCTCATTTGTAGCCTTGCCTTCTTTGTCCTTATCAAATTTATTTCTAGTATAAATAGGAGTACTCATAGTTTGTCATTCTTAAAATGGTACTACTTGTTGAGTTCCATTGTGTGTTTGTCTTGGATAATAAAGATCCTTTTTTCTATTTCTCTGATTTGTAATCTGAGAAAGAAAGATAGTTTTCCCATCATGCTCATTTTAAACTCCTCCTGTATTAATGCTGAGAATTCTTCATAGAAAGATTGATTAATGGCACCAAATATTATGTCATCAACATATATTTGCATTATGAGTAAATCATTCTTCTTTTTTTTAATAAATAAGGTTTTATCTACCTTTCATCTTTCAAAGTTATTCTCCAGTAGAAAGTTATTTAACCTATCATACTATGCTCGAGGAGCCTGCTTTAGACCATATATGGCTTTAGCCAACTTCATCATGTAATTAGGATGGTTTTCATCTTCAAAACTTGGAGGTTGCTTAATAAACACTTCTTTGTTAATATATCCATTTAAGAAGGCACTTTTGACGTCCATTTGGAATAATTTAAAGTTTCTATAACATGCAAAGGCAAGTAAAATTCTAATCTATTATAGTCTAGAAATGGGTGCATAAATATGATCAAAATCAATACCTTCCTATCGATTATAACCTTTAGCTACAATTCTAGCTTTGTTTCTTACCACCTTAACATTTTCTTCAAGTTTGTTTCGAAATATCCAATGAGTTCCAATGACTGACTTGTTTTATAAACAAGGTACTAGATTTTAAACTTTTTTTTATATAACTGATTCAGTTCATCTTTTATAATTGAAGCCTAATTTTTGTTGGTAAGAGCATCTTTAACAATCGTTGGTTTTAATTATGAGATGAGGGCAACAAAGTTGTTCTTGAAGGATGATCTGGTTCTTAGACTTTTAAAGGGGTCTCCTAGAATGTATTGATGTGTATCATGACCTCTCCATTCTCTTGATGTTCTTTGATGTATAGGCTCCTGTTAAAAGGAAAGAGCCTGCTTTATCCTAACTTCAAAAGGACTTTCTTGATTTTGTAATTCCGAAAATACTATAGGTGCAGTTTGAGTTTGCAACGTATTTTTGGGAGTCAAGGGATGCTTTTCATCATCTGAATCAGCTATTGTTGTCGAGGGTAGTACTTCATGAAATACTACATGTATTGATTCTTCTATCTTCTTTGTTCTTTTGCTGTAAACTCTGAACCCTTTAGTAACAGTACTGTAGCCCAGAAAGATAACTTCATCTTATCTCACATCAAGCTTTCCAAAGTTGTCTTTTATATTATTTAGAACAAAGCACTTGCATCCAAATGCTCGAAAGCAAGTGACATTTGGTTTTCTTCCTTTCCACAACTCATAGGGGGTTTTTTATAGGCCCTATTTCCGGAGCCCAACTATCGGTTCAAATACCAAAAGATAATTGACCCAAGTCTCATGACAATTTATGAGGCAACCATTTGGGATAGTCACATAAGGGTGGTGCAACCAAAAAGTGAAAAGCGTAGCATTTATAAGAAATCTTAGCGTGGTAGCAAAGGGGAGTTCGTCGTGGCGAACCTATGGAGTTACCTCTAGGACCCTTTGGGAAAAGTTCGTCATGGCGTAAGTCATGCTTCGCCGTGGCGAAGTCACCTTCAGAAAGCTTCGCCACGGCAAAACCCTTAAAATTCGAAACCCATACTCCAACATTCAAACATTCTAAACAAACACATACATTCAAATCTAACCATCAAAACTTAACCACAAGATAAATCTAAACATACTTAAAAGAAACTTCAGATCTTCATTTCATTAATAAATCCAAAAGAATTCATACAAGCTCCACTTACAAATCATCATACATATCAAAGTTTAAAACAAAATAAAAAGAATGCCCAATGTTGATATGCCTATAAAGTTATCCAAAAGTAGTCACTAACTTAGTATGAAAGCCTCTAACTATCTTGAAGTTTTTGATGCCTTGTAAAGATTAACTGTCGTCTTGTTCTGCAATTGAGGAGTGAAAAAATAATGGTTTGAGCTACACAGCTCAGTGGATAATATATTTATAACCATTAGCGATGAGCCATACAATTCAAGCATACACACATATATTCATTCATATACATCTATAACTTATAACAAGTCAATCATCCACGAATCATAACTCAAATATTCATAGTAAAGGATGCTATCACTTAAAACATATCATGTACATTTAAACATCAAAACATAACATTCAATTATGTATCATAATCGACAATTCGAAAATGCAATGGACAAACAAATGGCTCGAGAGTTCCACTGAACAAAACGGATAAACCGAAGTTTATATTGTGAACAATGTACACGTGACTAACGAAACATTCCTCTCTTGCCCAAACACAATCAAATTTATGCTCAATTCAATCATTCACAAATTCATATTCTTATACTTCTTATACTTTTTCCTCTTTTAATTTATACAAATTACCATGATTTATTTAAATTGCATAACTTGATCATAATTCATAAATCACAATGCATTTCCAACAATCACAATAATTCACTATCAAGCAAGTTAGCATACAATACACATGTATAGAATTCAAGCAATTTAGCATACATTCACCAATAAGACAAACTTGCTCATATTGCACAATAACCATAAATATATTACCCACCTCGAATTCCTTGCTTAAAGACTTTCTCAAAGGTGCCTCTCCTCTTAAGCCTCTTTCCTTCCTTAATTCCCTTTATCAATGACAAAAATTCCCATTCAATAGGAATACAATTTGAGGACCCATATATAGTATATTCACTAAGATAAATTCTAGATACTCAAACTCTTCCAAAAGTCCCAACCTACATGTCAATTTTCCATGGTCATTATGATCAGGTAAATGAAGGAATT
The DNA here is from genome assembly GCA_025504915.1 of Erythroxylum reticulatum. Classification (NCBI taxonomy): domain Eukaryota; kingdom Viridiplantae; phylum Streptophyta; class Magnoliopsida; order Malpighiales; family Erythroxylaceae; genus Erythroxylum; species Erythroxylum reticulatum. The sequence continues at coordinate 8,347,369 of JANSVA010000004.1, forward strand.
TGGTAATGCTTCCTTCCATAAAAATGTTCTTCATTGTCTTAAGTTTCTAATGACATCAAAATTATTTAATTTGGTTTAGTAATCTAAAAGTTATACCCCAAGGCTTTTTGGATTATTCTTATACTAAAACAATATTCTATGCTCAAATTCCGTCCAAATGTAAATCTCTTAGAAACTGAATTATAACTTGAATTCTTCATACAATTTGTAGCCTATGTCTCTAGTTTTCTCCAAATCAAAAATTACTTCATTTGGTCAACTACAAAAAATATTATGCCTAAAATACCAATGCATGTTCAACCTATTTCTGGACAAACTTCGTCGTGGCGAGTCAAAAAGTTGGCCACGATGATCTTTGATTTTTTTCAATGTTGGCCAAGACGAACTACAAAGTTGCTACGGTGAATCATAGGGACTTCTCCATGGAGAACTTTCACAGAAATGTGACTTTTCTCTTAAATTTTTCCAGATTTTCCACATCTAATATCTACATCTAACACAACTTATACAAAAATCATCCTTTCCACTTCATTTACAACTTCATTTCAACCCAACATCATTGAAAAATACATTAAGATCTATTTTTGATCATTAACCCTAAAAGAAAACATTTACCTTTATCATTCATCATCAATTTCCCACACATAATCAACTTCATTTGAGTTTCATTTAACCGTACCCATGAAATTTAAAGCATAACTTACTTGTTGAAGCTTCAAAATCTTCAAACTCTTCAAGATCTCCAAAACCCTAGCTTTTCTCTTATTTTCCTCTTCATCCACGTTTTCTTCTTCTTCTAAATGCAAGACCACTTTTTTTCTTCTTATTTATACTCTAAATAAATGTGACATGTCCAATTTGCCCCTTTTTTAATGCTTTTAGTCTTTAAACTTAAGTGCGATGCCCAATTTGCCCTTATACAATCTTACTACTTTAACACTCTAATTTACTTAACCTATGTAATAAATTCTACTAACATTAATGTAATAATTAACTCCACAAAATAATTCCATAAAGACCTCATATTTAATTTAAATGCTTAACTAGAGAAAAAAATCTAGGGGCTAACATTTCACTCCCTCTTAAAAGAATTTCGTCCTTGAAATTCTTATCTAATCGATCAGGAAGGCCGGATGTTCCTCTTTTTCCCATTTAACTTCATCCCTCAAATAATTTCTTTTGAATTACCCTAGTTAATAGACTCACTCGGTCTTTCAACCCCTTATTTTGTCATTCACTTTCTTAACTTGTTCCTCATTATGTTTCAAATTACTCATAATTTTTTTCCAGTTCCAATGTCGATAACACCAATGTCATATCATATCAATATTCCTTAACATACTCACATATATCACACTACGAATCTAAGACATCTTTTATCAGTAACACTACCTCATAATAATTTCATATAGACCACTTCATATCGGGCTCAACTAATCGTTTTTCCTATCCTTAGCGCACCTTGTACTTAATGTAAGCACACCTTGTACTTAATGTAAGCACACCTTGGTAAGGTGATACTCTCAAAATTCGTATTCATTTCCAATTTCTTAGTAAGATTCACAATTTATGAATCCTTAATTTGGGCTTGGTTTATGTGAAATTGATCTTAATTTTCAGTGCAGCTAATAATGCTTCATTTTGCCCCAAATTCAACTCCATTTTTGCACTCTTTATTGCACTAGATTTGATGACCTCAATATCCAAGTTTGTGATACACTTCTATTGAATTTTCTATTCAATGCATTTGATTACAACACTAGCTTTACTAGTATAATACTCATTTGTACAATCATAATCTTTCAATATTTCTATCCATTTTCTCAGTCTCGTATTCAATTCTTTTAACTCAATAATTAACTCAAAGTTTAATGATCTATATATCTCAAAATGTTCCTGTACTTATAATGTCTCCAAACTTTCAAAATAATCACTATTGTAGCAAGTTTCAATTTATACATTAAATAGTCAACTCATGAGGTTTCAATTGTCTCTATGCATATAAAATCACTTTATCATGCCGCATTGGATTTGATCCTAATCTCTTATACAACATCATTGTATACTATATAATCTCCAAATCCAGACGATATATTTAATATCACATTATAATTCCTCAAAATTCTCTTTACTTTTGTTACTTATATGATTTCACATTTTTCCTCAAGTATTTAAACGATTCTTCTCAACTTTTCGAATACATTTAATATATCATCAAATTTTGCTTGGATGGCTTTAATCTTTAATACCATAGTACTGTCGGGGAATTTGTTAACTCAAAAAATTATCATCAAACTCCATATGCCCTTGATTAGTTCTCGTAATTCCTTAAGTAACTGATTCCTCAATGAGGAAATATAATCTCTTGTTATTCTCAGTTTCTCAATTGACTTCCTTTCTTGAGTGATTTTCTCAATTCATTTGATTTCCTTTGATTTCACATTGACTTACTCTTCTATCTGCTTATTCATACTAATTTCTCCATACATTTCAATTTATTTTCAATCTTAACTTCTTGTGTTTGTAACATATTTCAAATTTAGGAATCCACTCATATAGTTGGATACTTCACATCAAACAAAATACATACATTCTCAGTAGTATATTCCACCCCTTATCCTTGAGTCTCCGCTAGAGATATGACTCCAATATTTACTTTTGAATCATTACATATTCATTTCTGATTTGTTCTTTCATTGATCATACTTAATATAAACTATCTGATCTGCTTAACCTAATTCAATGAGATTCTTCTTCGAAAGAAGATTTCTTGCTACTATCATGTATACTGTTCATACAATGTTCATCAATCAACTATATTCATCATTGTTGTTTTAGCCATTCTTAATACCTCATTAAGATCAATTTCAACCGTTCATGATATTTCAATAATTTCAATTTCTGTCACACTTTACACATCAAAATATTCCTTATAATAAAATTCAATGATGTAGTAAACATAATTACTGCTGCATATGCTTAGGTGTGTATCATCAACGTCATTCCATTTTTCCCAAAGATTTATCTCCGAAAATTCACCAATCTATATCTTATGTTAATGATACATCAATCACAATTGAGTCTAAGCAACCTCTGAATATTCTATGACTATTCAAAAATTACTCCTCTATAGTAGCTACCTTTTCAGCATAATAACCTATACCATACTTCCATCATGTTACTCTGATTCATCTCAAAATTTTAACAATAGAGATCATAGATTATCTCTTATACCATATCCAAATTTACTCAATCACATTATTCACCAATGTAACCACATTATCGGATATATACTTATAATAACTGGTCGGCATAACCTTGAGGACTTCTACAGATATCACTATCATTTGTTTCATTTGTACAAATGCCATGACATTTTTCAAGGCATAATATGATCACAATCACAAATCACAATGCATTTCCAACAATCACAATAATTCACTATCAAGCAAGTTAACATAAAATATACATGCATTCAATTCAAGCAATTTAGCATATATTCACCAATAAGACAAAGTTGCTCATATTACAAAATAACCATAAATATATTACCCACCTCGAATTCCTTGCTTAAAGAGTTTCTTAAAGGTGCCTCTACTCTTGAGCCTCTTGTCTTCCTTAATTCCCTTTATCAGTGACAAAATTTGCCATTCAATAGGAATATAATTTGAGACCCATATATAGCATGTTCACTAAGATAAATTCTAGATACTCAAACTCTTCAAAAGTCCCAACCTATGTGTTAACTTTCCATGATCATTAGAATCAGATAAATGAAGGAATTTGGCAACAGTTCCTTCAATAATCTAAAAGTTATACCCCAAACCTTTTCGGATTGTTCTTATACTGAAACAATATTCTATGCTCAACTTCCGTCCAAATTTGAATCTATTAAATACCTAATTATAACTCAATTTCTTCACACAATTTGTAGTCCTATGTCTCTTGTTTAGTCAAAATTAAAAATCACTTCATTTGGACAACTACATAAAAAGTTATGCCTAAAATATTGAAGCATGTTCAAGCTGTTTCCGGACAAACTTCATCGTGGCAAGCCAAAAAATTGGCCAAGGCGAACTTTGATTTTTTAAAATATTGGCCACGGCGAACTATAGACTTGGCTGCAGTGAACCATAAGGACTTCACCGTGGCAAACTTTCGTAGAAACGTGACTCTTCTCCCAAATTTTTCCAGATTTTCCACATCCATCATCTACATCTAACACATCTTATACAAAAATCATCCTTTCCACTTCATTTACAACTTAATTTCAACCCAATATCATTGATAAATACATCAAAATCTACCTTTGATCATTAACCCTAAAAGAAAAGAAAACACTTGCCTATATCATTCATCATCAAATTCCTACACATAATCAACTTTATTTGAGTTTCATTTAACCATACCCATGAAATTTAAAGCATAACTTACTTGTTAAAGCTCCAAAATCTTCAAACTCTTTAAGATCTCCAAAACCCTAGCTTTTCTCTTATTTTCCTCTTCATCCACGTTTTCTTCTTCTTCTAAATGCAAGACCACTTTTCTTCTTCTTATTTATACTCTAAATAAATGTGAATTGTCCATTTTGCCCTGTCCTTTAATGCTTTTAGTCTTTGAACTTAAGTTTCATGCCCAATTTGCCCTTATACAATCTTACTACTTTATCACTTTAATTCACTTAACCTATGTAATAAATTCTACTAACATTAACATAATAATTAACTCCACAAAATAATTCCATAAAGACCTCATATTTAATTGAAATCATGCTTAACTAGAGAAAAAATCTGGAGGCTAACAGTCTTTTTCAAAATAGGCCTTATAAGACACCTATTAAGAATGTAACAAGAAGTAGATACAACTTCTGCCCAGTAACTATGAGGTAGACCGCTTTCACACAGTATTGTCCTACCATATTAACAAGATTTCTATTCTTTCTCTCAACAACTCCATTTTGTTGAGGAATTCTTAAGCATGAAAAATTCTAAGATATCCCATTTTTATTCTAGAAGTCTTCAAATTTTCTGTTATCAAATCTTCCTCTATAATCGCTCTAAATAGATGTAATGCATTACCCTTTTCCATTCTGAATTTTTCAGCAAAACTTCTCAAACACTTCAAAAGTATCATCCTTATTAGATAGAAAATAAACCATGTAAATCTAGAATAATCATCTACTATAACAAATTCGTAATGTTCATCATCCAAGCTTTGAGTCCTAATAGGACCAAATAATATATTATCTCATTTTAGCAGTTTGACCTTTCAGCCTCTAGACACACATTTGAGATAATCTCTTCATTTTTTGAAAGTTACAGGAATGACTAATATGACCATGTCTACCACAATAATTGCACAAAATAGATGAATGAGAATTACTATAATTTTGCTATTTATCAGGTTTTTATTGTTTTAACTATAGCTACTACTGGATTTAACAAAGAAATTCTTGTATCACCTAATATTATTGTTTTTATTATATCTTATTCTACCTTATTAAAAGCACCTTTATCATTCCCAAGTAATGCATCAAGATTATTCCTTCCATCAACAAAATTGATAAGATATTTTTCTAGAGAAGCAACTTTTTCTTCTAACTATTTTACCTTAATAGCATCATTTTCAAGCAATGCATTCTCTAACCGACTTACCTTTTGCTCCAAGAATTCCTTTTCAAAGACTTTGCTTGTTGTCATTTTAAGGGGACATAATTCTAGACAATAACTTCTTATTATCATATTTTAGTGATTTAATCTTATTCGTCAAGTATGTATGATTATTTTTTTACTTCTCAACCTTTTTGAAATACAGCATTGCTAATTTTTTATACTGATCATGTAAGTCATGATATGCATATCTTAATTCATCAATTTCAATATCAAAGTCAAAATAATATACATTATCATCTCTTGATTTGACCATAAAGAAAACGTGGCTGACTTTTTGAAGTTGTTCTTCTTCAAAGTTTTCACAGTCCTCATCTGATCAAGCTGCAGTCATAGCCTACTTTTTGAGTTTTTTATTTTTTAATTTGTCCTTTTGAAGAAGAAGATATTATGGTTTTGTGTGTCCAGGCTTCTTATAGTGATAACATATGATTTTATTGTTTTATGTATTGCTATTACTACTGCTCCCTTTTGATGGGAACTTATTTTTTCATCTTTACTTATTTCCTTCTCTTTTCTTCATGAACTTCTTTTTGTAGAAGCAGGCATATTTTCTGACTATGAAATTCAATTCATCATCTCCATCTATTTGCAATTCAATGTCACTTTCATATCCGTTTGATGAATTTGATTCATTAATTGCTTTTAGCATCATTCCTATTTTGTATGAGGATCCTTCATCCTGCCTAAGTCCGGCTTCATGGATCATTAATTTTCCTCTTAACCAGTCGAGTGAGATAATGTTGAGATCTTTGTAGTTTCTAGAGATGTCACCTTAGTTCTCCATTCCTTTAGTAGTGATCCTAGAATCTTTGTCATAAGCTCATCATTAGGATAGATCTTACCCAAGTTCTTCAACGTAGTATGATGTTGTTGAAGCATTTGAATAATTTGTCTACTGTTTCTCCCTGTTTCATGCAAATAATTTTGTATATACACTAAAAGACTTATTTTATGTTTCTTTACCTTGTTCATTCCTTCAAAGGTGACTTGTAGTTTATCCCACATTTCTTTAACTGTAGAATACTAAGATATCTTTTCGTACTCTTTCGGAGATAGTGCACAGATCAGATAATATCTTACTTTGGCATTCAACTGTGCATTTCTTCTTCAGTATCAGCCTACACTTCTACGTTGCTAATAGCAGGAGGTGTGTCTCTAACTTTTATAGCTTACCAGATTTCAATATCTACAAATTGAAGATAAATAGTCATTCTCTCTTTCTAATAAGAATAGTTGTTTCCATTGAAATAAGGAGGCTTTGAGATGGATCGTCCTTTAAGGTTTCTCAAATTGTTTTCCATAATATATCACTTGCTGTAAAACACAATAAATGTGAAACCTCGCTATGATACCAAATGATAAAGCAAATATACGCAAGAGGGGGGTGAATTGTGTGTAAAAAATTTTAAGGTACTTTCAAATTGATAATATCCTGCTAAACAAAATAATTTATAGATAGAAGGTTCTTATCAACTTTCAAAACAATCTTGTTAACGTTGAAAATGAAAGGATCCTGTTAAGTTTTTAAAAATGAAAGGAGCTTACTAGTGCTTAAAAAGAAAAGAGCCTATTAATCAATAGAAGCTTATTATCGCTCAAAACAAAAACAGTCTATTAGTTCTTTTAAAAACGAAAGGAACCTATTGTGATATGAAAACAGAAGGAATCTATTGTAAAACTAATGGAGCCTCTGGAAAATAAAAACTTATAATGCAAAAATTTAAAAGTTAGGAAGAGAGAAAGAATGACATAATCGATTTATACTAGTTCAGCCAATAACGAAGTCCGCATCCTATAGGAAAATCTTGGTATGTGCATAATATACACGCGGTGCGAAAAACAAAAATAAATTGGGACTTTCCTGAAGTCTAAGATCTATATGCCTATATAAAGAAATACCATAAAACCTAGTTAAATATTCCCAATTCATAATGTTCATAACATATTTATATAGGAATTTATGGCATTTATATAAATCAATCATTCATATAATAATCATGTACCTTGTGTGTAGTCTCCTTCGTTCTTCGATCTTCTACTCGTTGAGTTATCCCAAACCATAACGAACAAAACAAATAGTCTCTAATGTTATCCACGCAGAGATCAGAGAGTCTAACCAAATCAAACTCTTTGATCCGAAAATCACTAGAATAAAGACAAGAGTGCTAGCTCTCACCTTTTTTCTATGGAGAGCAATGTGAAGGAGAGGAATAAGATGAAGAAGGTATGAAAGATGAGAAGAATATGTGAGATTCGTGAAGAAGGAAGATCTTTAATTAACCTAAATGTGAAGAGAGAAAGAATGTTAGAATATAAATACATGCATGATCATAAGGACTTGTGTAATATGTATATGGCTCCCACTAGTTTCAAAGAATCCATAGCCCTCACTACGAATCCAAGAAAAATTATGACAAAGTGTCCTAGTGGCTCGATATCTGACATTACTAAGAATGACCTTGGGTTTATACAACAAGCCACCTTAGTTTAATCGGTAGGTATTGGTCATATCAATTGCATCATAGATGCAACTATCGTCTAGTGCTATCAACTCGTGATGTATGCACACACATTGGGTTATTAACTCTTGATGTGCCTATATCTGATGTACGCTACCCAGTTGCACCTATGTCTATGTTGACCTTGAGTTTACTCAACAAATTAATGTTTCTAGTGAAAATTGACCCATTAGTCTGAAAATTTTATTTCCATGGTTCAAACATATCTATATAGAGTGGGCTTAGGTTTACCCAACAACTATAACTCTAAAAGAATTCTGGTTCTCCCCATATTAATGGAAGGCGTTAGTTTTCATACTATAAGTGAGGGATTTCATACTCTGGTCTCATCTAAGTCGTAAGATTATAATCACAATGACTATATGGAATGATTTAAGACCTTTCATCAATAACATTGAATATATGTCCATAATCATCCATCATCCTACCTAACCAACCCTAGCATGCATTCTTTAATGCAATCATCTGACAAGGTTTTCCTATATAGTTTGTGACGTGTTATGCATCTAAAGATTTGATGTTCGATTCAACTTTTAAGATGAATTGCTTTCTAATATTGGCATTGGCTAATTTCTCAATCCGCGTGTTTTTAATTCCAATTCAAAATACCAATATATCAAATGTAATAGCCTTTACTCTTATGTACCAATTAAACACTTTAATTGTATCATACTTGCCATTTCTAGTCATACTAGACATGAAATACTTGAAATAGATTAATATAATATTATTCTCTTAGATTTCCAAATAATTTGAGAATATCAAACTATCACCCTAAGTATCTCTAGTTAGTCTCCACTTCATTAAGACTACTTCGGCACTTGTCACATAACTTGTGACGGCCAAAACAATCAAGATAATTGAATATACTAACGAGACGCTAATATGACATATTTGACATCCAAAAATTTTTGGAAACCTAATTTTAAGAAAATCAGCTAGCATGCATACAACATCAATTTAACATATTTCTGATCACATAAAAAATGATCCAAGGCATTGAAACCAAAAAACACACAATCAACATTTCAAACAAACCAGGTCCAACAGCTTTCTCAAAATTATCCAGCTCTGTCTTTTGCTTGAAAAACTCATCAAACAAATTTCAATAAATACTGATAAAATTAAAAAGTCTATAAAAGGTTCAAAAAATGTTCCATGAATTTTTTCAAAATTTATTTCCAAGAAAAACTGAACCATCCTTAGCAACCAAGACAATCCAAAATCTATGTTCCTCAACACTGACATTCCTAACAGCACACAATAAATTCTCAAATAAATATTCAATCATATAGAAAACATTTTTCCATCTTCATAAACATATATAAATATCTTAGAAGCAGGTTGGTGAAAGCAATCCCAAAAAATATTTCTACAATTTATTCTAGAATTTGTAAGCATGCCTATTCATGTAATATGCATAAACATAGCAATCAGAGCCATAGGGAATTAATTAGCAAAAACATATCAAATTACATTGATAATTTTTTTCTTCCATAGACATATTAAGCAATATCTCATGAGTAGATCTAGGCAAGAAAATTTCGAAAACAAGATCCCTATACTAATTTCGAATTCAACACAATCAGAATGCACAATGGTCATAACCAATCGACAGCATCACACATGTTATGAATTCTCCTTTATATGGGACACAAATGGCTTTAATACCACTGTAGGAAAACCTAGTGTGTGCATCATATACACGTGGTATGGAAACAAAAAAAATTTGCTCCAAGACTTTCCCAAAGTCTAGGATCTATGCGCCTTTATAAGGAAATACTATAAAACCTAGTTGAATATTCCCAATTCACATACATGTTCATAACATATATATATAGGAATTCATGGAATTTACATAAATCAATCATTTATATAATAATCATGTACCTTATGTGTAGTCTTCTTCATTCTTCGTTCTTCGTTCTTCGTTCGTCAATATTCTACTCTTCGGGTTGTCGCAAACCACAATGACCAAAATAGATTGTCTCTAATGGTATTCACGTAGAGATCAGAGAATCTAACTAAATCAAACTCTTTGATCCAAAAATAGTTAGAATAAAGACAAGAATACTAGCTCTAACCTTTTTTCTATGGAGAGCAATGTGAAGGAGAGGAAGAAGATGAAAAAGGTAAGAAAAATGAGAAGAATGTTTGAGAATCGTGAAGAAGGAAGTCTAAAAACTTGTTTTTCACGATTTTCTTCATCTTAATTGCCTTTTTTGCTTTTGTTTTTTTTCAATTAAAGACATTAAATGCAAATTTAAGAAGCCTCTCCTCCCTTTTACACGTTACTCATATATTTTATGTATATATATAAATATTGAGGTGGTCCAGTCATACTGAGGTCAGTCCTAACAGGTTCCGAGTGTGAAAAAACATCGGAGACCTATTTTAGCAATATCGATGTCACGATCTCATCAGAACATATCCCAATCTCATCAAGATCTATTTGGTTCTATTGCTCTCTATATAATAGATCTTTATCTAGTCCTCCGAGTCACTCTTATGTGTCTGGTATATTAGGTTCTCGGTTATGTTAGCCACTTAGATTAACACTTAATCCAAGCTAGTCATGAGCGGTGTCTAATATCACATTATGACCCCCAATTGATCAGAAAATAAGTGTTTTGACAAACAAACCCATGCTCATCACAAACCATCTCAGGAACCCTCCCATAGATAATTACTATGCAATTCGTTCTTTCACTATGCTATACCCCACTTGGTTATAAGTATGGGTAAAGTGTCAACTCTCACTAGACTGACTACGTCAAATATAGTCCAAATGATATCAGTTCTCGTCCTGGGACTCATTACTCTATATTTCAATGAAGACATTCTTTATGAGACACATACTCCGGCAGGAATTTTCAAGTAATGATCCTGATAAGAGGTCGTGGGTATCATCTTCTGCTATCACAAAAGTAGTGAATCCTCTATTGGCTACTTAATTACCTTCGAATCACTCAAGCCGTACCTAATCACCACCCTATGAGGGACCTCTGTAAGGCAACAAGGAATGGAGTCAAAGCACAAAATTAGTATCCAAGATATCCTTAAGTACCTTAAGTCTAAAGATACTTACACCATTACTATGATGAGATTATCACTAACATAAGAAAAAGATATCCATGTGATGATCTCATAGTAGGTCATCCAATGTATTTACTACCTATAGTAAGCATTCACATCTCAACTCTAAACATCTCATTTTTACAATTTATGAGATCCATTGCTTGATCAAATCAAGAAGTTTGACATGTGTTAGTCTATCCGGATTAATGATGTCTAATCTTATTAATCCTATAACTAGGGATAATTTAGATATTGACATAATTACACCTGATAAGAATCTGAGTAGTATGCTCACATCATGATTTCCTTCATGCTATGTCATATATCATGGACTTCATTAATTTGCTTATAGATCAATATCAATTCTTAAATAATGAACACGAAATTAATGAAATATGCCTTTCTTTCTTATTTGAAAATAAAGTGTGTACACAACTTTGTACAAAACATGCTAAAGGTGATTACCTTTAAGGCACTACTCTAACATGTCCAAGTATCCAATCTGAGTATTTCACCAGAAACATCCACGTATTAAATTTGGCGAGTCTCTCCAAGTACATATTTTTCAAGGTTCTCCATCCTTCCACATTCGAAGTGTTTAACAAGCCACTACATGCTCTTAAAAATAAATATAAGGTAAACTCAATATAAGCTCTCAAAGAATAACAATCTCTCTCTCGATAGAGGGTTTTCACTTTCTAAGGCATAAGGAGTTTGATATAACTTTTAAGAATATTGATGCTTCTGAAGTATTTCGAAAATCTGTAGCTTTGTAAATGCAATCACTCTTCCTTAAGTAGATATTTTCTTCAACTAGTCATTGCTTCATTTTGATTCTAAGTTAACATTGTATCTAATGAATCTTCCATATCATCTCTGCTAGAATCTTCCAATATTTTGATGTTAAGTGAAGCTTGTTAAAAATTTTAAAGCTAATTGTTCAAATTAGTAAAATCCTTTTGGATGTTGTGGAATCATTTCTAATAAGACAAGTTTATTAAAATTCCTACAAGAAAGAAGATATTTTCCTATGATTTTATTTCCTTTTAAGAAATATATCGTTACCTATATAAGTAAATAAATCTATTTTGAATTTTGAATTATTATGGAGTTATTGTCAAAATCATCAAATATAAACCTTGAGCTAAAATTTTCTTATGAAAGTTTAAAACTTTGGAAAAAGGGATATAAAATTCACTAAATATTTTAAAATTCTGGAATCTTCGAATTTTTTAATTTTTATTGAAAGAAAGATTTTGATTGATTTTTATTTTTTTATTGTTTCATTTGTGATAGCCAACGTAATTATATAAAGGAATTTATAATAAATTGTGTTCTATTAATTAGGAAGGGATTGTTGATAAATTTTTCGATAATGTCTTAATAGCAAAAGATCCGTTCAAAGAAAATATGTTTTAACATATTTTTGTTTTCAAATTTTATTAAAAAATTAAAGCGTAGGATTTCTCTAAATTTTCTATAAAAAAGTACTTTGGAATGACATAAATAAAAAAGGAACAAAGATAAATTCATTAATAAATATCTAACGTATTCGATTGCTTTTGATTGAAATTTGAATAAAAATTTAAAACTTAGGGTTTATCCAAATTTTCAATGGAAAAAATGCTTTAGATTGAGATTGTGAAATTATAAGTCTTATTAATTTAAAAAAAGAGGATTGTTCTTACGTTCTAGGCTTTCTTTCCCTTTAAATAATTTCTTTCTATATCATTATATAAAAATTTTATTAAAGAAATAATTTCATTCAAAATTTTACGAAAGAAATGAAGCATTTAACTTATTGTATAACTCAAAGTTTATTAAGAATTTAAAATTTTTTGGTATATTTAAATTTTATACAAGACAAAATTTTAGATTTATTAGAAAATTTGTTAAACTAGGAAAACTTTGACAAAGCTATGTCCGCGCAGAATTAGAAATTAATCAATAATAATAGAAGATTATAGCTCTCTCTCTAACATAAAAAAAGAGATTGTGAATTAGTCTTGCACACGATATATTATATCCTAACATCAAAAGATTATAATAGTATAAAAGAGTTAAAATGATAATATTTTAATAATTCCAACTAATTAGTTTTGTACAATATAATTTTATCATAAAAATAAAATAAATTTAGATGAGTAATAGAATAATTTTGAAAAAGAGAAAAGACAATTTTCTCTTTATTTCGTACAGCTTGCGTTAGACTCTTGACCTAAATCATTTTTTATTGATCTTTTCTTGATTAAAATTATAAATAATCAAATTTTCTATAAATAGTTTCGAATGGGGCTTTATATCTATTATTCTTCACAATATAATGTGGTATGAAATCATGGATTAATCACTCTTTTTATTTCGATTTTTCCTTTAAACTTTTGTACCATTAGTACTTTATGATAGGAAAAGTAAATAAATACTTAAAGAATTTATCAGAAAATTGGTAATAAATATTATGGAGTACCATATCATGCCTCAATAGTAAAAGAGATTTAAAATTTTGTATAAAAGACAATATGTTTTAGATTATAAATCACTAGTTTTATATATTGTTTAAAAAACATGCAATGGCCTTATACTTAGATTTAGGGACTTGTAGGTATCATAAACCCCCTTATTTCACTTTAATTTCATTAAATTGAGTTTTAAAAAATTAAACAAATCAAAATCAAATTATGTAGATGAAAAAGAATATGCATATTAAAAAATAAGAAACATTTATAATATATTTAAAAACTTAACCATAAGAATTAACAAACATGGACACATTATGATATTATTTATAAAAATTAAATTCATAAATTCATTTACTAATTTAATGTCTCTATTTTTTATAAAATTATATAATCCATACAACTCCAACAACACATAAGATTAAAAAACTACTCAATTTCTTTCTAATATTATTATTTTTTTGGCAATAAAAAAATAGAAGGTGATTCTTTATATTCTAATTTACAAATCTGTTAACACGTGAGAGAATTTCTTCTGATAACACATGTGAGAGAATTCCATATTCTTATTTTTTCTTAATAAAAATACGAATACTATCTGCCTTTAACTTCTTAATCAAAGTAATTGTACTGCTTGCCTTATATAGAAAATTTTTCTACAATCCCTTATATAAATTTAATAAATCTATTTAATCTACGTTTGTCTTATATTCTTAATTGACTTAATGAATTTGGTTTATTTAATTCAATTAATTGTTAAGTTGTTAAATTTTGTTATGATTTAAATTTTATTTTGATAGAATACTTAATTTTAAAATTTACAATTAGCATCGGTTTAATTTAAGAGTACTCCAACATAATTTGCGTAAATTTTAAGAGAAATTTTTAAGAACATAACAGAAAAAACATAATATATAAAAATTAGAACCATCATAGATTTTGTTTTGTTGAAACATATCTAGCTAAGCTTTTCACAAGTGAATAAACCACTTCCTTGCAAAGAAAAATCATCAAATGATTATGGACTACAAAGATAAATGTTTATCATTCAAGTATATAATTCTACAAAATTCAAATATAATAATAATAGATAAATAAATCTCTGCCGTCCTCGTAATGCGATGAACATGAATTATGCAGAAGCATTTTAATTTAAACCACGAGCGCAAAGAAGCTTATACAGCTGTAAATTAACAGTACTTACTCTTCACTGGTTATTGCTATATTACGGTTTTTAATTTTTATTGGAAGCTTTGACTAACATCAAATTTCAACATAACTTCTACAATTAAATTGGGAGTAAAGTAAGAGAACACTAGACACTAGATATATCAACTTCTATATCCTTAAATAAAAAGAACCTAAGTGACCAAGTTAACACAAAGAAAGAGATTGATAAAAAGATGTCCAAAATCTAGTAGTTAATTACCATATTGATTTTAGCCACTTGTATCAACTAACAGGGAAAATTTTTTGTATCATCGTTTTAATGAAAATCATTTTAAAATGAACTTCAGTTAATGGCCACTAACACAATGCTTCTTAGTAAGTATAAGCTCATTTCCTAAAGTCTCATATCTTATATTTTCTGAAAGAAAGTTAATGGCACGTTAATATAAATTGTCTACTTAATCTCTTAGAACACAATTCGTCCCTTGTCAAATCACTAAATATCCCTGCTTAGAACCTAATAACTAGACACATATAATGAGTGATATTTAATTCTTAAACACCTCTCATCCTATATAAGTAAAATAGAAAAACAAGTAAGGAAAACACAACTTCACTTTCAATTCTCTCAACTAAGAAAATCATAAGTTAACATAAGTATTAAAGAGTTTATGCTAGAACTGCTTGTGATACTATTAAATCACGGTTAAATTACATAAGAGATTTATGTAGGTCTACAAATATATCAATTGGTGGTTTCTAGCTAGTTTTTCTATATTCCTATCTGTGTCAACAAATCACTACTTCCCTTTCTTTTGTACACTCATATTAGCAAAGAGTTTCAATTAGGTCTCATAGTGTCAATAGGCCTTCGCTTGAGGTAAAATGCACTCGAGCAATGCAAGTATATCTTTATATCAATTAAGTAATCAAGACATTTTTGTTCAATGTATAAACTTAAATGATATTAATTTGTCTTTACAAAGATTGTATAATTAAGACATTTTTGTTCAAAGAAAAACATAATCTAAACATATAAAATTTCTTTAAGATAGTCACATAATAAAAAAATTCAATGACAAAATACACTCGAAAGTTGCAAACTTGCAGTCATAGCAATTGTGCATGAATTTTTACTTAATCTATAATCTTTAACAACTATCATAAATTTTTGTCAAAACAAAATTTTTTGATAGAGTGCAAATCTTACACATCTTACCAATTACTTCATAATATTAATGTGTAAATGCTTTGGAAGATCAAGAATCATTACCAATTAATTTTTCAAAAAGGTGAGAAGTCTTTTACCATATAGAAAAAAATCTCAAGGAAAAGCATATGATAGATTGATTGAAAAGGAAATTGTATTACTATTTGATCTTAAAGGCTAATATAAACATTAGAGAAAGTAGATGAAAATATTACATCCTGATTGACTAGGGAAGAATTAGCACAATTATAGTACACCTATCAACTAACTTTAGATGAAGTTGTTGAGAAAGAGTTAGTCTTCAAATCTCCCATTTGGTGAAGTCTTGACACAAAACTTTGACTCAAACTCAAGCTTGATGGTATACTTAAAATAAAGCAAGTCGTTAACACTTATTCATTGATGGTTAAATGCTTTACTTGGATAAGTTCTTTCCGTTTGTCAAAGTACTCAATAAAAGAAGTGATTATATTGTCACAATTATAAGTATCGAAAGACTTTCTTTACACATTCATCTTGCATTCCTTAAAGGTTGAATACTTGATTTTATTGCGAGTTTCTAGGTCTCACTTCTTATAATTTATAGTTAGACTACGAGCTCTTTTAACTCCTACTTCAACTTTGACAATCTCTCAATTTTAATATAAAAAGGTATATCCATTTTTTTCAAAACTTTATAAGATCACCTCCCCAAACATAAGCACCTATAAAGCAACTTGTAGGGATTTCTTAAGGCCTGCAAAAAATATAGAAATAGTATCTTAGTAATGTTGGCATTAAGTTATTGAAGCAATACCTTTGAAATTTAATTTTCAATGCCTTTATATCTTGTAGTAAGACTAGACTTTGACATATTTGCATTCTAATCACAAGCTTCTCAAAGATGGAAACTATGTCTTTGATATCCCACTTAGGTTAAGCACCTTCGCATTAGGCCTAATTGTTTTCCCCTTATCTTTAGAGATGTTCTTAGAAGTGGTTACTTTGAACCCTTAGTAAAGGCTTGGATATTGAATAACTAAACAAAAAAATAAGATGGAAATTCTATTTGCACTAAAAGTCATTTGATTAAAGTAATTTAATTGCCACATATTTATTAAAGTAAAATAATCTTTAAGTATGCTTATATAAAGCAAAACCTAATAAGAAATAAAATCCAACTAATCTTATGATAACACTTACTGTGAAAAACTAAAAAGAGATAAAACAGGCAAAAATCATCTAAGAGTGGTAGATCCAATCTTTCCAACATAAATAGTTTCAAACTCTTAAAATTTTTGATCGCTTTCGATTAATCCAAAAATTACATATACTAAAGACCTGAGATATTCATGTTTATTTCTTGCAAAGGTTTTATAAAGATATTTGTAGTGTCATAGTATTACAGAGCCATTTTCTCTTCAATAACTAGGACTTGAATTAAATTTGTTCTTTTATATATATATATCCTTTTATGATACATATGATTCTTTAATATAGTTATAGTCACATTATTATCATAGTATATCTTTATAGATCCACCTTGTTCTTGTTCAAGTTCTTCTAACATCCTCCTTTACCAAATTACCTAATATGGTGATGCAATTGCTACTATGTAGTTAGCTTTTAAATAGATAATGCAATAGTGGTGTTTCTTTGAATTCTATAAAAATACTCCAAATATTGTACTATATGTGTAGCCTAAGGTGTCCTCTTATCCTCTATGCATCCCACCTAGTCAGTATCAATGTTTCCAATCATCTTGTAATACACCATATGCTTGTAATATATTCCCAAATCGAGAGTTCTTATTATATAACACAATATTCATTTTGTAGCTTTAAAATGGTGCTTCAAATGAAAGTGTATAAACCTAGACACTATACCTACTGAATAAGAAATTTTAGACCTAGTATAAGTTAAATAGATCAATCCTTTTAGTAGAATTTTGTAATGTTGTTCACTAGCCAGTTTGATGCCATCCTTCATTTAGAACTTCTCATTCGTATGCTTACACGTATCAGCTACCTTATAATTCAATATGTGGAACCTATTTAGTAAATTCATTACTTATTTCTTTTAAGAGATGAAGAAACCATCCCTAACCTGCTTCACTTCTACATTAAGAAAGTAATGCAATAAACTTAAATATGATACTTCAAATTTTTCCCTTATAATTATTCAAAATTGTCAATTATTAAAGTAGATGAGCTCAAATAAATCATATAATCTACATAAAGACTGAAAAATATAATATCATTGCCTTCCCTTTTTATATGAAGTGTAGTCCTATTTCTACCCCTTTTAAATCCATTTTCATCGAAATAAGAGTATATCCTCCCATACTGTACTTTAAGAGTCTACTTTAATCTATTAAGTGCCTTTGTCAACTTATACACTCCTTCTTCTTTACCTTAAACTACAAATTATATAAGTTATGTTATATAGGCTTCCTCTTATAATTGTCCATTTATAAAAGTTGGCTTAACATCAAATTGATATGTATAGCAATTTTATTTCTTAACAAGATCTAAATGTGTTCTTGCAGTTTTAAAGTGTGTTACTAGTGAAAATTATATTTTTAGTCTATAACTTATTATTGAGGGTATCCTTTTACCACCAATTATGCTTTGTAATTTTGTGTAGTCTTATCTACATTATACTTAGTCCTACACCCATTTTACCCTGATTGCTTTCTTAACTTTCGGTAATTCAACTAGTTCCCATATGATATTTAATTGCCATTAATTCCTCCTTCATAACCTACCTCCATTCATCTTTCTCCATATCTTTTCAAAGGAATTGGGATTGGCCACATATAAAGCTTGCATATATACATACATATAAAGGATTTCTATCCTTGTGACCCCTCTTCTTATATTGAAATTAGGGAGCCTAAGGAAGTTCTACTACTTGACATAGTAGTTACTCTAGATGTTGCAAATTTTGAAATAATAAATCTATTAGAGATGTCAAGTGGGGTTTAAAGGTGGTCTCATTAGTGGATTACTCTTCTTCATTAGCTAAATTCCTCAAATTGAATAATCCTTTTTTTTCTTTTCTCCATATGCATCTTCCTTCCTTATTAAAGATCTTATTCCTATAATTATGATTTTCTTTTTCATTTCTAAGGATGTAGAGCTTCTATGCCTTTAAGTTCGTGGACTAGCCAAAAAAAAATATCTTATGTCTTTCTCATCCAATTTGTTGTGAATTTAAGTGTTAATTAGAGTATAACTATCACACTAAAAACCTTTAAGTGACTTACCCCTAGTCTTCTATCTATCCAAACTTCATATTGTCTAATTTGGAACAGCCCTTATGGGTGAAATGTTCAATAGGCAAACACTTGTAGCAACAACTTCTCCTCAAAATTATGTTTGTAATCCTTTTCTTCAGAGCATACTGTGCACCATTTCGAACATAGTTTGATTCTTATGTTCAATCACTCATGAGCTAAGCATTTACAAAGCAAATTCTTCTTCTCGATACCATTTTAATGCTTTAATTGCTTCCCTTTTTCCTCTTCTCTTTCAATCTAGCAGGTTCGTCG
Organism: Erythroxylum reticulatum; assembly: GCA_025504915.1. Lineage (NCBI taxonomy): Eukaryota > Viridiplantae > Streptophyta > Magnoliopsida > Malpighiales > Erythroxylaceae > Erythroxylum > Erythroxylum reticulatum. The sequence continues at coordinate 8,367,006 of JANSVA010000004.1, forward strand.
AGATCTACATATTATTCTTCAGTAAGCTATAATAAATCTTGCAACTTGAGCAACATCTTCATCTTTATGCTCTAAAGATGGTACTTATCTTTATTAAATACTAAGATGAGTATCTATGAAACGAAAAACTTGTTTGGAACCATCCCTAAAAAAATTCGACTATCAAGTTTTCCTCTTTCGATTACCTAGTTAAAGATGTAGTAGCTATAACACCACTTTGTCAAAAGACAGAGCAAGTAACAAGAATTTAAGATTACAATTCTATTTGCAATAAAACTCATATGCTTAATGTAGCGCCCCCTTATCGTAGGGTACATACTGGGACGCCCAGAGGTCATTCCAGTACATAACCTAGGATAAAGGCAAGCTACGTTTAATCACTACAATCACTTCACATGGCATGATATCATTATTCACTTATGAAGCATCAATAGAAAATCACAATATTTTAAAAACCAACTTTTCCCTCATTTAATTGCACAAAACTGAAAGTCTACATTGTGTCTTTCATCCTTTACTACTTGTACATCATCAAAACCTAGTACAAAAGTAATACATGAAAGAGGAAAATATATAAAATCTAAGCTATATAAAAATCCCAGCTGACCGACCTTTGAGCCATGACTTCTCTTGCCAAATCACAATCTACACAGCTAGTAGAGCCTCTCAGCAGCTAGAATCATCTCTTGGTCCTGAAAAGATAACGTTGCAATTTTGGTGAGTTTTGCGAACTCAATGAGGTAACCATCATCGATGATTCACTCAATTCATGCAACA
>JANSVA010000004.1:8367882-8391484 GCA_025504915.1 Erythroxylum reticulatum
GTGAGTTTTGCGAACTCAATGAGGTAACCATCATCGATGATTCACTCAATTCATGCAACACATCATTTCACATAACATATAATCACATTTTCGCATAATTGATCATGTATCACATTTTCACCTAAGCACATGCAGTTTTCCATTTCAATAAATCAAACATACTTAACAAAAATGCATATCAAATGTTCATGAGACTCCTTTCTAATTTTTACGTTATTGTGATCGAGTGCCTAAATTGTTTCGTATCTATTTTGGATACCGGGCTCATTAATAACTGTCCCTTATTCGATGAGGATACAGGGCTCATTTTAAATAGTGATCCTTAGGCTCTTAATCACTTTCTAAGCTCGAGGCTCTTTTTCACACTTTGAGCTTTAAGCTCTTATCGATGGCTACTCTAGTCAAAACTGTCATTATCTGATTGTGTATTCATGTATGGAATGCATCTATCACAATCAATCATATTATGACGCACATAGTTCTTTACATTCACATTCAAGTAGCACTTGAATATCTCATTCCAATATCACAGTCATCAAATCTTCATTGTCCGGAATCAACAATCAAAACACATTCATTTAATCATTTCTAGCATAATTTAAGCAAACAAGTAATTAAGTGAGATCGTCTAGGTTACTCACAAGTTGCTCTCAAAGCTAATACCTAGAAGTTTCGACAACTTCTAGAGGTTGACGTTCCAGTTGCTCCTCTATATAAAATAACATACACATATATCACAATTTACACAATTATAAGTATTTAATAATGCATATGTATGAAATGAATTATGTACAATGCATATTCATGACAATCCCAGGTATCTTTCCATCAATTTCATCACAAAATCATTCTTATGTCAAAACCCATCTAAGTACAATTTATACTTAGGTTTATGCCTCACTAAAACCATTAAAATCACAATTCATTTCTCGTTGGCTTACTTTCAGATTTTTCTTAGACACACTTTTAGGTCTACTGTTTATCTTCAACCAGAAGATGAAACTAAGGTCATTTTGTAATACTCTCTTCTAAAAAAGTATTCCCCTATGTCTTATGCTTCTATTGACACCAAATAACTCAATTTGGTACAGTAATTGGGAAGATATGCCTCAAACATTTTCGGACTGCTCTTATCCAAAACATTATACTATATACAAATTCCTTCCAAAAATTAAATATCTTAGAGACTGAATCACAATTAGAATTATTAGATAATTTGTAAGAATATATCTTTAGTTTATTCCAAATTAAAAATCATCTCATTTGGAATCCTATAGATCCATATATATTCAAAATACTGAAGTGTGTTCAGCAAGATATTCCTATTTCCACTATTCTAACAGATTCTACACTTTCATTTAATAAATATTTTTAAATTCAATTCAAAATGCTACAAATTTTCGTAGAGAGATAGAAAAATGTGTTAGGAATCTATTCGTTCAATAATCAAGTCATTTGGAGGTCTAAAGAAGAAGTTATGGTCAAAAGAAGCATGATTATTCAGAAAAAGAGAAAGTTTCAAAAACACGACCGTGCTTTAGCATGAGGGTGCAAATCGCCCTTAATCTCCAAAGTTACCGTCATGCTTATGCACGATGGTGCAATTTCGCTATACTCCAAAGTCACCATCGTGCTTATGCACGACGGTGCATTTTGCCTTAAATCCTAAAAGTCACAGTCGAGCGTATTTCTTCTTCTTCTTCTTCACCGAATCTCTACTTCAAACCTCCATAACTTTTGATCAAGAACTCCATCAGTGGAAAGCTAAAAGAAAGATATACAACTTTAATGAAGAAAATTTTATCAAAATCTGCCTAAATCAATGTAGTAAATTTATGGAATTTCATATCAAAATTTAACCTCTTAACTATTAATTCTCAATAAACGTCTTAGATGACTTCTAGTACAAAAATCCAACACTTCAATTATTATTTCTAGTCTTTTTACTCCATTCCATTCAACTCATTTACCATAATTTCACACTACCCCTAAATATGCAAATTTAGTCAAAAATCATCAAAAGTCAAAAATCAATGGTTTATCCTCTGCATTTTCAACTATTGTCCATAATTTCTATTTTCCTCTAAACTTCCATTTATACACTCATTCCCATCTCAGACCATCATTTTACAACTACTCTTCAACTCAAAAATCCTTTTCTTGATCATCTCTAAAGCACTCACCTACACACATATACACATACATATATATAAATGCATAGTGAAAAGAAATAGAGCATGTATCAACATATCACGTTTTTATACTATAATTTTCTACATTAGTCTCATACACCATTTTATTGCTCTTTCTAACTCCAAAAATCATTTCTACATCACTTGATCACTAATTAACCATCAAATACTAAATAACACTATATCCATATTTTCCCATCTTATTTACACAGTGTTCATGAATATACATGTAAATGCCATGTATATGCAACTAACAATAAATTCATCAAATTTATCTCATAAATCCATAACTCTAAAGGATTTACTCAATACTCACTTGTTAAAAACTCCAAGATTTGCAACTATTCCAAATCCCTAAACTCCATGCAAATTCACATATTCCACTATATAATATAACCAGCTTCTAGTTTTTCTTAGGGTAGAAGACACAATTAGTAGTATGGAAGTGGTGTAGAATATGGAAAAAACAAAGAAAACTCTTGGAAGGTATTTGATGAAAAACTCTGTGTATTGGGAGGAAATTTGAAAAAGGTTACTATGAAATAACACTTAGACATATAACTAAGTCATTTTTAACTCTCTGAGATCATAACTCACTCTCACACAAAATTATAAAGGCAATTTACTAACTCAGTGACACTTATCACTTTCCTAATGTCTAAGCTCTAAACAAGTTCCTTTTGAACTAATTTCTTCAACTCTCATCTTTACAATCTAATTATCTCCAATATTCTTTTGATTCCTTTTTCCTATTTTTCAAAATTTTCCAAAAATTATTCCTAAATTTACCAAAATTCAAAAATACAACAATTCCACTAATCAATAAAATTTCCAATATAAATAAATTCAAAAATTCTTGAAAATAACACAACTCAATCCAATTATACCCGTAATTATTCATGAATGCATGTACAATTATTTTTATGTGCAAAATTTTACTATTCACGTGTATGTGTATGTCATATTATGCATGAATATGAAAAATACATTTCTAAGCTCTCATTAATAACTCATATTTACTATTCTAACCTCCCTATAGGTGACGGAATGTTACACTTAAAGTTATTTAACTTCCATATATTTATTAAAGTAAAAAACATTTAAATAGGCTTCTACAAAGCACATCTTAATAAGAAACAAACTTCGACTAATTTTGTGATTATGCCTGACATGATAAAAGTAAAAAGAGAAAAGATAAGAAAAAATCATATAAGAATAGCACACCCTATATTTCCATGCTGGCAACGTCCAACTCACTAAAATTTTGAATCACTTCTTAACATTGGAGAGGTTCATATTCCTTCATTGCTTATTCCTTATGCGAGCTTATTCAAATGACATAACCAACAAGAATAACTTATTAGGTATAGAGCCTCTTATAGCATAACTCTCTTCATCAGCCTTTTAAAAGCGTCCTGTATATTACAAGTAGTCATCTACCTTAACCTAAAGGCATATAGTAAAAGTACCTACAAGCCTTTTGATCCATAAAACCAACCTCTATTAAGACATCTTCCTCTAATAACATTTCCTTTAAAGGACGAGGATTCTTCAATTCCAATAATATTTGTTTGTAAGAGATTAGAAAAGTATATAAATCTCTATCTTTTGTTAAAGCTTAGATTTACTTCCCATTAAACATGGCTAAAACCCTACTTACTCATCCTCTATATATAAAAACAATAAACAATTCTTCAACCTACACATCCCTTTGGTAGTTTGTTGACAAACATTCTAGGCATGGCATTTAAACTTTACCTACTTAGAAGTTTCTCCAAGAGACAAATTTAGTGCATCAACCTAAACAAGACTATAGTAAGTTTAATGTCCCATTATTTCGACATATGATGAGAGAAGTTATTTAATAGTAGCCGCGTCCTACATCTAAAATTATCTTAATAGACATTATTTTTGTTAACCTAAAAAAGCAAGCTCTCTTAGATAGGATAGAGGTCGCCTAATACTAGTATATGAGGGAATGATAAAACTTGACATACTTTTAAAAATCACATACGATAACCCTTCCTACATAGCTTTCAGCCTTAAACTTTGTCATTGTTCTAACATGAGGAGCGATGACCATTCATGTTAACTTATAGTGTTAAAAACCATAGACCCCTTTCATTCTTGTCTAAATAAAATAAACTAGTACAAATTGAGCTATCAAAATATGACATATCTTGAAAAGTATTCAGAAACTCAAAGAAAGGATGTATCAATGAATATGATAGGACTTTGCAGGAAAATATCTATACAAAGGAGTTGTAAAATGGAGGAGATTCTAATGGGTTTTCCACAATGAAACGTGAGAGTAGTATTTATAAACATTCTTAGTGATTCAGATGTGTCATATTTGGACAATTGAGAATAATATACCTCTCCACTTTCCAAAGCCTCCAACCATTTCTCCATCATTTAGAATCTCCACTTTATGTTGAAACATCTGCAAGAGTTTAATGTGTGGTTTAGCGATAGGTTGTTAGAAATTGAAAAGGATAAATGTGAGGCCTAGCGATAGGTTATCAAAAATTGAAAAGGTTAAATGTGAGGCTTAGCGATAGGTTGTCAAAAATTCCAAAGGTTAACTCATCCTATGACGTTTCTTTCACTAGAAACTCTTTAGATATCTCAAAAAATGACTGGTTCCATTTATATAAGAATATCAAGCTTGTAAGGTCCTACCAATAAGGCATGTAGATAAAACTTAAAGGGTAATTTGTTAGAAGACAAACCTATATAGGATTCTTACGGGTTCTTCTAGATATGACAGTTGAGTATAGCTATTGTCTTTTAGTTTATAGCTATCAAATTCATTTATTATAACTGTATTAATGTATATGTTTTTGGGTTGTCAAAGTTGGTGAGTAAACCGACCTTCACACCCATAACACTTGTATGTGTAATGTTTGTAAAAGAGAAAAAGTAAATAAAAAAAACATAAGAAAGTATAGAGAAAAACAAAGAGCTACAGCTCAAGAGAGTGTAACATGTTTTTATTATCAATATATGTTGTTTGATTTTAGTAGTGAGTCTACTTTTCTTTCAACAAGTGGTATTAGAGTCAAGTTCGTGAGTACATTTCAAGGATGTGAAAATTGCCCAACATGATTCAACCTCAAATTCTAAAATTAATAAAGACAAATTACGAAAACTAGAGCATCCAAATGAAGGTATTGCTCAGATCACAGGATTTGTGGGAGATTGTTGAAGAGGGCTACACTAAGTCTAAAGATGTGACCGCCGAAGCTTATTTATCAAACGCGCAAAGGACATCACTTAAGGAATCATGCAAGAAGGACAAGAAGGCCTTTTTTCATCTTTCAAGGAGATGATGAATCAACATTTGAAAAAAAAATCAGATGCAAAAACATGAAAGAGCACATAAGCAACTCTACAAAAATCTCTTCAAGGAGTTGAAAAAGATAAAAAGGTATGGCTCCAATCTCTTAAACCTAAATTTTTGTAACATTAAAAATGTAGAGTTCAAAAAAAATTAGTGACTATGTTACTCGTCTAAAAATGGTGGCAAATGAGATGAAAAGAAATGGAAAAGTTCTTGACGATGTTAGGGTGATGGAAAAACTCTTACTTCACTAACAAGAAAATTTGATTATGTCGTCCCTACCATTAAAGAATCAAAGGATTTGTCACAAATCTTTATTGATGAACCTTTTTGACTCTCTTAAAGCTTATAAGCTAAGAGTGATCCAAAATGAAAATACTGATGATTTGGATCAAGCTTTGCAAAGCAAGTTATCTATTGGTGGCAATCAAACTAGCAGCAGTTATCAACAAGGTAGAAGAAATCGAGGTAGCTATAGAGGTTCCTACAAAAGTGGATGTGGTAGGAACTATTTTGAAGTAGGCCTAACAAATGAAGGCTATCAAATATATGGTCGTGGATAAGGATTCCAAAATCAAGGAAAAGGCGATTTTCAACAAAGTGGTAATAAATCACAAGTGCAATTTTATAATTGTAAAAAGAATGGCCATTTTAGTTACGAGTGCAGATCAACCCTTACAAGGGAAGGAAACAAATCATTTTACAGCAATAGAAGATAAAGAAGCTGAGTCAACTATTTTCTTAACATACAAAGGAAATGAAGAATGCATTTAAGAGTTGGTCATCTTAGTATTATTGTTTTAAAATTGCTATCAAAAGTAATGGTAAAGGGACTTGTAGAAATTAATCAATAGGATCAATTATGTGAAGCATGCATCAAAGGGAAACAATATAGGCAAAGTTTTGAAATTAGAAAATCATGGAGAGCCAGAAGACCGTTGGAGATCGGTCATTCAAATATAACTAAAACATTTGATACACCATCACTTGGTGGAAATGGGTATTATATTAAATTTATTAATAATTTTAGCAGAAAAAGTTGGGTATATATTCTTGAAGAAAAATCAGAAGCCCTTGATAAATTTAAGGAGTTCATAGCAATGGTAAAAAAACCCAAGTAGACAATATTTAAAGATACTTATATCTGATATAAGAGGTGAGTACACACCAAAGTTATTTGAAACATTTTGCAAATAACATGGAATTGTTCATCAATTCACAGCTTTATATAAACCATAACAGAATGGCATCCTAAAAAGAAAGAATTGCACGATTCTTTATATAGCAAGAAGCATGGTGAAAGGAAAGCACTTACTAAGAACTTTCTGGGTTGAAGTTGTTTTATGTTTTGTTTATTAGCTAAATCGGTGTCCAACAAAAAGTGTAAAATTCAAAACACTAAATGAAGCATAGAGTAGTAGCAACCTAATAGTTGGACATTTAAGGAATTTTGGGTGTATTGCCTATGCCCATATTCTTGATCAAAAAAGAAAGAATTTAGATGATAAAAGTGAAAAGTTCACATTTATTGGCTACGAAAAGAGGAGTAAGGTGTATAGATTGTACAACCCTTTGACTAAGAAGGTGATCATCTCTCAAGATTTTGAATTTGATGAAGTAGATTATTGGAAATGGAAAAGGAAGATAAGAAAGTTCAATGACTATTTTTCGAAGAAGATAAAGATGATGACTCTTAACACACAAGATGAACAAGAAGATGAACAGACTCCTCCACATAACTCTACTTTAACAACTCCTACATCAATACTATCAACTTCATCACATAGCAACAGTAGCAGTAGCGATTCATGGGGAGCACCTATAAAAATACGAAGACTACATGATATCTATAATGCCATAAAACAGATACAGACAACATTTGATTACTCATTGTTTTGTTGAATGGCAGAGTGCGATCCATTAACATAAGAAGAGGCTATTAAAGATAAGAAGTGGGAAAACCCATGAATGAAGAAGTTGCTGCAATCAATAGAAATGACACATGGGAACCAATTAATCTTCCTAAAGTACACAAGACAATAGGAGTGAAGTGGGTGGACAAGACAAAAGCTAATCAAAAAGGAAAAGTTGAAAAATATAAGCCAAGATTAGTGGCTAAAGGATATAAGTAGAGAAAAGGAATTGACTATGAAGAAGTATTTGCTCCAATTGTAGGAATTGATACTATTACATTTTTTACAGCACTAGCAACACAAAATAAATGGAAGATTTATCAAATGGACGTGAATCAGCTTTCTTGAATGGATATGTAGAAGAAGAATTCTACATTAAGTAGCCACCAAGATATATTAAAAAAGGACATGAAGACAAAGTATATCGTCTAAAGAAAGCATTGTATGGATTAAAGCAAGCTCCACAGGCTTGGAACATGAGAATAGGTGAGTACTTCCAAAAGAATAGTTTTGCAAAAAGCCCACATAAGTATGACTTATACATAAAGAAAAATGAAGATGGTGACGTTATGATTATGTGTCTATATGTGGATGATATGATCATTATGGGAAATGATCCGAGTATCTTTGGTGATTTTAATAAAGTAATGACTAAAGAATTTGAAATCATAGATATTGGTGAAATGTTATACTTTCTTGGAATCGAGATAATATAGATGGGAGATAGAATATTTATATCACAGAGGAAGTATACGGAGCAAATCTTAAACAAGTTTAGAATGAAGAATTGCAAGCCAATGGCTATGCCAACATAAACAAGTGCAAAATTGACAATGGATTCAAATAGAGAGTTGGTAAAGCTAACACTGTTCAAGAGTCTAGTTGGAAGTCTGAGATACTTGACTTTCACACACCTAGATATTATGTATGCAGTTAGATTGGTCAGTAGATATATAGAGAAGCCAAAGCAAGATCACTTCATTGTAGTAAAAAGAATTTTAAGATATATTAAAGGTACAATAAATCATACTCTATTTTATACACAATTTTAAGATTTAAAGTTAATTGGTTATTCAAATAATGATTATGGTAGAGACTTAAATGATCAAAAGAGCACCTTTGGATGTGCATTTCATATTGGATCAACAATATTTTTCGTGATCATAAAAAAAGAAACAAATAGTTACTCTCTCAATGTGTGAAGTTGAGTATATCACTATAGCAGCATGTACATGTCAAGCAATATGACTGAAGAATATTTTTGAGCTAGTTATAACACTGACAAGAAGGCCCAATTACAATATATATTGACAATAAATCTGTTATATCACTTGCAAAAAATCCAGTGTCATATAGCCGAAGCAAACATATAGACATAAAATATCATTTTATTCGAGAGTGAGTGAAAGATAAAACTATACAACTCATTCATTGCAAAACTGAAGATCAACTTGCAGATATTTTTACAAAGCCTATGAAGACCGATGTCTTTCATAAACTCAAAGAAAAGCTTGGCATGCAAAGTTAAGTTTGAGAGGGAGTATTACAAGACAAATTTGTATAGAATTCTTATGGGTTCTTCTAGATACGAAAGTTTAGTATAACTATTGTCTTTTACTTTGTTAGTTGGCAAATTCATTTATTATAGTTGTATTAATGTAGTTGTCTTTTTTGGCTGTCAAAGTCGGTGAGTAAACCAACTTTCACACCTATAAAAACCCTTGTATGTGTAATGTTTGTAAGAGAGAAAAAGGAGGCAAAAAAACGCAGGAAAATAGAGAGAAAAACAAAGAGTTGCAGCTCAAAAGAGTGTGACATGTTTTTATTATCAATATATATTGTTGTTTGATTTTAGTAGTGAGTCTAATTCTCTTCGAACATAATTCATACTAATAAGCAAAAGTTCACTAATATCTGTTGCCTTCATCTCGTAGTAGATAAGACTTCCCTTGTTAGTTCCTTATCACTAAGCCGTTTATAACTAAATCGAGAAACCTGAAAAAATACAAGAGCGTTTTAAGTTCCTAACCATCTATTATTCTGTGTAAATAAAATAAAAAAGAAAGAAGGTAAATAAAAACATAACTTCACTCTTAATTCTTTAACTAAAAAAACAAAAACTAAATTCTGAGAATACCTATGTCAAACCTACCTTCAACAATGTTTTGGAGTAAATGCGTCGATATAATAAGTTTGCAAGTGAATCAGGATTAAGTTGAACATAAGAGTTCTACATGTCACCAAGTACATCACCTCCCAAAGAGAATCATCTACAAATTACAACTAGATTATGGGCAACAACATTATCTAAGTAATTAACAATATCATCAAGAATCTTTTCTGGAATGAACTTCAGTTAGTGAGCTTGCACCAATACACGTCGCCCCAGATAGCTTCTTTCTTCAATTCCGTACATATCTCAGAGAAAATCTCCTTAACGTGTGTTGGATTATAGTCAAACCTGAAAGGCGTCATCTAATTATCAACAGAAGAATTTCTCCAACGCATAACAATGAGATAATTTGGATGCTCTGCCCACTATTGTGCTCGTCACGTTACGCATGAGACAAGCCCACTTCGGTTAGCACGCACGTTTATTACTTGTAGTGCAACATGTCGCGTAGGACATGCAATAATACATTTCATTATATTAGAGGAGAACGATTCCTACAAAATCCCTCAATCTTCCTTGTCCTGCTCATCAACGGTCAATTGTTCCATTCTTCTCTATCAATCATCTAGCAACAATGGCTCTTACCCGTCTTTCTCTTGCGATTTCCGTCCTCCTTCTGCCATTGTTGGTCAACTCTGCAAGGGATTACGGCTACGGCACTGGGACGGACAGTGTAGAGTCGACCTATCAGCCAACACAAGGTCCAGCAGCACCATACACCGTAAAAGCAAACAATGAGCCAACGTCATACACAGTCCAACAAGAAAATGCCCCAAGACCTAAGCAAGATGAAGTCAAACAAGATTACAACTCCAAATCATCATCACATGAAGTTAAATCAGATGTTGTTAGGACAGATTACAGCCGCAAAACATCACCAGAGGCTGTCAAACCAGATTACACGTCAAAACCAACACCAGATGTTACTAAGCCTCATTACGGTGCTACTCCAAAGCCATTTGCTGTTAAGCTCGATGACATCCCAAAATCAAAACCCGATGCTGATTTTGTTAAACCCAATTATAGCCCAAAGCCTACAACAGATGTTGCCAAACCATACAATAGCCCTGGTACTAAATCAGATAATGTAAAACCTACCTATAACCCTGATGCTGTGGAATCGGAGACTGTTAAGCCAGCTTACCACCCTAATTCACAACCAGATGCTACCAAGACGGATAAATATCCAAGCTCAAAACCCGACATTGCCGAAACTGATTTCAATTCGAAGCCAGAAATAACCGTTCCTAAACCTCAACAAGAATTTAGTTCGAAACAAATTCCTGATACAACAACCTACAATAGCGTAACATCAACACCTAAAAATGCCAAACGGAATGACGAACTAAAATCAGAATCGAGTGGAGTAACACCTGACTATGGAAATGGGCCAAAACCATATCTTGGACTAAAACTAACCGTACCAAAGTTAGACAATGGGGTGTTGAATTACGGGTATGTCTCAAAAGCAGAAAGCTCTCTTCCTATTGGCATCGAAGGGCTTGTACTATGCAAATCAGGCTCCGACTATGTTCCTATCCAAGGTAATATCCACACAAAACTTTTCTGCATATCTTGAATTCATGCATCCGTGCATAATAGTTCTTCCTTTGAGTTACGATAAGAGAAAAGGCACTCTTTTTTTTTTTTGTCCTCACAAGTATTGCATCTCTGTGGCAAACAGGGGCTGTTGCAAGGATAGCATGTTCCACCGTGGACCAAAATGGTTACGAGGCAACACCATTCTCATGCTTGACTGATGAAACTGATGCTAAAGGTTACTTCTTTAGGGCATTATCACTGTCAGGACTTGACGATAAATTGCAGCTTACAGATTGCAAGGCCTTCCTTGAAAGATCGCCATTGGACACTTGCAATCTCCCAACTGACGTCAACAAGGGGATCAGTGGTGCGCTCCTCTCTACTTACCGTGTCCTAGCTGAGAAGAAGATCAAGTTGTTCTCTGTCGGGCCTTTCTTCTACACGTCGGAGCCTGCATCAACCCCTGGTGGTTATTAAGATTTGTTCTTACGTTCACACCACAATATTGATTCTATTATTTATTTGTTGCTATTACATGTCTAATTGTCTTTGCTTTAAGCTTCTATGAAGGAGAGACCTGATCTGATCCTAATTTCTTATTTTTGTAATTTATGGGTGATTAATGTAATTGTATTAAGATTTTTTTGTAATAAAATTTTTCTTACTCATTTGTAAATTTATCTAATATACTTAATAGTTGATTTTCTATTTAAAATTTTTATTTTATTTTTAATATTTTCATAATTTATGAAAACAATAAAAAACGTTTTTAAATATAGTATGATGCCTAAATAGCAAAGGAGGTTAAAGTTTTGTACCAAAAGAAAGAAAAATAAGTTTTTAAATTATTTGTTGTTTTTGAATTCAAATTTTATGAAAATTTAGAAATCTTTACTTTTCCTAAAGTTATTATAAGAAATTGCTATGGGTCTAGATAGCCGAATTATTGCAAGATTTTCTTCATCTACATTATTTATAATACCTACAAAAGTACAAAGAAAATGAAATATCCAATTAAAATATGTACGTTTTCAATTCATCCTAATATATAACTATATAAATGCATATTTATTGTACATCAATATATGAAATTTTTAATCAAAAAATATTTTAAATAATAATATTGGTAGAACTCAAAAAAAATATTTGTCTAATATATTTTCTTGTTGAATAATAAATTAAATTAAATTAAATTAAGAAAGAAATAATTTCTTTAAAGGAGAAGGAAAATAAATTCTCTAAATTTCATAATATTGATGTGGTGTAAATTCCACTTCATCAAAATATGAAATCATTATCTTTTTTGAAAATTTATTTATATTTATTTCTAAGTATGGTAAGGAAACCTTATCTTATAAAGTACATGAAAAAGTTTCACAAAGTGAACTTATAGAACATGTTTGTTACCAAAATAAAGACAACATATAGTAAGTTAAATTCATAAGTGACAGCAATAAGGTGAAGTATCACGACCCCAATCTTGGATCATGATTGGCGTCAAAGGAGCAATAAACTCAAGGTTTACTAAATCTTTAGCCAACCTAAAATACCGTCAAATTCCTATATCTATAATAAAGATAAAATTTCAAAATGATCAAACTCATAATTGTAAAAGTCAAACAATTCTAACAATATGCAATCGTCAATTGCCAACAACATTAAGATAGTTAATACAAGGGAAATCTAGCATATACAAGACTACTACGACTCTAGAGTCAAATGTCACTAACAAACATACATCAAATCGTCGGAGAGGAAGAAGATCGACGAAGTGCCCTTTTAAAAAAGAGTTGAAAGGAAGATCCTGATAAATAGTTGAGGTGAGTCAGACCTTACTGAGTGAATTAATCATATTATTATGTTATGCATTCCTAAGGATTTCAAATGATACACATATATTCTTAATGTATTATATCCATAAATGCAAAGTCATAACATAATGATTTTGTTCATAAACATGAATGCATTTTGCATACCAATATCATGTCACATAATCATTACAATCACAAATCACAATTAATAGTGGAGGACTGACAACTGACCTTATAACATACCTCTTACCCAAAAATTATAGTCATAGGACCTCTCTTGTTCCACACGAGTCACATAGTCTAATGCAGTGGACTATCATTCGAGAGCCACACTTAACCAAATTGCCACAGCCTCACTACAACATTATTGTCATCCGCGAGCAAGCTCGACTGAATCGCCACAATTATGATACCTCCCATGAACCATGAAAGGACTTATCTCATATTTCCCCTTTAGAACCCAAGTGAAGGCATCCCAGCAACCCCACGATAGTCCTCCAATCAATATCTGGCTCGACCGAAGGGTTCCCTCAAATCCAGGTCGTTCAACTATTTAAAATTTTTTTATACTTTAATAATTAAAAGAGCCAAAAATAATGGGAAATTTTTCTATCATTTTATTAAAAATTTTGACAGCATAACGACTGCATTTTAACATTCTCAAAATTTTTAAAAACCCTGTAAAAGTTGAAAACACTTCTATATTCACACCAATTTCTTAACTACAAACTTTGGACTTTAAGTCCACTCACAAACAACCAAACAAATAATTATCAACAGTCACTACAACAAACTTTTAAAAGCTAAGACATATTCATGCATTTCATTTAAAGCTTTTATAAACAATTTTTTACAAAAATGTACATAGCAAAATGACACAAGCACAGCAGCACCCGACAATACAACTAATCTTAAGGTGAAGTCCCAATTACTGTAGCACTTGTACGTATACCTGGGGTAGTTTGTTTAAAAACATAAAAATAAGGACGACTCAAATGAGTTCAGTGAATGTAATCAGTTACAAGAAAATTAAAATTTTCAGAACAATGTAATAGCAATATTCCATACAATCATAAAGGTTTTGGTAAAACATTTTCTATAATAATTTATTCATGCATCATAAAATTTGGTAATAACATAACATTTCATAAAATACAATTTCAAATATTTTTGAAAAACTATTTTAAAATGCTTTTCGAAATTAAAATCATCATATAAAATTTTCTATTTCACATTTTCCTTAATCGATAAATAGTGGTGGCAATAAGTTTTTTGAAAAATTTAATACTGAAAAATATGCCAACCACTAGCAATGGTACCATATGATATCTCTCAAATCACTTTTAACATAAATAGTTGCGATATTACTATTTTCATGACTTTCCTTACTCAACATAGCCCACCCCAAGTTTTTTTACCATACTGTATAATAGGCATAAAGTCACAAAGTTGGCTCTACATTGCTTACATGTGACTGGTTAACTACTATTTATAAAGCTGGTTCTACATCGCTTATTCGTAACAAGTTAATCGCTATAGATCGGTAGTTACAGAACTGATTCAGCATCGCTTATCTGTAACAAGTCATGGAGCTAGTTCTGCATTGCTTACCTGTGACTGGTTAACCACTATTTTACGAAGTTGGTTCTACATCACTTACCCGTAATAGGTTAACAGTCATAAATACACTGGTAAAATAACATTTATAAAGCCTACCGATGTAGCATAGGCAAAAGCAACTCTTACATTTAGAACTCATCTTATTTTTTAAATCAAGTATGAGAGGATTCATAAGTAAATTATTTCAATGTAACTCCCAGTCATATAAAATTTAACTCTCAAGTTAAAACTCATATGTTGCCAAAGCATACACTTATACTAACAATATTCACTTATAAAATATCATTTGAATAAAACTCAACATAAATATTCATTTCATGATCAAATGAAAACAATTTGCATAAAATCAATTTAAAGAATACTCATATGTCATTAATTCTTTTACAAAGAATTTAGTCATATAAAATAATTAAAATACACTCACATCTTGCTAGTTTCCTTTTCACCACTTTGAAATCCCTTAATTGGCTTCTTTTTTCGATCCGAAAACCTAATACCAATACATTCAACTGCTTAATACATTTTTTAATTAAATATACCATAAACCATGTCAACTTCATTACTTTCCTTATACACTCCATATACTAATTTTCTCCAAATAATAACACTTCATTTAATAATTCCAATACCACAAATACACTTACTGACCATCTTTAATCACATTCACATGGTCATTACATCATAATCATGCTTTTATACCAAAAATGTCTTTAAGGCTAAACTTAACATAATATACATTAAACTCTTCCAATTCAATTCCATTTGATTTCTAACACTTAAAAATCAATCTAAATTCACTTTCATGACATTTTAGTACACAAATTTAAGCCATAAAATGTCATTAACAAAGTTTTTACAAATCAAGCTCTCTAGGCCGAATTTCATCCAAAACCAATTCCAAATCAATTACTTTTCATTTCTTTACTTCATTAGCATCAAAATAATGCTATGAACATCATAAAACATCAAAATAGAATTTTGGATCATAACATATTAAAAAATCTAACCTTGGCCGAAAACTCATATAATCATTTCCATAGTTTTTCTTTCATTCTTTCATCATTAAACTAACTTCTTAGTGGCATTCATTGCTCGTAAATCACCAAATAAAAACATAAGACACTTTAGGCAATAGATCTCGCCTTTTGACCAAGGATCTATTTCATTCACGTGATTTTCTTCTTGGAATTGCTTTCAATGCAATAAAACCTTGATATTACATCAAAAGGGTGTAAATCACACCATGAAAACCAAATCTATGCTATAACCTAACAAATTAGATTTTTCAACGAGATTAGTAAGCTTACCAACACATTTTCATCTTCTTCTTCACTTGAATGACCATGGAACTTTATTGGATGCTTAATTAGAGGTAGAAGAGCATGAAAAATGGTTTGGATCACTTCACTTTGGCTTAACCGTAGGTATCTCTTCTCCTTTCTCTTTTCTTTTCTTTTTTCTCTCTTTCTCTACATTTCTCTCATAAATGCCAACCACCAATGTTTAAAGAAGATGAAGGCTTTGTCGAATTACAATTTTGTCCTCCTTTTCGTTATAATTACACCTTTATCCTTAATAGCATCTTATAATTACAACTTTACCAAAATATCTCATATTTACACTTTTACCCATGCCACTTATCACCATTTAATTGGTTCTCTTCTAATGACTCATCATTCCACTAACTTCTTGTAAAAAGATCAAATTGCCCTTTAATGAATACAAAAAGACTCAATCGCCCTTTAATGCATTTAATTCATCAACTAACCGAGTTAAATTCTGAAATATTCCATAACTGTCTTATCATTAAATTGACCATAAAATACTTAAATCAAGTCAATAGTCATTGATTGGATACTTTAGAAAAATTTTGAATGGGTTTAAAATCCTTAATGCCCATTATTTTCCAAAAAGGGCATTTTAACCCTAAACTTTCGAAACTTCCAAAATTTATCCAGTCGGACTTATTTTTAGACCATTTTAGTATCATTAAACTCTAATACCTAGTTCGAGTATGTTTCAAATTTTCGGGATTAGGTCTCCAAAATCACTATTCAAGTAAATTCAATATTCATCTAAAAATATTTTTCCCCCAAATTCACTATTCATCTAGAAATCATCCGGATTTCATTGAAAAGTATCATCTAAATCCTCAAAACACATTTTTGGGCTTTTAAAGTTCATTTAGACACATTCCTTATCTTTTTAGAGCTTTCAGAAATTTTTGGAGAAATTTTCGGTCGAGTCCAAAACCATCTTTGGTCTACCCGTGATCTCTGCTATAACCTTAATAATACATTTAAATGCTTAAATTACTATAGTACACCATAAATAAAGCATACTTTATAAAACATATGTACAATACATTAAACAGTACAATTATCGAACTAGGATATTTCATACCATATATTGGTTGGCGTTTGAGAGCAAGCTCGACTGAACCTCCCTAATCGCATCATATCTCAATTAATAGACCGAATACTAACCCAAATCTATACTTGACTAATGACTCACTATGCACACAACTTAGTGACACCCATCAGGTAACTTATAATATATCAATCTTTCACATCATCACATATCAAAATGAGCACAACATATCAAAATACATATATATATGTGTCAATCTATATGTAAGAATGTCGTGCATGCATATGATAATGATGGTGATTTCCATGATCAATATGAAATTCTAATGTATATTCATAACCATGATTATTAACTCATAGGTAGAATGTGCTTCTTCTTGTCAAACCTAATCTCTTAAAGTAGAGGGTTCTGCTCCTGATTGTTCTATAGGAAGAAAAGTATAAATGACCATTAGGATTTAGAACCTAAACCAAATTTTGACAACCTGAGAATAAGACCATGACTCAATATTAAGAAGCTATATTTTCTATTTAAAAATGACGATGTCACGTTTTACGAAGGGCCTATTGAAAATTTTGTAGAGTTTTCCCCATAAAACGGACATCCCCCTTCCAAAAGAAGGGTCATTTCTAATATGAAAAGATATTTATGTAACCACCAATAACCACAGCTCAATTTGAGCCTCCAAACTACAAATCCATGCCCAATTGAGTTCATCTTTACATTGCAAAAATTTATAATAAATCTAAGCATAATTCAAATATATCAATTTCTAATACATACAGCCTTATTTAAACTCAATACATCCAGATAATCTCATTACTAATCAACGACTCAATTTAATCAAATTTATGCATTTTTACAAAAAACATAAAATTTTCCAATTTTTCATCTCACAAAATATGAAGAATTTCAATATATTTGCTTTTATGAAAATTGATCTGCATAATATTTGGGAATTTAAAATTATTTTTTATCATTTCTAGGCTGGTAGGAAAATCACCACCACCATTGGAGCGTAGGGTACAAACGCTGACACCAAAGGGGCGATGATCTTCACTATCCACCCAAAAATGACGAGTTCACTTCCAGAAATACAATGCCACTAGTCTTGTGTCGAAACTCCTCCTAGTTTGTAAGAAACGAAGTATTAAAGCTTATAGGTTACTCATTTCCGTTCATCAGTAAAATGGGCTTATTGGTCTCGAGTTTCCCTACTTGCCTATATTTATAGGGACATTAGACATGTTGGTGGTGTTATTTTTCCCAAAACATTACTAAAAAAAGAGATCGGTGACTTACCTAAATGAACTAAAACTTTTAGTCATGATTCCTCTAAATTTAGGTCATTTTTGAAGAAAAAAGTTGAGGGTTTTTGTAGAACATCTGGAGAGCTTTCTGGTAGAGCCCTAGATCACAAGAAATGGTTATCAGACAGTAAAGATGTGAGTGTTAGAAGTTTAGAGGGAATATTAACCTATAAGGAAAAGGGTTTAAGAGAGAAATGAACTTGAGCTTTCTTAAGCTCAACTTATACTTTTATAGGCTTTTCTCGTTACTAGTCCATTATAAATAATTTAAGAAAATTTTGGATCATTACATTCTCTCCTCATAAAAAAATCATCCTCGAATTTGAAATCTCAAGTCATTGTTAAAATAGATGCATGTACTGACTCTACATATCTAGCTTCGTCTCCCACGTCTAGTCATCGATGATATGATTACTCTATAACACCTTCACCATTGGTATCTCTCTTGATCTCAGTTAACGAATTTGATAATCTACTGTGACAACAAGTTGTTCTCTATATGTCAAATCACTATCAATCGTCATATTACATGGCTGAAAGATATGAGAAGGATCTGAAATATACTTTAGAAGGATCTGAAATATACTTTCTCAATATTGAAACATGAAATACAGGATGAAATCTATACAAGTTAGGTAGTATCACTAGCCTATATACCACTTCACTCACTCTATATTTAATCTCAAATGGACTAATATATCTTGGAGCTAGTTTACCTTCTTACATAACCTCAGCACTACTTTTATTGGTGATATTTTCAAAAATACCATGTCACCTACTGAGAATCTCACATCTTTCCTTTTTAGATCCACATAACTCTTTTGTCTACTAAAAGTTGCTTTCAATCTTTGTTGAATAACAGGAATCCTTTCAGAAGAGATTTGTACTAACTAAGGTCCTATCAATTGTGGTTCACCAATTTCCTAACATAGAGGTGATCTACAATTTATTCTGTACAAAGCTTCATAAGGATCCATTTCAACACTATCATAGTAACTATTATTATAAGCACATTCAATAAATGGAAAATGCAAATCCCATTTACCTCCAAAATCAATAATGCACAACCTAAGCATATACTCCAAAGTCTGAATAGTTGTCTGCCATCTGTCTGAGGATAAAAGGCAGTGTTGAAATCCAATCTTATACCTAAAGCTTTATGTAACTCTCGCTAGAAAACTGATGCAAAGATGGAATCCCTATCAGAGACTATAGATTATGGTACCCATGTAAACACTAATTTTATTAACGTATAGCCAAGCTAACTTATTAGTAGAATAAGTGTCCTTGATAGGTAAGAAGTGTGTAGATATTGTTAATATATCTATAATCACCCATATAACATTATATCCAGTATTAGTACGGGGCAATCTAGTCACAAATTCTATAATAATCATATCCTATTTCCTCTCAAGAATGGGGAGTTGTTGTGATAATCCAAAAGGTCTTTGATGCTCAAGCTTTACTTCCTACCATGTTAGGCACCTAGACACAAATTTCGCAATATCCTTTTTCATAGCACTCCACCAGTACTTGCCCTTGAGATCATAATACATCTTAGTAGAGCTTAGATGAAAGCTATAAGCTACAAAGTGTACCTCCTCCATGATTTCCTTGCATAGATCATCAACATCTGGTATAGATATGCTAGTACGCATCCTCAAAATACCATCACCATCCACAATAAAATCCTTAGCTCGATTATCTTCAATCTCCTCAACTATCTTACATAACTAATAGTCTTCGGACTAAGAAATCCTATCTCTTTCAAAAAATGTTGATCTAACCTTGAATTGTGTTAGCAAACATATTTATCTTGATATCTTCCATTGCAATCCTTGGTCAGTTAACTTGTGTAAGTCTTTAATTAAGGTTACAAATTTGATATGAGAAAGATTACCAGATGATTTTCTACTTAGAGCATCAACTACTACATTATCTTTAGCTAGGTGATACAAAATAGAATAGTCATAATCTTTCAAAAGTTCCATCCATCTTCGTTATCTAAAGTTTAGATCTCTTGTTGAAAAATAAATTTAAAACTTTTATGATCATTGTAGACCTTACAATTCGTACCATACATATAATATCTCCAAATCTTAATTGTAAACACCACAGCTATCATTTCTAGGTCATGAGTAGGATAGATCTACTCATGCTTCTTTAGTTGTTGGGACGTATAAGCCACTACTCGTATGTGCTGCACAAGCACACAACCCAAATAAACCCTCGAAGCATGATAATACACTGTAAATCCATCCAACCCAAAAGATAAGGTCAAAATTGGAGATGATGTTAACCTATCCTTAAGCTATTGGAAATTACCCTCACATGCCTCTAGCCAAACAAATTTAGCATTCTTCTAAGTTAACTTAGTGAGAGGTGAAGGTATTTGAGAGAAATCTTAGACAAATCTCTGATAATAGCTTTCTAAGCCTAAGAAATTCTAAACCTTAGTAATAGTAGTAGGTCTTCGCCATTTTGTGATAGCTTCAATTTTCTTAAGATCCACTTAGATGCCATCTTTAGATTCCACAGGTCCCAAGAAGACTCATGATCTAACTAAAATTCACACTTAGAAAATTTAGCATATAATTGATGTTCCCTTAACATTTTCAGAACCATTCTCAGATCTACCATATGCTCTTCTTCACTCTTAGAATATACCAAATTGTCATCAATGAATATAATGACAATGTTATCTAGAAAAGATCTAAACACCCTATTCATCAAATCTATAAAGGTTACAGGAGCATTAGTCAACCCAAAGGACATCACAAAATTTCATAATGACCATACCTAGAATGGAAAGAAGTTTTTGGAATGTCTTCTCCTCTGATCCTTAATTGATGATAACCAGACCTTAAATCAATCTTAGAGAAACTTTTGGCCCCTTGAAGTTGGTCAAACGACTCGGCCATTCTTAGAAATGGATATTTATTCTTTATCGTAACTTTATTTAATTCCCTGTAATTAATATAGAGTTTGAAGCTACCACCCTTCTTCTTTATAAATAATACTGGTGCACCCCATGGAGAAGTATTAAGTCCGATAAATACACTATCTAACAATTCTTGTAATTGTTCCTTAAGCTCCTTTAACTCTACAAGAGCAATCTAATAAGGTGCAATCGAGATAGGAGTTGTACTTGACACTACCACAATTTAGAATTTAATCTCCCTCTCTAGTGGCAAACCTAGCAACTCTTCAGGAAATATGTCAGGAAATTCACATACAATTGGGACATCATCAATAAAACCTCTCTCTGTTAAGGTATCCCTCACTAAGGACAAATACCCTTGACGACCTCGTTGAAGCTTTTTTTTAGCAGTAATGACAGATATAAAGTGTCACGACCCGATACCATATTAAGCCTATGATAACAGCCGCATACTCAGGCTAAAGACACTCATAATAACCTTAATCCGACTATGCAAGGCTAACTGACTATCTCTTTTTTTATTTTTCGAAAAATTTAGGCAGCATACCGGCTATATTTTAAACATTCCCAAACCTGCAAACAATTTTAAACACACTTATATATTAACAACCAACCACAACTTCAGAACTTTAAAGTCCACTCAAGGCAATCTCAATAATAATATCAAAAGATTCATACATAAAGTTATTTATAAAACACAAGGCAATCAAAAAGTTATCTTATGAAATCATAAAGCATATCTATATAAACACAGTTCATGAGCTACTAGACAATAAAAGTACAAAATAAGAAACTACCAACATGTGCTAATACCTAAAAAATCTCAAAGACCACATGATCCACTCAGAGCTTCAAGCTCACTAAATTAACCTGCATGGTTGGAAAGTAGAGGGGGTGAGTACACTAGGTACTCAATGAGCAGGAAAGGCATATATCACAAATAGAATTCAATTCATACCAAGACGGTGTAGATAACCTATGAAATGAGTATATGTCACATAGAAAACACATAGGCCTAACCTATAACTCAACATATACTGGTTAGGAACCACATAGGCCTAACCTATTAATCGCCCATCCGGTGGATATAGGTTTCAGTTCTAGTATACAAATGCATAAAAATATCATATGTATAAATCAAATCTCATCAGAAAACAATTATCAGAATAACCAAAACAATAATATGTGACACCACTAATCGGCCAAACTATTATGCACACCCAACAATACTTGATGTTGGCTCCACTTTCATCCATGGTGAGTCCGTACTACAGTCGACAAGAGCGTCATGACCCTAGGTGATGACCTCGTCGGTGTCTAGACCCTAGATGTGGAATCACCCACAAGTCCTATAGAAAAATGTCGATACGGCGACTCAAATTTAATGTACCAGTGTCAAGGGTACGAGGGTCACTTAATCAGTTGTGCCCAACACATGATTGGCCAATCGTTTCCTCATAAATCACAAAAATCATATACAACATTTAACTATCAAAAATTAAGTAAGGCATCATGCGTTTATTTATTAGTCCAATCGATAAAATGAAACCTTGTTATGGCTCTAAGCCAAAAGAGAAAACATACACGTAGGATATATGACTAATTTATGCATAAGTAAGTTCAAAAACATTCTTTCATGCCATAAAATTCATCTTTTGTACTCTAAGTGCAAAGTTGTTTAAAAACATAGTTTCAGAAAATAAAACATCATTCTTTTACACTTTAAGTGCAGGTTTGTTGAAAACAATGTCATTTCTCAAAATACGAATTAAAAATATCAGTTGCACTCCAATAGCAAAGAGTTATTATAAACAATATTGTTTATTAAATACACAAATATACTAGCATCTATTGGAGATTAAATTCTACTGTACATTACCTAGGTCCAAAATTCACATACAACTCATCATACATATCTTAGAGTGATCCAAACCCATATGAGAAATATGGTTCCCCAACTCACCTCAAAAGAGGGTGTGCACTACTATGCCTTCAAAAATTTTCGGTACGAGCTGCTTGATTCCTAACTCCCGAGCCTTTATACATAAAAGACATACAATGAAATTACTACTTAACATAAATTTTATAATTATACACCATCATAGAAGTGTATCATTCCCTTTGAGCTATAGGATTCAACAATTTAATTCCTTACATGGTTACTTCCTTACTATCCACATTGGTTTTTCCTTTGCATTTTCTAAGGCATTTTGATGCCTTTAATCCCATACTTACTCATTTCAAAACATAATTAAGCCCATCTTTATCCAAACACATTAGGTCATTACTCATCAACCTAAGCAACAATTGAAGTTCACTCTAAGTAAACATGAAAGCATTTTCCAATGCATACCATTACAAAGCCTTAAATCCTAAGCCAAGTTCAC
>JANSVA010000004.1:8399426-8417894 GCA_025504915.1 Erythroxylum reticulatum
CCTTAATCCACCTCTTCTCCATCATTTTGACCTAAACTTAACCAACACACATCTTCTTCATTCTTCATCATCAATTCGCATCATACATGTATAATTATCACCATAGAATTCATTTAGACCATCAATTCCAAAAGATATTGAAAAATTAACCAACTTTCGCCTAAAGAGGACAATTTCGGTTTTGACTTAAAGAACCCTCTCCATGATATATTTCATTCATCTAAACCATTTTTCATGCATAATCAAGCGTGGAGATCAACATATCTTAACACCAAACTCAAAATCGTAGTGTAGAGAGAGATGAGACAAAAGTTACCTATACTTTCCTTTAATGATATCTTCAAATCCTTTGAGAATTTCTGAAATCTAAGGATTGATTTGAGTTCCTTAACCCAAATTAGCTTAGAACACCTTGGTTGAGGTTGGAAAATAAAAAAGAAAGGTGAAATATAGTGATGGTCAAAACTTCCTTGTTTCTCTCCTCTCTTCTCCTTTCTTCTTCTTTCTTTTATTTAAAACGAAGTGTTTTAATGTCTAAATAAAAGGGGCTGCACGGCCACACTATGTAGAATGGTCTAGAATTTGACTCTTCTTTGACCAAACATGGTGAATTTACCAATTTTCCCTTAGTTATGTGAAATTACAATTATACCCTCCAAACTTTTCCTAAATTTGCAATTAAGCCCAAAATTTGGGAATCACCAAATTTTTTATTTTTATTTTGGTCCTCTGACTTTTGAAAATTATAATTAAGCCCCTTAAATTTATTAAATTACAAATTGGTCCTCCAAGAATTGAAAAATTACATTGAAGTCCTTTAACTTTTGACAATTTGCAAATAAGCCCTTATATACATCAACTTTTCCAATTAAGCTTTCTAAGTGTCCCATGAGCCTATAAATCATGTCTAATTACCTCTAAGGCATTAGAACTCATTTAATTTAACCACTAGGGTCATATCCATCCATTGGACTCGGTTTTAGCTACTTAAAAGCTCATATGTCGAAAATCTTCAGGATTTCGCATACCGATTCATGTAAGGGCATAGAACATTATAAATCATTAACATATTCCCCCAAATTCCTTAAATACATCTTTGAAATCATATACAACCATATGTATATATCAATATATAGTTGTATCTGCAAATATGGTACAACACAAAAGGGCTTCGAAAGTCTGACGTTACATAAAGTTTTGAGTAACTTTCTCTTTTATCACCTCTAAACCAGAATTCAACATCATCAAGAATCCTAAAAATCACTAACTTCTCATGACAATCGAAGATAGCAAAGTGTTGTAACAATCAATCCATACCCAAAATTACATCAAAATTCATCACATCCAATAATAATAAATTAGCTATTAATTCTGTACCTTCAATCGTCACCAAACAAAAAGGGAAAATGATATTTGTATTCAAGGATTCACCCAAAAGGGTGGCTACTGATAAAGGAGTTACTAATGTGTTGCTTTCCAACCAATCCTTAATGTAAACATCGGGGATATGAACGAATACGTAGCATCTGGGTTAAATAAAACTCTAGCATCAGCATAACAAACTAATACATTACCTACTACAATTGCATTAAAGGTCTGAATATCTTGTGAGGTGAGGGTGAACACCTAAGCCTTTCCTCCTTGTGCCTGCTGAGAGTTCAAAGCCTACCTAAAATTTATATTACCAGACCTACCCTAGTCTAGAATCTACCCCTAAACCTATTTCTTGATCCATGGCCTTGCAGGCTGAAGTTGATGTATTAGTTGTACCATGCTAGCAGAGGAGCCTTGAGAAAACTATCTTTGAAATCCATACTTAGGGCACTCTCTAACAAAATGCCTAATCTAACCATATTGAAAGAAAGAACGAAGAGGAATATGACAAGGTCCCTGATAGACTCTACCACAATCCTAACAAGCAGTACTTCTAGAGTGATAACTACTTTTGGAGCTTTGTCCATAACCACTGCTACTACTACCTGCTCTAGGTCCAAATCTGGTTTATCTTATTGGATCCCTATGACTATGTCTATTGTTCTTATGCCCACGTAGACCATAACCTCGTCAAGATTGTCCATTTTGCTCCCCACTTACACTTATTTGAAGCATCAACAATGGAGAACTATAACTTTCAACCCTAAAACCACTAGTCTGATAAGGATCAAGAATGGTGCCCTGTATGATGTGTTGTCTCTCCATCTCTTTAGCCTCATCTATGGAACCTTCTAAAGTCTAACCCTATAAATGAAGTCTTACATATGTAGGACCTAAACTTGTAATGCAAAGTCACACTATCCATCTTTGATCATTCACATCCTCTGAGTATTTCATCAATCAATAAAACTTTGTAGTGTACTCCTTATTTGACCTATCACTTCTCTTAAAGTGTAACAATTGCCACCTACAAGCATCTCTCTATGGTGGTGGACAAAATCGTATCATGAATCTCTATTTAAACTCCTCCTAATATAAGGTACTCATAATTGGTTGAATAGCCTAGATAAACTAATCCAATACAGCCACCAGAATTGATATTTCAATAATATGCATCCTTATGAATTTGTGTAGGCCATTTTAGTCTGAGACTCGATACCATTCAGAAATTCCATAGCATCCCCTGTACCATCAAAAGTAATCATACCAATCCTGGTATAATGCAAGACAACTTCTGCATCTGTCCTACCCTAGCCTCTATTTTGAGTTATCTGTTGCATTAAAGGAATGGGCTGATTCAGAGCAGCTATAGTATTTTGTAACCTTACAATACCCACTATTAAAGTAAAAGCATCTACATCCTACACTATTAGCTCACCCTGAGCTTGAAAATTTGGCCCTGCTCTAGGCTTACTCGTAGACCTTGCCTGCTTGGGTGATGATGGAGCCATAACCTCTTTAAGAATCAATTATTTATCCATTGTTCCTCAACCTCACAAGTTTGTGCTAAAGTTCTTTTCCTCCTTTTGATCAAAGAATAAGAAAGTATTTAGAGACAAAAAAAAAGGCATAATAGTATTATGAAAGGATGGAAGTAAGGACAAAGATTTTAAATAAACATGATCCTAATGCCGTAGTAGTTCAAAGAGAAATTTCACTCAATTCTAATCAACCTAGCAACTTAAATTTAAAACTAAGATCTGATACCAACTTTGTTATGACTTTAACCTTAGACCATGACTGGCACCAAAGGAGCAGTTAACTCAAGGTTTACTATACCTTTACTAAGCCTAAAATGCCATGGAATCCCTATATCTATAATAAAGATAAAATTTCAAAATGATCAAACTCATAATAGTAATAATAAAATAGTTCTAACAATATACAATCCTTAATTTGCTACAACATTGAGATAGTTAATATAAGGGAAATCTAACATATACAAGACTACTGTGGCTTTAGAGTTAAAGGTCATTGACAATGCATCAAATTATTGGAGAGGAAGAAGACTAACGAAGTACCCTGTTAAAAGAGATCTGAAAAGAAGATCCTAAAAAATGGTTAAGGGAAGTTAGACTTGTTGAGTGAATTAATACTATGGTTATGTTATGCATTCCTAAGGATTTCAAATGATACATATATATATTTAGAATGTATTATATCCATAACCGCAATTTCATAACATAATCATTTTGGTCATAAACATGAATGCTTTTTTCATACCAATATCATGTCACATAATCATCACAATCATAAATAACAATTAATAGTTGAGGGACTGATGACTGACCCTATAAGATACCTCTTACCCACATATTATAGCCATAGGGACTCTCTTATTCCATACGGGGTCACTTGGTCTAATGTAGTGAACTGTCATTCGAGAGCAAAACTCAAGTGAACTGCTATAGCCTCACTACAATATGATTATCGTCCGAAAGCAAGCCTGACCAAATTGCCACAATCACACTGCCTATCATTTACCATATATCGGTTGACATCTAAGAGAAAGCTCAATCGAACTGCCCTAACCGTGTCATTTCTCCATAAATGGATCCAATACTAACCCAAAGCTATACTACACTAATGACTCACTGTGCACACAGCCTATTGACACCTACTAGGTAAATCATACTATAGAAATCCTCCACATCATCACATATCAAAAAGAGCACAACATTGCACAACAAAATATGTATACATACGTCAATCCATATGTATGAATGTCATGTGTGCATATGATAATGATGGTGATTTCCATGATGAATATGAAATTCTAATGCATATTCATAACCGTGAATATTAACTCACAACCATGAATATTAACTCGCAGATAGAATGCGCTCCTTCGCACTGAACCTAATGTCTTAAAGTGGAGGGTTCTGCTTCTAATTGATCTATGGGAAGAAATGTATAAATGACCATCAGGATTTAAAATGTAAACCAATTTTGTTTGAAAAGCCGAGAATAAGACCATTAGTCCATATTAATAAGCTCTATTTTTCTATTTAAAAACAACGATGTCATTTTACGATGAGCCTACTAAAAATTTGGCAAATTTTTCCCTATAAAACGAATATCCCCCTTCTAAAAGAAGGTCATTTTTGCAATAAAAAGACATTTCTATAACCACCAATAACTGCAGCTCAATTTGAGCCTCCAAACTATAAGTCTATGCCCAATTGAGTCCATGTTTACATTGCAAAATTTTATAATGAATCCAATCATAATTCATGTATACCAATTTCTAATCCATTCACCCTCGTTTAAACTCAATACAATACTAATCAATAACAACTCAATTAAATCAAATTCATGCATTCTTATAAAATATAACTCTTGTCAAATTTTTATCCCACAAACTATGAAGAATTTTAATATGTTACTTTTATGAAAATTGATCTACATAATATTTTGGAGTTTTTAAAATTATTTTTGACCATTTCTGGGCTAGTTGGAAAATCACAAGGTCATGGTAGTATGGAATACACACATCAGCACCAAAGGGGCAATGACCTTCACCACCCACCAAGAAATGATGAACTCACCTCCAGGAATCTAATGGCATTGGTCTCATGTTGAAACTCCTCCCAGTTTGTAGGAATCAAAGGATTAAAGCTCATAAGTAACCCATTTCAATTCACTGATAAAATGGGCCGATTGGTCTCAGGCTTCCCTCCTTTTCTATGTTTTTAGGGATGTTAGATGTGTTGGTGGTGTTATTTTTGCCCAAAAA
Organism: Erythroxylum reticulatum; assembly: GCA_025504915.1. Classification (NCBI taxonomy): domain Eukaryota; kingdom Viridiplantae; phylum Streptophyta; class Magnoliopsida; order Malpighiales; family Erythroxylaceae; genus Erythroxylum; species Erythroxylum reticulatum. The sequence goes on from JANSVA010000004.1 coordinate 8,404,597, forward strand.
TGACTAAAAAAGAGATCGGTGGCTTACCTAAATGAACCAAAACGTTCAGTCATGATTCCTCAAAATTGATGTCTTTTTTAAGAAACAAGTTGACGAATTCCGTAGATCATCTCAAGAGCTTTCCATAGAGCCCTAAATCCTCGAAAATTGTTGTCGAACAATGAAGGTGTGAGTGTCAGAAGTTTAGAAGGAATAGTAACCTATAAGGAGAAGGGTTTAAGAGAGAAATGAACTCGAGCTTTCTTAAGCTTAACTTATACTTTCATAGGCTTTTCTCATTACTGGTCCATTATAAGTGATTTAACTAACTTTTGGATCATTATATTTGAGAAGGTAAAAGAAAATTGCTCTTCTAGCTCTCGATGTTTCTTGATGTAATTTCTTTATTCTTTATTAGTGTTGCCTTTTCAGATCGAATTTGCATGATTAAAGCATTCCTATTATTGTAGTCTCCTCAAATCGATTTCACATGATCGATAGATTACATTTGCTTAAGTTATTGTTAATTATCTATGAACTTGCTATTTCATGCTTCGATTCTTCCATTTCTCTTCCTCTGAGGTTATTCGAAAGATCTCTCTTTCTTCTTTATTGGTTCTTTCTTGTATTTTCTTTTGCCTTAAATTAGATGCTAACTCCTTAAATTTCTCATCCTCTAGGGTAACATTTTTTCTTCTCACCTGATTATCCTTCATCTGTAGTGGTCAACCAAAGTTCAATTGAAACTACTTAATATTTTTTGTATGCCTATTTTAGATTATTCTCCTCTTGTATTGTGCTTCTTATTTGCTCTAAATTTTTAATTACTGAAAGCCCTTTAGAATTGTTATGGTTGTTTTCATATTCGCCCTTTTTCTCTAGATAATTTAACTACTTGTAATATGTGGAAGGTTCCATCTGTGTTTGATTGATGGGTCGATATAGAGGTGTAGCTTCTTTGTGATGATGATTTCTAGAACATTTCCTAATATATGGTATTCTAGAGCTTTTTTGTCTTATTTAATGTTATGTATTCTTTTTATGTTCTTTGAATAGATTAATTACTTATTTGGTTCCTATTGTTTCACCAAGGTTGTTGTTCATTGTCAAGATCTAATTAACAGTGTCTTCCATTTTGGTGGGCTTAAAAGTATAATTGAGTTTTTGTAGCATATTATCCAATATCTTTTGGTATACTCATATGAGAAAAACAAATAACCTCTTGATTCATTAAATGAGTTAAAGAGCAAACATTTTTTAGAAGTTACCCACTTCATTCTATCAAAAGTGGGAAGCTTATTTTTTATAGTTAGCCATATTATAAAGGCATACTTTAGTACTTTATTTTGTGAACGAAACTATGTCATATCATAAAACCTCTTAACTTGGTGAATTGAAAAGGTTTATGCAAGATCCAACTGAGAATCTCTTAGTAGGATCTTTAGTCCAAATTACTTTGTCCTCTCTTTCTTGATTGGGAATATATATGAGGAAGACATGGAAGATAGAATTTAAACTCATTATTGATTGTTTAAGATAGTTTCACTAACATTAGAATCCTCTGGAAGGACAAAACTAGAAACTGGTTTGTTCTATATTGCCTATTATGTATTTAATTTCCATCCTTACTTCTTCTATTAGACTTAAAATATATTTTTGTAGCTAAAAAGGAGTTGGATTGTCTATGAGTTTGCATCTCTTATATATTTTTCTTTCATCTATTATACGCACAAGGTTTCATTCTTATTATATAGATCCCAAATCATTTTTGCCATTAATGCCTTATTTGTAGCTCTCAAAGATGTTAGTCCTAACATCCCTCCCTTTCAGGTGTATAGACTTCAAACCATTTAACTTTAGGGGAACCCTTTAAGCTGACTAATACAGTCTATCGAAAGTTCCTAAGTACCCTCTTTATGTCTTTATGATTCTGATATAGATAGTAACATACAAGCTCCAATATATATGCATTCCATTGAGAATATGTTGTAGCAACTAAATTCTACCTATATAGAAAAGTTTTTCAAAACTCCATGTTGAGGTTCTTCTTGTGATTAAATCAAAAAGATTTTTACAATCTTAGTGAGTCTTGAAGCTGAGATAGGTTTTACATTCATTGATGGAGTTTTTTTAGGTTTTGTGGTTCTCCAACTTAAGCTTCTTTCATCAACATTATACTTAGTCCTATATCCATTTTACCCTTGTTTCCTTCTTAACTTTTGGTAATTCAACTAGTTCCTATATGTCATTCTTTTCAACTATCATTAATGCTCCTTTATAACCTACCTCCATTTATCTTTCTCCATACTTCTTCAAAGGAACTAAGATTGGCCATATATAAAGCTTCCATTGTCTTTTATATACAAAAAAAGGATAAGTATCCTAGTACCCCTCATTCTTTAATTGAACTTAGTGAGCTTGAGGATTTTCCATTGACAAAGTAGTTACTTTAGATGTCGCAGCTTTTCAAGCAGTAAACCTGTTAGGGGTGATATATGTCTCATTAGTGGATTGCTCTTCTTTACTAGCTAATTCCTCAAATTGAATAGACTTTTTTTTTCTCTTTTCTCCAAATGCATCTTCCTTCCTTATAAAAGATAATATTCCTATGATCATGATTTTTCCATGTCTAAAGTTGTAAAGCCTGTATGTCTTTAAGTTAGTGGAGTATGAAGAAAATACATTTATGTCTTTTTATCCAATTTTTGTGAATTTCAGAGTTAATCAGAGTATAAATAGCACGTCTAAAAACCTTTAAATGGCTTATCTCTGGTCTTCTACCTATCTAAAGTTCATATGGTGTCTAATTTGGAATTGCCCTAGTGAGTGAAATTTTCAATATGTAAACAATTGCACCAACAGCGTCTCCCAAAATTGTTGGCAATCCTTTTTCTTATAGCATACTTTGCACAATTTCTACCATAGTTCAATATATGGAGTGTTGAGTTCTCTATAAATCATATGCTCTTCACAAAATGAGCTAAACATTTACAAGGAAAATTTTTCTTCTCGATATGTTCTTAGTGCTTTAACATGCTTTCTTTTTTCCTGTTCTCTTTCATTCTGATAGCTTCTTTAAGATCTATATATTCTTCTTTAATAAGCTCTCATAAGTCTCGCAACTTAAACATCATCCTCGTCTTTTACGCTCTAAAAATGGTACTTATCTTTATTAAATACTAGGATGAGCAACTGTGAAACTAAAAACCTATTTACAGCCATCCTTTAAGAAAAAATCATCTCTCAAGTTTTCATCTTTGGTTTACTTAGTCAAAGATGAACCTAGTTCTAATAACACTTTATCAAAGAACAAAGAAATCAAAAAGAATTTAAGATGGAAATTATATTTATACTGAAACGTAAATGCTTAAACTTATTCAACTTCCACATATTTATTAAAGTAAAACAACATTTAAAGAGGCTTCTACAAGTCACAACATAATAAGAAATACACTTTAACTAATCTTATGATTATGCCTAACATACTAAAACTAAAAAGAGATAAGATAGGAAAAAATCATATAAGAGTAGTAGACCACTCTTTCCATACTGACAACCTCAAACTCCTAAAATTTTGAGTTGCTTCTTAACATTGGAGAGGTTTAGATTCCTTCATTGTTTATTCCTTATCCGAACTAATTTAGATGATAGAACTAACAAAAATAACTTATTGGGTATGGAGCCACTTGTGGCACAACTCTCTTCATTGTTTTCTTCAAAGCATTCTTTTTATTGCAAGCAATCATCTACCTCAAACTAAAGGAATATAGTCAGAGAACCTGCAATCCTGTTGATCCATAAAACCATCCTCTAATAACACCTCCTTTAAAGGAAGGGAATTCTTCAATTCCAATAAGATTTATGTATAAGAGACTAGAAAAGCATATAGATCTTTATCTTTTGTTAAATTTATGAAACTCCTAATAAACAAGCCATCGTTATTCTACTTCTTCCTACAATCCTAGTTTCCCCTCTCATATAGCCTTTTACCTTGAAAGTTATGATTGGTATTGAGTTTTTGTTAGTTGTGAGCTGATAGAGTAGTAGTGATTTCCTTCATACAATTACCTCTTTACCCAAAATGAGTATGGTAACTAGATGCTTATAAAATATAGAAAAAGAATAAAGCAAAATGATTGCTTTGTTCTCATCTGCAATAGTCAACTTAAGCATCAATAGGGACTAATAATTTGGTTAAATACATTGATATTTTATTATAGATATGTTCCTTCTTGCATCTTTAACTTGTACAACTTCTTCTTCATATACAACTTGTTTATGAGAGACATTGACATATATTGACTCTCTACTTTTTTCCATATCTATATGAAGGATGTAATCTCCATGATGTTATACATAACCTCGTCTACTAAAAAAGGTTAGTTGGTTTCAACTGCTCAGGCTTGTAATTATTCCCAATTAAGGTCCACCTTATCTTCTGGTTTGTTCTCCTATAGCCCATTGAGCATGCATTATTGTCCTAACAAGTCTTTCCTTTTTTGTTGCCATAACCTAAAATTCTCAAAGTTGTTTAATTTTTCACCTTTAAACTTTGGAACCAAAACCATTTTTATGTCAGTTATGCTTTGATACCATAAGTTAGAAAATAGCTTATATCCAATGAGGAAATATTTATAGAAAAATAAAGAAATAATAACTAATAAGAACACAATAAGATTTTTAATGATATTCAACTAGTTGGTGTGCTTACATCTTTAAGGGTAAGGGCAGTTGATTTAATTATTTATTAAATGATCTATTTGGTGAAGATTACAAATATTATATTTATACTATTGAAAACTCTAAATGGTATAATTTTATGTAAATTATCCATTTCTAATAGCAACCTAACTTAAATATAATTCTAACAAGTAATAAAATCATTTTAGTGTTTAAAATTTGTAAAAAATGTTTCAAGATAAGGATATCCATTATAGACCGACTTGGGATATGATATCTCACTATTTCTTTTAGAAAATAGGACTTGGGATATGATATCTCACCATTTCTTTTAGAAAATAGACACGGCTCCAACACAGTTATGCCTTATATTATGGCTCTTTCTATATCTCTAAGAGCTTAATTATAAAACGATCTTAAACTTTACTCAATTTTGCAATATTATCCTAAATGTTAAAAAGTGGCACTAAAATAATTTAACTTTCAATTTATAGCAAAAACAACCTAATGTTATGTTCTCTATTAATCTAAACGATGTAGTAAGTCATATCATATTAGTATTTTTACCACATGGCTACCATATGTTGTAGTTATGCTATGCATGAAATGTATTATTTGATTAACTAAAAAATACATCAAATTTTATAGAAAACGTAAAATTAATCAAATCCTAAAAATGCACTCCTTCATCATCTCCACAAGAGCACTAGTTACTTCTTTACTAGTTTCTTCACTTTGCTTCAGCAATTTCCTTAACTGGCTCCATCTTAGATTTTGCCATCGGTTGCCATAGTCCATCATTTGTGCCAATATATATCTCACAATTGATGTTTTTTTTATCATTTTCTGTTTATATCTAATATTTTTAATGTGATTAGGATTTACTTCTTTTTATAAAACGATTGTTTGGGTTTTATAGGTTATTACTCAAGTTGATTGAGTTCTTATCATCTTCAAAGAGATATCGGAAGTGTACTCCTTCCCCTTTATCTTTATCTTTTTTACTTTATTGCTTATGCCATGTTCTATCTTTGTTCCACAATTAAATAAGCACTAACCCTAAGAGACTCTTAAATGAAAACCATGATTGAGAAATCCAACTATAGGAATTTTGTATGAATTAGGAATTAGGAATTAAGAACCCTCTGTCCAGTTCCAAAGAAGTTGACAACCTTCACTATATATATATATATAAAGAAATCTCTTAGCATGTTATTCACTTTCTTATACACATATATTTAAGGTTGTTCCTAATGTTTTATAGGCCCTAGGAGAAACACAAAAAAAGATGCCCAATAAATCGGCAGTATATAAATATATACGTTTTAAAATTTTATTTTTATCATTAAAATTTAATATTAATATCAATTAATAAGTGTACATACTCAACAAAAAATGATCATAATATTAGCTAATAATATCTTTAAAATTTAAGTAAATTTAATATTATGTTACTTTAAATAAATATAAATAAAATAAAAAAGAATTAATTTTTTGACACTTAAACAATAATATAAAAATAAATATACTTTTTTAGAATACAATAATTAAAATAACAAAATTAAGAACTAATTTGTTTAATTATATATTTTTTGAAGGAGGTTATTCTTTTAGTGTAATTTATTCAAGGACTTAGAGAGTGTTAAAATGTAAATTAAATAGACTTCAATTTTATATATAAATAATTTAGGGATTGATTAAATTAAAAGAAAAAGCGATGCAAGTGGATGAACCACGAGTATTGTAATGAATTATCGCTCAAATATTCAAATATTTAGTAAGCTAAAAATACATTAAAAAAGTCAAAGACTTTACCCTTAGAATTTAGAAGCCAAAACTGTAAAAATCTTTTACTGCTAAATTTTTAGTTGAGTATTTTAGATTTATATGTAGATAGAAATAAAAATCAAGTATAAAAAATACATTCAAATGCTTCAAAGGAAATTATAAACACGAGAAGTTATTGGTACGTTAATTATGTACATATTGCCACCCAAGCTGTTAAGAGTCAACTTTGAACCATATTGCCAACTAAGATAGAAAGAATAAAAAAGATCCTAAAAATCTTATCAACCATTAAATTCATAGTGGGCCTTACAATAAGGGAGAAATGCCAAAAATATTATATATTCTACTTCTCTCTACAACTATTAAATTAACCTTAAATAAAGGAAATTATGGAACGGTAGGCCCCTAACAAGGATGGGCTCTGGGCAAGTTTGATGGACTAGACAATGTCTGATTGATTAAAAGTAAAACTCAAATTACAATGCAATGATGTCCCAATGAAATTTGGACTATTCGTAAAAAAAATATTATTTCACTTTTATAAGTACATTATTGAGGGAACAAGTATCAATATACGAATTTGTCATTAAATGAAAATCATTAGCAAATCTCATTTTCCCTCTAATATACTATGATTGTGGCCATTAGGTATAATACCATGGCTGAAATCATATGGCATTCATTTCAAAAAATTTTAATGTAAATGTTAACTTATTACAATCTAAATTCTGAATAATATTGGGCTTTCTTAGGAATTATTAAAAAAGGAAAAAAAAGTAAGGGAAAATATAATCATTAGTTATGTTATTATTGTTTTGTATTTGTATTGTGTATTGTCATGCTATGTAAAAATCTAGTCTATCGAAGGAAGCTCAAGTTTTCATTAGAAGTTCTGATCCAATCTTGACTATAGAAACATAAGAGCTCTAAGATTCATTTCTTACTGCATAAATACTACAGTAAGGATTATTCTTACTAAATTCACTACAATATAGGTTTATGAACTTGTAATGGGCTCATCAGTGTCAATTCCTTCACTGATATGGCTCACTTTCCTTCTTTTTCAAAATATTCAAAAGCATGTTTGGAAATGTTCTCCCACTCTTCAAGGGCCTCAACCTAATATGGATTGATTGTAGCATCAATGAATTCCTTAAACCCTTTATCTTTATCTGCCTTGTCACTTAATAGCTTATTTCCTTACTACAACTTAACAAAATTCAATTTCTACCAACTTGGAATATATTACATCACACCCTAAAGATTGTTACATTTACGTATGAGATCCTCCTTTTTAGGACAAGGGATAATGTTGCAAAAAATTTGTATTCTTTAAATGATTCAAAGGTCATTGGGATTAAATTAGGGGCTTGCTAGGTTCTCATAACATATAGTATTTTATATTGGTTATGTAATTTCCCCATTGACTATTCACTTTCTATTTCTTTGTAAGTATGGAACTAAGGTCTAAGGGATTAGGGTAGCCTGTTAACATATTAAGCAACTTTAACAAAATAAGAAAAGTCCACAATTTAAGGTGAGTATGTTTAATAATAATACAATAATGTGCAAGTTGATTATGTATGAGAATGTATAATTGGTGAAAATATATTTTTGCCTTGAATAATTATTGAGAGCCTTACATATCATAGAATTTAATATGTTTTATTAAAAATTAATATTAAAATAATTTGTAATGTAGATTTTGGTAAATTTTGAATTTTATTATGATGGGGATATTGGAAAGAAATAGAAATAACGAGTATATTAGAGGTGAGATCAAAAGGAAAAAGGATATTGGTGTTGGTTAACTTAATATGCTATTAATAAAAGGAGTATTAGATGATAAAGGACATAGAGTTGTATTTATATTTTACAAATTTCTAGAAGAGTCAATGAGATGTAAGAAAGAGTTGAGCATACACCATGATAAGGACATGTTGATAATGCTTAACAACTATAATATTGAAATATGTTATGAATATGGTTATAATAATCTTGCAACTGATGGTGACAAAATTGATTCTGATATCAACAATAAAGAGTAATTAATCCAAGTTCATGTGGAAGAAGAAAATGAGGATTTTTTCTTTATAATAAGTGAATTTAAAAATGGTATAGGTGATGATGAAATTTATGTAACTAATCATAAATAATTATTATGAGAGCGAATGAGAAGAAATATAGGAAGAAGTTATGAAGTAGGTTTGAATGTGACAATGTCAAGAATGGGATTGGAAGCAATAGGAAATATAGTAATAAAGAGTGAAGTTATTCAAAAAAAATGCACAAAGAAAAGTAAGGAATTACATGATTGGTGTAATGCATATAAGGATAGTGATGCTAAAGTTCAATCACTAATCTGTAGTGGTGGATGCCAGGTATCTATCATAAGGAAGAAATATATTAATTTTAATTTAAAATGGGTATAAAAGTTTTCATTGTAAAATTGGAATGAATTTTAAGAATAAGGTTTTGTTTAAGGAAGCAATCCTAAATTATGTAATTATAAATGGATATGATGTTTCAATGGCGAGATCTGGTGTAAGAATGGAGGTTGTTTGTGAGCCACAATGTTCGTTTAGGGCTTACGCTAGTTGGATTGGAAATGAAAAACTTTTATAATGAAGATATTAGAAAACATTCATAGTTGTAAGAAATTGCAAAGAAATAATCAAGCTAGTAAGAAGTGGAAAGCAAATGAATTCTTACACAAGATTAAGAGGAACCCGAACTGTGCAATTAGTAAGATGATAGATGATCCTCAAAGGAAGTATGCATTACATATGACTAAATCACAATGTTATAAGAATAAATAGGAAGCTATTATGATGCTATGAGGATCTATAAAAGGTCATCATGTAAAATTATGTAGAATTTGACAGGATAATGGAGCAATTGAAGAATATATCAAAGAAGGTTATGATGACTTCAAAGTAAAGAATCCTAAGACTTTTGTAAAAGCATTTGTGAGAATAAAACCAAAGTATGAAATTGTTCACAACAACATATTAGAGACATTTAATGGTTAATCTATAAAGCCTAATCAAAAAGCTTAATCAATATGTTAAAGGACATTCGAGTTACTTTACTGATTTTAATTCATGAAAAAAGGGATATGATGATCAATTCCACTTATGATATATGCCAAAGGGTGACGAAGAAGATAGAGAATGGACTATGGGAAGCAAAGCAATGTATCACTAAGAGAAACAGCAGTTCAAAGTACAAAGTAATGAATTTTGTAGACAATTTCATTATTTATTTATAAAGTAAGAACATACCAATGTAAACTTTGGGAGGGATCACATATAAGCAAGCATTTGCATGTATATCATATCAAAGGGAGGATATTGATAAGTTTGGAAGTTGATACTATGAGCATGAATGTTATTTAAAGAGTTATTGATATAACATGAAAATCATTAGTGGTTTAAAATTTTGGTTGAAGATTGAAAACCTACAACCTATATTATATCATTTGATCAAGAAGATGCATAGTAGGCCCAAAAAATCTAGAAGAAAGGATAAAGATTAAAAAAACTATGGAATCCAAACAAATCAAGGAAAGTATGAGTACTTATGAGATGTTGACGTTATTTTGAAAATGGTCAAAATAAATAGGATGTATAAATAAGGACCAACCTTTTTAGACAACCTGAAATTGTTTAAGGTAATTGTATAATTATTTATAATTACATTTGATTTAAATATTCTTTAAATGTCCTATTATCGGTAACAAATTATAAATGTATAATGTAGCAAAAACAAGGAAGACCTCTAAAAAATCAAGTATATACATCCAATATTGACAACGGTGCAAGAAGAAGAGCTAGATAATTAGTACCTTTATGAGAAAGCAATGTACTATCTATCTTAGGAGGGGAAAACATGATGCAAATGAATATCTATCCTAGGAGGGGGGAACATGATGCAAATGAATATTCACTTTTATTTCTTTTTTACCTTCAATTTTTTAAAATGATAAATATTTATATGTATATAGGTTGCTCAATGATGTGGAGTAACATTTTGACTAGTTATTTGATATTTATTCCTAAATGATAACAATATACTTTTTGTTTATAATGTTTTATAGAGGAGTGGAAGGTAATTTCAAGTATTCAAACCAACTCAAGATTTTTAAAATACAATTGCTAATACAAATACACAAATGAAAATTACTAATAAGACGAGGTTCAAATAAGGACAAAAAAATCAACTATAGGAAAATCTCAAGTTAATGACGGTGAATCTACAACAAAATGAGCCATCTTTGTTTAATTTAGTTGAGTATTTGATCATTGTTTTATGATTTGGTTGAGGATTTGAACATTATATTGTGATTTGGTTGAGAATTTGAACATTATGTTAAGATTTGGTTAAGGATTTAAACTTTATTATATGATTTGGTTGAGAATTTAAACATCATGTTGTGTTTTAGAAATTAATGATTTGAAAATTATGTTGGGATTTGAAAAATTAAGGATTTAAACATTATACAAAGAGATTATATTATCGATATGGAATATCCCTTTGATTACTTTTAGTTTCATCGCTGGCCGTATTGGATTGGTATATTTGTGCTTGACGTGTGTAACTTTTAACTCTAATGAGAAATGCAAATAAAATATATTCTTCAAGCTTTTTTTTCATCGTAATTATTAATGAAAAAGAGCCTATTTATGCCTATTTTTCTTTAAGTTTTTATTAATAGTAGTCTTAATGAAAAAGGATTGTTAATGGTTCATAACCCTTTCCAACACAATTTTATTTTATCAATTCATAAGCGATTGGAATATGGATATAGAAATACAAATTCAAGCCTAAAGAATTATAATTATTTTAGAACATGGATATTTGTAAATTCTTTGAATGTTCCTAAAACATATGACTAGGAGTATCTAGAGAACTGAATATAAACTAATAAGAATAATTATTCCATGAATAATGTTTGTTAAGATGCCTAAGATATATAGTCACATAAAATCTGCAAAATAAAAACAAAGTCACCCAATGTTTGTGGTTAATATATAAACTTACCTTTTGTGCACAACAATGAATCTTACAACTAAGAGTCTTACCTTAACGTATAGAAGATGTTTGATAAAAAAAATTTTACAAAAACATAACTTTAATTCTTTTACCAAGACTATATACCTACAAGATGTTTACAATTTGAGTGATTATTAATTTATTTCATAACATTAACATCATAAAAGCTATAATTGAAACATTAACATTTGTATTAATGCGCTGATAAAATAATAGGGCGACACTCACATTTGTATTATTGCATTGATAAAAATATTGACCAATATTAGGTTTAGCATTTAATATCTGTAGCTTCATCTTATGATTATAATAGCAGTAATCAATATATAAAATCTAGAAAAATTACTAAGGATCACGATAACATATTATATACTCTATAAAATAACAACAAAAAATACTAATTTCATTTTATCATTGAATATTATGCGTTTTTCGGGCAAAATTGAGATTATTTTCTTTCAACTCCTACTAAATTTTCGAATAAATAATAAATAACATTCTTAAATCCACTAACAACACCTCGATACCCTTTCCATGTTAAGTATATATCCAGTGCAAAAGCAATAAAAACTACATATGTTTTATTTGTACCCTTTTTTTTTTACAATACATAAGAAGATGGTTAAACTTAAAAGTACTTCAATGGCCAGATGAATATTGCTTGACTCTCTAGCACCAAACAAAAATATAGGCTCATTACTAATATGCCTTTATGTTCACACATGCATTTTAAATAGGATTAACACATTTAAAAATAATTATCAAAGAAATTAAACAGTTTTTTTTTGAACCTTTTCAAGCAGATGATTAGTGATAGTTGAATAAACCTTTTCCCCTAAACTTTCTCTTTCTTAGTTGTATTCTCTTATGTTTAAAAGATCTATGTAAAACTTGTTTCGGAAGCACCAACATCTCATAAAACATTAATATAATAAAAGTTATTATAGTATAAAACCTCTATCCTATTATCGAAATGCAGTGCTATAGTTTCCTAATCGACATGCAACAGAATGGAAGCATGCATCAATAACGCACTATTACACACAACATAATACATCAATTAATACAAATCTCTTCCACCGATATGCATTTGAGTGGATCACATTATGAAACTAAATGATGTTACTTATTTCCATATTTACAGCAATGTTCAGGAACTAAAAAAATATAACTTCTCAATCTTAAGTCTGAACGTTTCATCAATAAGCTATTTTAAGTAATCAGACAGTGCCAAAAAATTATCTTTTAGAGTTGAAAATGAAATGAATAAGAACACATAACATGGCATAAGCAATGAAGTAAAACAAATAATGATAAATAGGAAGAAGTAGACCTTGGTATCTCTTCGCGGCAATAAGAACTTAGTCAACTTAAGGAACGGCCAACTTGGTATCTCTTCCATATCCATCCTCTACGTCATACTCATTTAAGTTCATAGATGTATGTTCTTCAATTCTCCTTGAGGTGTTAGCAATCAAGGGTTCCCCATGTCGTGTCCACTGAAAATAATTGGGCACAAACTCTTTTCTTAACAAATGCAAATGAACTTCATCAATAAAAAGGAAGCATTTGTGTTTGCATTTTTTACATGGACATCTGATCTTTGACCCATCTATATATGCAGGTTACGAAGATTCATAATGAATAAACGCATCAACTCCTTCAATAAATTCAGGATTAATGAAACCATCAACGGTTAAACGTCTGTACATCCAAGATCTATCGCTGAAACTCATTACTGGAGGACTGTTATTTTACAACATAGACTCCAAAGTTAGACTGCTATGTTAGCCACA
>JANSVA010000004.1:8417994-8432653 GCA_025504915.1 Erythroxylum reticulatum
TATTATTGTAAAAACCTATTTTAATCAATTCGTTGCACATATACAATTTCACATAAACATTTCAAATTATGTCCATAGTACAAGTAAAGAGAAATCCATTTTACATAACATCCATCAAATTATGGGTCAAATTAATTAAGGTCAGTGCAACAATGACATTAGTCAACCAAAACGACGTCGTTTTCGTTTTAATAAAGGACATGAATTCGACGTTTTTACCTACCACTTTACCGACTAAAATGTGTGTCGGTAAATATTCTCCACAACATTCAGCGACGGAATGTTGTTCCGTCGCTACACTTTTATTCGACAACCAACTTTGCCAACGGATGTGTATTTTCGGTCGGTAATATCAACAATTTTTCATACCGTCGATAATATTCCGTCGCAATTTAACATTTTTCTTGTAGTGCATGAACAATATTAGATATAAAAAGAAAAAGAAAAAGACAAGACCTCTATTGTGAGATACATATATACCTACACAAAATATGAAGAAGCAGGATGGCAAATGATGAAATCTAAGACAGGGCAAGCTAAGGAAGCTAGCGAGGCAAGGCAAGGAAACCAATGAATAAGTAACTAGCATGCCTACAGAGACGGTGAACTAATGTGGGGACGAAGATGACGAAGGAGTGAAGTTATTTTCTTCTGATTTTTTAGTATTAGATTAATTTCAATTTTCATAAATTTTGACATATTTTTAATTAATTAATTAATTTTATACATAGCACAACTAAAATATGTGACAAAAAACACTAATATAACTTAATAGAGAACTTAATCTAACTATTTTTTATAACTTGAAAGTTATAATATTTTAATATCACTTTTTAAATTCAGGTTATCATTACAAAATTGAGTAATGTTTAAAAAAATTTTTGTTACAATTAACCTTCATTACATATATGGATATGAGCTCAAACACGCTCGTTTTTCCTTAAATAAAAAGACTTCTGCTACATCAACACGTTCGAGTTCCTGCTTGTATTTTCACCTTTAATTTTTGGAAAAAAGACATGCTATAGCGCAGTCATCTTACTTAAAGACTTGTAGGAAACATTTGTGCTCTTCCTAAAACTTCATAATGGTGTACTTGTTTATATGAGTCATACGCAAATAACTATAATTAAATAAGTTACATTTTCATATTTTATCTATAATTAAATTATACATATAATCAAATTTAGCCAAATATAATTAACCAGTGACTACAAATTATATTGGATTATAATATCACACTCTTAATTTTATAAATTAATATAATAATGTTAAAAATGATATCTTTAACTAATTATTAAACTACAAATACTTTATCCATTTTTTAATCAATTTTCAAACAATAATATCATAAGAATGCTCTATATAATTAACATATAGTTTATTAACAGCATGGTAATGATTAATTAAAATTTATCAAATCTCCTATCAATATGCTATAAGTTATTCTAAGTGTTATAAAACTGTTGGTTAAATTAGGAACTTTTTAATATAACATTGAGGAGTTCATCCTTCATTTATCAAAATATCTACGCTTTCGACACAACATGAAAGAGTGGAGAAACAAGAGCGACTGAAAAAAAGATTAAATATTTGCTTTTTGTGTGGAGTGAATGAATGTTATGTGAGAGTTAAATATTTGCTTTTTGTGTGGAGTGAATGAATGTTATGTGAGAGCTCCTTATAAAATCAAGGAATAAGTATTTGTAACTAAGACAGGTGGACCGAAGCTATCTAAACATATATTGATTTAGAAAAGATAAGTCTACAATAATTTAGTTCATAATAATTTGTCTCGTTAATCTTTTAAATCAATATAATTACAAATTACAAATTATTGAAATATTTATTATTAATTAAAATGTACTATAATGAAAAGAAAATATGATACAATCCTCCCAACTTTTTTAAAAGATTTTAAATATTTAATTTTTACATTATAAGAATTTAGATCTTAAATAATTATTTAAACATATTTTATTATTTAATTTTAAATTATGAATACTTTACTTAAAATATATAGTTTGTAAATTAATTTTTTACTCAACGTGTACTTAAAAGTTTCCGCATTGCTTGACTTCAGTTCACACACCAAGGGAAGCAGCAGCACATCCGCTGTCCAGTTAGAAGATGACAGACAATTACCCATAAATTTGTCTTCCAGTCAATGGAGAAAAACATACAACCAGCAATCACTAATTACATGATATCACGTGTCTTTCCCGAGATCTTCGGCTGCCGATATTATTTAACAGACCCTGAGAATTAGATGGAAACTGGTGGGATGCAAACAAGCTGCCAAGTAACAATACTGTTCAGGATAATGTCCGCTTCAATCTCCGATACTGACAATTCACGCTTTTCACAAGTCATTTACACCTCGTGTTGGGGTCTTTCTTTCTATCTTTTTCTGGTCTCTCACCTCCTTGAGAATAGTGTAGAACTGTTTGGGTTCATTAAATCCCAAGAGAGACAAAGTTACGAACACACATGCTTATAGCACACCATAATCGAAAAGGGCATATGGAGAAGCACGAAAACATGCAAAAACAGGGCAAAAGGAAGGCTCAGATAAGTTTCAAGGGTGGAAATATTGGGACTTTGGTCGTGTGGGGCGGTGCTCTAGCTGTTGTTAGTTTGATCGCTGCTTTTTCTGTCAAGAAAATTAGAAGAAAAGCCAACGACGACAATCGTAAATCTGAAAAAGGAGTTGATAATACTGTCCATGAGAGTCAGTCATCGACTATCTATCGGGAGCAATGGTTATTGTTTAATCAGATTCTTTTGCGTGTTATTAATTCTTGTTCCTTTAATTTTTCTCTGTTTTGTTTTGTGAACTTCCTTTTTAAGATTGATTGCTTTGCAGCTGTGCAAGCTTTGGATCGAGAAAGATGGTCGAAGCCAAGATTGACTCTTGCGGGGTAGCCTCTACCAAAAGTTTTAACTTTGGTTATTTAACCTTCAAAAACGTGCTTGTGATATTTAGATTGTCAATATTTGCGTCTTAAATGATTCAATTGTGAAATTGGGTTCAGGAACAGAGTCCCGTGTCCGTGATCAGTGGTCACAATGAAGATTCCACCGTTGAATCTGAAGATATATTAAACACTGACGATACAAACGAAGAAAACGCCGAGTTATGCAGGGATTGTATTAAAGTTGAAGAAATTTCCTTGGGTAGAACAAACTTATCCGGAGAGGATTTGCAGTCGACGGAAAGTGTCGACCTCTTGGGAGAGAAAGAAACTTGCGATAGGGAAAGTATTAATCACAATTCACTGAATAATTCAGGTGATGAAGTCGCGGGTAATATTAATAGTACAAACATTTCACAACACAAAATGCACTTTCTGGATTGTAAAGCTTCGTCTTTTACTGATTAATTGTACACTTCAGTTCAGGAACAGAGTCTTAAGGCTGTGGGCAACGGCGAGAATGAGAATTCTACCGTTGACTCTGATGGCATCGTCCTCAATAATGATCCTAAAGAAATTGTGGAATCGTGTATTGGGGTTGAAGAATTTTCATCGTCGGATGCGACCTTGTGCGGGACGGACAAAGCGATATATAACTTTTCTGGGGAGGATCTGCCGGTGAATGAAACTGTTGATATGGTGGAAAGGTCTAGCTGGGAGGACAATTTACCGAATCAATCAGTTGAAGATGATGAAGGCATCTGTGATGAAGTTGGTTGTGACGATAACAATGAGGAAAAGGACAGAAGCAGCTGTGAAGACTATGTCATAGAGAATGGGGAAGAAGAAGGCTCAGAGGAAGGAACTATTAGCTCTTCTGCTGAATCCAGAGCCGAAGCAATTTGGCCGGCAGAGGAAATAGAGACATTGTCGTTGGAACTCAAGAGCAACGTTATAAACCGGGAAAATTCGGAAGAAAAGACTACCGGAAAAGGAGAGCAAGCTCACTTGAAGGACAACCAAAATAAATTGGTCCATGATTATGAGGTTCTGAAGAAGGGAAATATCATGGAACTTGGAATGATGAATGATAAAATGGAGCACTCAAGAAATTGGGGAGTTAGGGTGTCGACGATGGTGATAGGGCTCCTGGTTCTGCTGCTACTGCTATCTATTCATCGTAGTGCTTTGTCCTACCATCTCCTTAATAGCGAGCTCTCCTCGTCACATGAAGTTTGAAGAAACTGAATAATAATCCAGAAGAGATTCAATAATCAACTGCAATGAGTCAATAATTGTTCACCTTTATTGAGAACCTAAGAGCCATAAAAATGTAAAATGCAAGCCGTTGATCCTTTCCTTATTTTTATCTTTTTCTAGTTGAGCACCAAGTTACGCGAAAAAGGGAGTTGTTATACAAGAAAAATGTGAAAGGTTATACACGCAAGTTTTGTATACATGAAAAAAGAATAATGAGCATGTGAGTTATTTTGGACAAGGTGGAGGATTTTGAGCTCCTCCAGTTGTAAATTCTGCATTCAGACATTCAGATGCTATAGTTGAATTCTGTGATTGAGGGTCATTGAAGGTCAAATTAATATCAAGCAACTCAACTCCTTTGCAAGGGACTGACGAGCTGCAAGAGAGACTGACTGCAACATTTGAAATAGTTGTTCCTTTGATGTTCTTGAAATGCACGTCACTTAGCTCTACTTTTGATGGCTGCAACAAATACAAGTTAATAGGAGTTACATTTTATCCTAATGTTAATGTAGAATTTAGATAGAGACACGTACCTCAGGGCTACTGCGAGAACTATACTTCTGATCTATTATAATAGGATTTTTCACAGACTCCATAATAATGTCCTGATAAGTGATATTTGAGGCTTTGCTTGGCTGAGACGCAGCATAGGTTTTGATCCTGGCACCGTTGGTGGTATTAGATAATGTGCAATTAGTCACAAAAATGCCATGCACGTCCTTTTCATTTGGATATTTGCCCAGGCTGCCAACACTGATTGTTCCAAAACGAAAAAAAAAAATAGTGGGTGAATGATTCAAATAATCTAGGGATTTACAAACATGCATACATACCTTAAACCATGTCCAGGGCCACAAAAAACATTGGATATGTAAGCATTAGTGACTCCTTGGCCAATGGAAATGCAGTCATCTCCAGTTCCAATTTTGGTGTCAGACACCTTAATGTCACTCGTATCACTAATATGCATGCCATCGGTGTTCGGGCTATTGGCAGGTGCTGTTATGTTAACGTTGACGGCTGTATAGTTGCTGCTGTCTGTTATGTGGAAATGAAAATATTTGCTATTCAATGAAGTGATCCCATCAATTATCGAGTTGTTCACCCTTTGGAACTTGATTGACTGTTGAAAGGAAAAAGAATATCATCCCTACAGTTGATACTTCTAATATTTCTGCCATCTAGTAACTATCCTGAAACTTACAGATGGAGGTTTTACACACGTGTGTTCGTTCTTGCAGGTATTGTACTTCCACATAGATTCTCCTTGTCCATCAAAGATTCCTCCGCCAGTTATAGTCAGCCCGTCAATTATTTGAAACAAGAACCAGAAATCCTCAGCATAGTCACTTGGATTGGTGGTTGCTTTTATAGTTCCTTTTACTTCAAAAATTACAGGGTTTAGACATGGTCCTTGAAATACGACTGGTCCTGTGACAAAAGTTCCTTCCGGAACGAAAACCTTTGCCGTTCCTGTACTGTTCTTGCAAGCTGCAACCCACGTTTTCATGAATGCCTGCGTATGCATACATTTGTAAGCAAATGAGCATCATTCAATATGAAATTATTTGCTCCTAACACTTCATTTACGTAAAATTCTTTCTATCTTTTCATAATAATCTGCTTTTGTAAAACTTGACAGAAATTAATTAACAAGATTTTATTTCATTTTTTATATAAAAAGCTCATCATCTTCTAATTCGAATCCCCACTAAATGATCTATTTTAAAATCAGAAGAACAACAAACGTCTTGAAACTCACCATTGTGTTGATAGTTTTATCATCTGCCGTGGCACCGTAGGTTGTAACATCAAATAAACCGTTGTTGTTTACCGTATTGGCATAACCTGCGGTACCATTGTTCACGGTAGCGGTACCATTAACTGCGGTACCGTTGTTTATGGTAGCGGTACCATTAACTGCGGCAGTACTGTTGTTTGTGGGTTCAGTAGCATTAGAAAGTTCAACAAGATCACGTCGGTCTCCTGAACAGAATTGGCGATAGGGTGCACCCTCAGCCGCGCAGAATAAGGCGGCTATGCCTAAGACAAGAACAGTCTTGGCGTCGAGTCTTCCTAAAATGGCCATCATGACCTTAATGAACTCAGAATATCAATTCAAGAATTGCTTGATCGATCTTTTTATTTGGTGTTAGTTCAGAATGATTTGGAAGGAGTATTGTGATGAATTTATACATTGTCTTTTTTTGTAGTTATTCTACTTTTAGTTAAGTCAATTCCTAGAAACTGTTGTGAGGTGTTTATTGGGAAATGTCCATTTTAAGTGAGTATTGCTGTTTATTTTTGTATTAAAATAGGATAAAATTGGTAGGGAAAGGAAGGACATGACGAAATTGTGTCTACTTTTTCTTCTTTTTTATTTTTAAAGGTTGTCTTCAGGCATACTCTGGCTTCTAGGTGTTTTCTTTCCGCAAGTATAATAGTTTTTCTTCTAAATTTGGTGCAAAACCCGAGTTCGCTTCTTAATGTGACCATTGAATTCCTGTAGACTCGGGATGATTCTTCAAGCTATCTAATGCACAACCATAACACCATGAGCTAAATTTATATAGCAGCAAGTTACACTAGTTAATAACATAGCTTAGTAAGAAATTTGAAGCAACATCTGAATGTGGTAGTAATAATATGTTGTAGGACTTCATTGACTTTAACATGGGAAAGATATTGAAAATCATGCCAAAAAAGACCTCTCGTGGAAAATAAAAGAAGATATATGAGCTTTGGATTGTGTTCTTTCATAATTTTCTTTTGCATTTCTTTTGATATACACCACATTATAAATTACATACCAACGCTATACATCCATAGACAACTGGGAGCTCCAATGTAAATAAGGAATCCTCCAGAATTCAGAAACCACCAAGATGGCTGCCTGGTAACAATCTCTATTCTCCTTATAATTGCGGTTAGACCTCAGGAGTTGCAGGAATCAAGTTGAGCCTGCGCATGGCCGTGATATTGGCTACTTGTATTTTGAAAGAAGAGAGAGATTAACTTTTGGTCGGTGATCATCCCCTCCAATAATATGAATGTCGACAATCATTTCTTTAACTATATTTTAACAAATGAATTAATTTATAATTATTGAAATTGATGTGGGAATCGAGCCTACTTACAACAAAAGAAAAGCAAAATATTTTCATTCGACTTTTCAAAAGTTAAATTCACTTTACATTTTTATAACATGATTAACGCATAAGTATAATAAACAATAAACATATATCACTACAAGAAAAAGGGTTTTTACCGATGAAAATTACCGACGAAAAATGTTGACTTTCCATCGGTAATATAATTTCTTGACGGTTTTAACCGACGGACACTTCTATCAATAAATTGTGCATAAGGAAACAAGTTCCCATCAGTATAGTTATCGACGGAAAGAAACATTTCCGTCGGTGTAGATACAGACGGTTTATGATAAACCGTCGGTGAATATGCAGCAAAAACATATACATATACCGACAGTTTGCCAGTAACCGTCGGTAGATGATTCGAGTTTATCCAATGGATATCCTTCTCCGTCGATATAGTTACTGACGGAAATAAGTGTTTCCGATGGTGTATATACAAACGGTTTATGATAAACCATCGGTCAATGTGCAGGGAAAACGTATACATATATTGAGGGTTTGCCAATAATCGTCGATAGATAATATGGGTTTTTCCAACGGTTTATCACGTATACATATATTGAGGGTTTCCCAATAATCGTCTATAGATAATATGGGTTTTTCCGACGATTTATGATAAACCATCGGTGAATGTGCAGGAACAACGTATACATATATCGACAGTTTGCCAATAACCGTTGGTAAACTTGCTGAATGTTTCGAAGAGAGAAGGATGTCTGTTCCAAAAAACCCAATTCATGTACCCCATTTCTTAATCCAGAGCTCTAAGTTCCTGTACGCTTGCTGAGGTCACCTTTAACTCTCTGTAAACGACTTGTTGAATGGCAATTGTTTTTAAAATCTCGATGTTAAATTTGATTTCAATGTCAATAGCTATAAATTATCTATACATAATTTTTTGATTTGTTTATATATTGATTTTATTTAAACAGAAAATTAATTGATCATATAAAGGAAAAAATTTATTGACTGATAATAAAAACATTAAATTGTACATAAATTCAAACTAAATGACTACAACAATCCTATTGTCCTGATGAGTGCGGATGGTCTGAGCCTCTATCTCTCCCCCTCAACTACTCCATGTCATTTTGGAGCTTATTTATTGCATCCATCAAGGTCTGCACTGTGGTCTTAAGCTGATGGATACGTTCCACTGTCAATCGTTTAATAGATGCTGTTGTACTGGACATAAAGGACTGCGAATAACATGTGTTCCCAAATTAGCCTAGTCTGAAGATCCTTCCAAGACTGTCCCTACCATCCACTGCATTAAAAAATGTCTGGCTCTCATCAATAGCTTTTTCTTCCTGAGAATGTCGCTGAATTGTTTCATGTATTTGGTCATATTAGGAAGCAATGATTATTTTATAATTAGTAAGTGATAATTATTAAGAAAGAGTATTAAACCATGAATTTCACATACATTTAGTTCTCTACATCGAATGTTGACGAATGTCACACCATCATGCTTTTTAGTGTGAGTATGCAAAAACAACTGATGGGGTGTAAGCCTTATGCCTATAAACTTTTCCTACATAACAATAAAATGTTCTAAGGTAAACAAGAATTTATAAAAATTTTGGCAGAGTTTTCTCTATTTTTATTATATTCCTCCCTGTTGAACAAAGAAAATAACTGACCATAGCCATATATGGCACCATACATTTAGACCATATTCATTATCCATCATCACAACATTCACAAATTAATTTAAATTGAAAAACAACAAAGTAAAAAATTAGAATATAAGTGTAATAGTTAGATACTTACAAGTCTCTCTGCATGCTAGTAGTGGATAAGTGATCCTCCTGTATGCACGGGAAGATTGTCTCCCCCTGAGCTTCCACGTCTGTTGGTCGAGTTACGGCCTGATATGAACATTGCCTCACGTGATGTCCAATACTCCTACCAACGACTCCATATGTCCTCAAAAATATAAGACTGTCATACACTAGCCTTATGTATCGTACCAATAAAGTCGTCTCCTTGCTGGCAGTCATCTCCTTCATCCGCTATAGGGGTAGTGGATGATGGATTAGTAGTGGATGGTGAAACATCAGGAGCAACAGGTGATGTTTCATCTGTAACTGGAGGCTCTGGAGGGGGAGGTGGTGATTTCATTGTAGCTGGAGACTGTGACGGTCCACCCTCACAGTTAATACCGCCGAACATGCATCTGAACCTAGGTCGCATTACATATCATTGTCTCTTTGGTCCCATATTTCTACCTGAAATTCATTGTTTAATGAATTTTGTAGAAATATAAGAATTTGAATCATTACCATGCTTTACAGAATAATTATAATAGGTTATTGTGATTTGTTGAATATCATATTGAAGTACAAACCGCGAATTCAATTACAAATATAATTATTACAATCATAGAATAATAATGTAATTAGTTTGCAGATGAGTCTAGTGTATTACAGAGATAAATCACAATGATATAATTATTTATTTGGATTCCAAGTGACATGAGAGTTGGTGAAGGTAAATGAGTCATCGATGGCTGGATTCTCGAGAAGGGTCCTGGCATGTTCGAAGGCACCAATTGAAACAGTGAAAGTTCTTCCCTCATGTGTAAGATTTTGAACACCTTCTTGCAACAACATTTCCGCTATTGCTAAACTTGTAGAAGAAACGGTAGGAAGCGGTTTACCTACAACACAATTAGTATAGAACTTACATATCGTCATATTAGATACTAGTTAAACGAACCTATCATGAAAACTTATACGTAAGTGAATTGACAAACCAGCTCTATGGAATTGACAACTTTTTCAAAGCAACTGATTTCCCTAATCCTTTACCGACAGTTGTGTCATTGCTCCCGCCTCCTTCAGCATACATGTCATCTTCGAGATGCGAGTAAGTTTAAAACATATAGTTTATACCATCAAATGCGAATAAATATTATATCTTTATAAAAGGGAATTATATGTACATAATAAAGAAAGTGGTTTTATTCAAATAATACTATACACCTTGAAGCAAAAGATTGGCCATGAAAGGCAAACGATCATTACTTAAAGAAGTGGAGATTTTTGATACATTGTGTAATCCTTTGATAGGGATAATTTTGCCACATTCCTCCCAACGGAATGAACTACTACGATTTGAAACCAGACGCCATGTCGACATTCCTTGATTAAGAATTTGAATTAAAAATTTGACACAATATATTGAAAAGTTTGAAATGATCTTCTTTGTCGAATAAAATATTCACATATAAATACAAATTAATCGTTATCATAACTTAATTGTAAATTACAATCATTTTCATTTTCTGAAGAATAAGAATCAAAATGCGGCTCCTCTTCAGATCTCTAACCGTGGGCCTCCTCTCCAGATGAAATTTCAATATATTTGTTAGATGGATCGTTCAAAGGTTCATTATCATCACATGTGACAGATGCATTTATAAAATAAGCATCTTCCTAAAATGTTTCACTTTCAATTCTCTTTTCTCCTTTTCCATGTGATTCAAAAACATCTCTAGGTTTAACTTCGCGAACTACCAACCAATCTAACTTATCTCGTCGTAAGCTAGAAAAAGGGACATAACACACCTGTTTGGCTTGCATAGCCAATACAAAAGATTCAAATTGTCTCAATCTTTTTCGGCGGTTGATTTCAGTAAGATTGTATCAGGTATAGACTTTTTTTCCATCATTTGGAGTCAGGTCAAACCAATCACACTTAAATATCATAGTTTGCTTGATTGGCAATGCAGGGTACTTAACTTCAAGTACCTGAATAATTTTATAGTAATCCATCAATTCACCCTATATGGAAACTCCACTATATATTATTGTCATGCTATAATCATGATATTTTGTATAAAATTTGTATCCATTAACGAAATACACCAGATACGATTTAACAGTTCGCAGAGGTCTCTTAGCAAGATCACAAATGAACTTGTTCTCTATTGAATTTTCGAAGGCCTACATAAAAATTAATTATCATATTAATGAGTATAATGTTATTTCAACACTTAAATCTTATAATTCAATTATGAGAATATTTGTAAGTGGAAACTTACATATCTCTCGAACCATCATGCAAACTGTCTTCCAACCTCATTATTTACTTCATCTTATGTGCTTTCTGGCATGATCTCGAATAACAATGCCTCGTACAATCTAAATACATTATTATGTATTTTAGTTATGAACAAGACAAATTTTGAAAACTGACATTAGCATGTTCAACTTACTGTGTGAAAGGTTGAACCTCTTGACAGTTCAATAAAATGTAAGCATAGGCAGCCTCAATTTCTTGCTCTGTTAACATTCTTCTTATTGCACATCCATATGCTCGCCTAAAATATATGAAATGGATAAGTTACCATTAGAATCACTCGTTCCTTCCCCATCGTCATTACAAGGAACTTTTCTTTCTCTTGTGTGAACATGTGGCTCAAAATAATATCCACAAAATTTACTAGCTTCCTCTACTAAATAAGCATTATATATCAAACCTTTAACTCTAGCTTTGTTTTTGACATTTTTTTTCAAGTGATGCAAATAGCTATATTAGACAACATGTTTATTTCAATTTTATAGTTAAAATATGTTACAACTTCAATTACAATAAGTTGAATTTGATTTACCTCTCAAACGGATACATCCATCAATATTAAACTAGACTAGCTAGTTTTGCCTCGTGTGTTAAATGTACAAGTAAATACTCCATACAATCAAAGAAGCTTGGAGGAAGAATTCCTTCTAACTTGCACAAAATTACTGGGATCTCTATTTCTAGTACTTCCATTTCAGTGAAGTTGATTTCGGATGATGTTAAACTTTTAGAAAACAAACTTATTTTTGTTATCACTTCCCAAACCTTATTCGGTAGCAACTCTCGAAATGCGATTAGAATTAGCCTTTGCATAAACACAGGACAATCATGACTTTTCAACCCAAATAATTTGTACTTCCTCATGTCTATACACCTTGCCAAGTTTGAAACATAACCATCAGGAAACTTTAGACTTTTCAACCATTAACACAATATTTTCTTTTATTTTTTGTCTAAAGTGTAACATGCTTTCGGATATTTACCGGTGCGAAGATCCTTATGTAACTGATTCCTTCTATAAAAAAGTTGCAAATATGCTTGTGATTTTGTATTGTCTTTTGTCCTCCCTTCAATGTTCATTATGTTATTGAAAAAATTGTCAAAAAAATTCTTTTCAATAAGCATCACATCTAGAATATGACGTATCAAATTAGATTTCTAATATGGTAAATCCCAAAAGACACTTCATTTTCTCTAACCAAAGTTTTGACTAATGCTTATATTAACTTCATCAGCCTCAAATTCTGTAACTTTTAGCAAGCCTAATTCATCAAGCTCTATAAAAATCTATTCACTAGCTTTGTAAGGAGGAGGAGGTGTTTTTATCATCCTATTCTTAACGAACTTTTGTTTATTGCGTCTAAATGGATGATCTGGAGAAAGAAACTTCCTGTGATTGTCAAACCAACACACTTTGCCCACGTTTGGCAGATAAAAGGCATCATAATCATTTCCACAATATGGACAAGCTAGTTTTCCTACTGTGCTCCATCCAAACAACATGGCATATGCCGGAAAATCATTAATGGTCCACATCAATGCTGCTCTTAACAAAAAAATCTGTTTCAGAGACACATCATATGTCTGAACACCATATTCCCAAAGATGTTGCAATTCTGATATCAATGGTTGTAAGAAAACATCAATTTTATACTTTGGATTTGAAGGGCCTGGCATAATCACTGTTAAGAACATATATGTGTCCTTCATACACATCCATGGAGGCAAATTATAACGAGTTATTATGATTGGCCAAGATGAATATTACTGGCTGGATTGACCAAAAGGTTAAAATCCATCGGTCGACAATCCCAACCTTATATTACGACTTGCAGCTACAAACTTAAGATGGGGTGTCATTGAAATGTTTCCATGCCAGCACATCTGAAGGATGACTCATAATTTTGTCTTTATGTTCGTGTTCATTATGACATCTTATGTGAGATGCAGTAGCATCATAAGTATATAGTCTTTGAAATCTCGGAGTTAACGGGAAATAGTACATCCGCTTCCAGGGTACTAATTTTTGTTTCATTGAATGCTTTCTAGACTTAAACCTTGGTTGACCATAAAATTTGCACTATTGTAATTCCATATTATTTCCCCAATACAATATACATCCCAATTTGCAACAATCAATCTTCTTAATAGGCAAACCAAGACCCCTAATCAGTTTCTTCATATTGTAAAAACTATCAACCATTGTATGATGAAGAAGTAATGATTCATTATACCACTCAAGAATTTTATCAAAACTATAGTCTGAAACATACCCTTCAGACTTTTTGTTCAATATTTGAACAATTGAAGACAATTGATTCATTTTCTCACAATTTGGCCATAACTCTTAGTCTGCTGACTGTAGTAAGTCAAAAAACTATTTTGCTTGTGGGTTAGGTTCTTCTTCAAGATTTTCCATATTTTCCTTAAAGGTATTACAGCTTGCATCATAAATCATTTAAATGTACAGATTTTCAGTTGCATCCTCATAATTTGTTCTAAACGGAACCCCCCCCCCCCCCTCAAACTCATTGAAGTTGACAAACGATTATGCTTGATTACCCTTTGAGGTGCTACAAATGTTGGGGTCCCTATGTAGTGTGCACTCAAAATAATTAGACAAACCCTTTTTTCAACAAATGCCCATTAACTTCATCAATAGGAAGGAAACATTTGTGTTTACACTTTTTACATGGACATCTAATCTTTGGCCCATCCATATATGCAGGTTGAAAACATCCATAATGAATAAAAGCTTCAACTCCGGCAATAAATTCAAGATTAATGTAACCATGAGCTATTACTCATCTATACAACCAAGATCTATCAATATAACTCATTGCTGCAGAACTGTTAATTTAAAACAGTAAATCATGAGTTAGTACCAGCTATTTTTTCTAAATATTACTTCATATCTATGATAAAACTTATCATTCAAGACAACAAATTCTTATTGTCACTCCTAAGCTCCTCGTATTTTTCATCGATAAGCCTCACAGAAGCATTCATCACAGGTTATGTTCAAGGTTTATAGGTTCAAATCTAAAAAATGAACCTATCTTGAAAATCGAACATATATGTTTGTAATCATATATGTGAGAAGATTATTAATATTAATAGTACTATATTAAATATATACTCGTGCCAAATACAATAAGTATTCAAAAAAATATGAATACTTATTTTAATATATTGTTTTAACATATAGCTAGTTTTTAAAAGATGCGTGTACAAATTTTT
>JANSVA010000004.1:8432753-8486917 GCA_025504915.1 Erythroxylum reticulatum
GCTGAAAATGTCAATTTATGCATACATTCCTAATAAAATTATAAATGATAGAAATTTTCTCAAGTTGAAGGTGGAATGGGATTCCCAAGACAAAAGATTAATCTCTTCAAATAGTAAAGTTGTCTATATTTTGTTCTATGCTTTAAGAAGAAATGAATTCAATAGAGTATTTATGTGTGAAACAACTCGCGAAAATTAGCATACACTAGAAGTTACTATCCCAAATCTATACCCAACTAATGACTCACTGTGTGCACATCCTAGTGACACCCACCAGGTAACTCATACTATAACAAGCCTCCACATCATCACATATCAAAACGAGCACATTACACAATAAAATATGTATGTATATGTTAATCCATATGTATGAATGTCATGCATGCATATGATAATGATGATGATTTCCATGATGAATATGAAATTCTAATGCATATTCATAACCATACATATTAACTCACAGGTAGAATGCGCTCTTTTGCGCCGAACCTAGCGTCTTGAAGTAGAGGGTTGTGCTCTTGATTGATCTATAGAAATAAAAGTAAGAATAATCATTAGGATTTAAAATCTAAACCAATTTTATACACCTTGAGAATAAGGCCATGACTTAATATTAAAGAGTTCTATTTTCTATTTAAAAATGACGATGTCATATTTTACGAGGAGCCTACTAAAAATTTGGCAAAATTTCTCCTGCAAAATGGACATCTTCCTTTCAAAAGAAGGGTCATTCCTGCAATGAAAAGACACTTCAATAACTGCCAGTAATCACAACTCAATTTGGTTTTTCAAATTATATGTCCATGCCCAATTGAGTCAACATTTACATTGCAAAAATTCATAATAAATCCAATCATAATTCAAGTATACTAAATTCTAACCCATACACCCTCATTTATACTCAATACATCAAGATATTCTCAATTCTAGTAAAAAGAACTCAATTTAATCAATTTCATGCATTTTTATAAGAACATAACCTTTTTAATTTTTTATCTTACAAACTATGAAGAATTTCAATATATTGCTTTTATAAAAATGATCCATATAATATTTGAGAATTTTTAAAATTATTTCTGACCATTTCATGGTTGGTTGAAAAATCACCACAGTCACCAAAGCATAGGGTTCACGCGCTGGCATCGGAGGGATAGTGACCTTCATCACCTATCCAGAAATGACAAGCTCACCTCTAGGAATCTAATGACACTAGTCTCGTGTCAAAAATCCTCCCAATTTGTGAGAATTGAAGGTTTAAAGTTCAAAAGTGATTCATTTTCGTTTATCAACAAAATGGACCGATTGATGTTGAGTTTTCCTCCTTTCCTATATTTTTAGTGCCATTAGACAAGATGGTTGTTAGTTTCACCAAAAAAATAACTAAAAATAGAAAATTGGTGACTTACCTTAATGAATTGAAACTTCCAATCATCATTCCTTCGAATCCATGTTGTTTTTTTGAAGAAACAAGTTTAGGGTTTTTGTAGAACATCCTGAGAGTTTTCCGTAAAGCCTTAGGTCGTTGGAAATGATGGCTGGATGGTGAAAGTATGAGTGTCAGAAGTTAGAAGTGACTAGTAACTTATAGGAAAAAGAGTTTAAGAGAGATGTACTTCAGATTCCTTAAGCTCTAAGTTATACTTTTATATTCTTTTCTTCTTATTGATCCATTATGAGTAATTTAACAAAAAATTATATCATTACATATATTAATAACCAAATAAATTTTGTTTTTATTTAAACTAAGAATAAGAAATAAAAAAGAAGTGAAACAAAGTGATCCTAAGCAATTGTGAAAAATATTTGCACATTAAAAGAGTCTAACTAATCTTTAGATGGGTACGAGTCACGTCCAAGTTCAATGGGTTTATTCCTTCGTAGTGCTTCTTAATCAAGTCTGACATTTCATTGGCATAATTGGATTTGGATGGGCTAACCTTTCAATCCAGGGAATGTAAATAGATCTTAAGCCCATAAGACCAATAACCCTTCACTTTCTTTGTTTCTCTTCCAACTTAGAAAATCATAAAATTAATTATGCCTTGGGAATCATTTCGTCTCATCGAGTACTTAGCTGGATGATTAAGGTTGGAGAATGACAGTTGGTACATTTGATTAACTTGATCCAACCAGTGGACTCTGTTTAGCAAATAGCAGTTACGAGGATTAGTTCAATATTGTTTCCTATGCACTCTAGTTTAGTTAGTGCATATCCGTCTCATGTTTCTATCATTATGAAATTTTTTTATTTGGCTATAGGGAAACCGAAATAGACATTCGCGGTGATATGACACCAATGCCCTCGTCTTTATATGAAGTAGACACAGACGTGAAAGGCCAATGTAGGAAATTGCTAGGTAGGGTGGACCCAAAAGCACGATCGTTTGGATAAGAACTTCACGTGTCGATCTCACATTGAGAGTAGTGAAGGGCAAATTTTATAGACTCCAATGATTCGCTGTAAGGAATCCAATTACTTTGTGGCATATGATCATCTAGAAGGGATTTCAGAGCAGTAGAACACGGGAAGACTGTCTAAAACCAATGCCGCCTCATTTATTCTCTCCCTATCCAACGGCACATAGGTTCTAAAGATTTTGGCTCTTTATGGTTGGAGAAACTGTTCACAAAAGATACATATGTGAATGAAGAACCTCCAGCAAGCTTAAGTTTATTTTTCCTTAGATGGTGAATGAATTATGGTTGAATTGGTGACTATTAAGTTGGATAAGACTTCTGTCATTGTTTTCCAATCCTAGCTCTTGATTAAGAATTACTAATTATAAATTCAACAAAATGACGTACTTGTAGTATAACTGATTCCAATGTTCTTAGTTCCAACTTTTGATAAAAGAAAGAAGTATTCATTGAAAATACGATCACAAAGATTCCAAGACCTTTGTTCTATTCTTTTATCTTGTCTTTTCTTGGAACTGGTTTGTTACGTGTACAAGTACTGTATGACTTCAAAGTGGAACAATGGTACAACACTAGCGGGCCAGTGTATAAAAAACGGCAAAACCGCAGCGAGCATTCCCAGACATTGGTTTTTCCCAGTACTGTAGGATTTGCCATGTCTTCCTGCCCTTTCGACCTGTCCACCTTTTTACTGGTCACCACCTCTAGTATTATTATTATTCTATCCTTACCAGTCCCAAGTTCAAACACGCAATGTGATCTTTAAACATGGGTTTATCGGATTCCCTCTCTCATTTGTCATTTACTCATTTCTCCTTCTCGAGGCTTGTATGTACATATAAATAATCACAAGTTGGTCTCACCCGTTGTCTGGATAAACTTGGCACACCCAATAAATAATACCACAGTTTGTCACCGGTCGGTTAGTTTCTCCTTCCTTCGCCGATCACCGAGTGTTGTAGAAACAAAGAAGCAACCTTTTGTCGTTTTTTCTTTTCTTCGGTTCATGGCCACCCCAAAGCTGTCTAGAATCCCTAGTATGAGGGATCGTGTTGAAGATACTCTGTCTGCTCACAGAAACGAACTTGTTTCTCTGCTTTCCAGGTTTCTTGCATCTCATTTTATAAAATTGTCTTCTTTTCAAAATTTTAGAACTCTTCTCCTCTTAAGACGCTTGCTTTGACTTGTTTCTTGAGAATATTTGAGTAGAATCGAACAAAACTGGGCGAAAGGAAGAGAACAAGTTAAGTTCATATCATAGAACTTCCACTGTGTTGAGTGTGTTATGAGAAACAAACTTTCTTTCTAACATCTATGTATGATTGTAATTTAAAAGCTATGTTGGTTTGCTTGAGACTATGTAATTTATGATCGGTTCATTTGTGAGTCCTCTTGTTTTATTTTTTTCTTTGTTTTTGCTGGATTTGGAAAGATATGTGGATCAGGGGAAAGGAATTCTGTATCCACATAATTTGATCGATGAACTTGAAAATATTGTCTGCGACGACGAAGCTAGGGAGAGGCTGAAGAATGGCCCCTTTAGCGAGGTTCTTAAGTCTGCTCAGGTGGGTCTCTCGTTCACTCCCTTATTCTTTTACTTTGTATCAGAAGAATGTAACGACTGGGACTCTAACATATGCAAGCATATTTATTGATAAAATATTAAGGACTTATTTTGTTTAGACACTGAAGCGCTTTCTTCATAGGAAGCGAATAGGCTGTCACAATGATCCGAATTGTTATTATTATTAGTATTTTACATTTTTTAGAAGCTTTAGGAGAGGTGACTACAGTTAGGTAATAAGTCGAAACCTAATGATTGGCCCAATAAGAAAACAAGAAGGAAAAGGATGGAATCCCTTCTTTCTTGTCTGATAAATGATTGATTATATTGTTTTTCTTACCTGCAATATAGTGCTTCGTAAAAGGACTGAGGCAATGTTCTGAAAACTGAAAGTTAAGTCGTTATGGACATCTGCTGATTGCCTAGTTTTGTTTTTCTCTGCACAAACATATCTAGGACTAAGTATTTGTCTTGAAGCATACTAATTGCAATCTTTTTCTTGTTGGGCCCAATGTAAATCATAAAGCTGTAGAACCTTGTTAATTTGTTTCCCTAGACCCTGCATCTTGGCGGGATTGATTTTTATTGGGATTTGGTGTAATCTTGTTCATTTGTTCATTATGTTTCTTCTCCTTTTTTTTTTTTTCATGTTCCTTGCTATACATAAAATGGTTGTACCGTTTTGTTGATTTTCTATCAAGACACATGGGACATTTACATTTCTACAGTGTTCCAAGATATCTGACCTTACCGTTCTTCATAAATGTGTGTGGCAGGAAGCCATAGTTCTGCCTCCATTTGTTGCACTAGCAATTCGTCCAAGACCTGGTGTTTGGGAATATGTGCGAGTTAATGTATATGAACTCAGTGTTGAGCAGTTGGATGTTTCTGAATATCTTCGTTTCAAAGAAGAACTTGTTGATGGGCCGTAAGCAAACACCTCCTTTGAACTCTTTATTTTTTTTGACAAAATATATGCTCATACTCAGCATAGCGAATAAATCATAAACTGTTCCCCTATAGAGACAAATTCTTAACTTCTTTTTGATCTTATTTTAGGTCTAATGACCCCTACGTGCTTGAGCTTGATTTTGAGCCTTTCAATGCTAGTTTTCCTCGCCCCAACCGATCGTCATCTATTGGCAATGGCGTTCAGTTTCTCAACCGTCATTTGTCTTCCATTATGTTTCGTAACAAAGACTCCTTGGAACCTTTGCTAAACTTTCTTCGAGTACACAAATATAAAGGACACGTAAGTAGGCTATCCAAGAGCTTCCAAGAGACTCTTCACTGTTTATGCTGTTGGTTACAAATAAATTATTCCATGTATGTGTTCGTCTTAATTTCAAAAAAGTTTTATCAATGCTAGTACTCACATGACATGGATGTATAATGGTGATGAGAGAGTGGGATAGTACTTGCTATGTATTAATCATTGATAAGCTAATGACTAAATTGGAGAGTGTGTAGGCCTTGATGTTGAATGATCGGATACGGAACATATCTCAACTTCAATCTGTGCTTCTTAAGGCTGAGGAATATACCTCTAAGCTTCCATCTGAAACACCGTACTCTGAGTTTGAATACGTGTAAGTATATGTGTAAATTGAAATAGTTATGTTCGTATATTTTTGGACTTCTAAATTGTATACTTTGAGATCATTACATAGGTGTTACTCTGATTCAGGTTACAAGGAATGGGATTTGAGAGAGGTTGGGGGGATACGGCAGAACGGGTGTTGGAGATGATGCATCTACTCTCAGACATTCTCCAAGCTCCTGACCCCTCAACATTAGAGACATTCCTTGGCAGAGTACCAATGGTGTTTAATGTTGTCATTTTGTCTCCACATGGATATTTTGGACAAGCAAATGTTTTAGGTTTGCCTGACACTGGAGGGCAGGTACTAATGGCTTTGCTCTTGTTGTATATGAATATCACATAATGCCACAAGAGTAAATGTTTCTATGATCATCCTCTACAGATTAAATACAGAGCTTTTTATATATATAAACACGCACCTGTGGTCTGGCAGCGATCTCATTTTCTGGTTTCTGGACTCCTCATTGATTTTATTGCCTCAGTCACCTGTATTTTCTCTATTACAATTACAATTACGTGGCATTTCTCCCAAAAAAGAATTCTAGAGTTTCTACATTTCTTGGATTGTGATCATCTTATAGGAATGCACTTGCAGGTTGTCTATATACTGGATCAAGTGCGTGCCTTGGAAAATGAAATGCTTCTTAAAATACAGAAGCAAGGATTGGATTTCAAACCTCGAATTCTCATTGTGAGTGTATTATAGCTACTGGTTGTCTACTTGTTCAAATGGCACAATTTTGATGATGATATTACTCTTGTAACGCATCTCCATTGTATTGATGAAGGTTACTAGGTTAATACCCGACGCGAAAGGAACGACCTGTAATCAGCGATTGGAGAGAGTTACAGGAACAGAACACACGCATATTTTGCGAGTTCCATTTAGATCCGAGAAAGGAATTCTTCGTAAATGGATCTCAAGGTTTGATGTATGGCCATACTTGGAAACATATGCGGAGGTAAGTTGTGTGCACAATGTACTGGTTCATATCTATAATCTATGGATTTATTTAACTTCTGAGAAGTAATACTTTAAAGGTTACATGAGAACTGAATGCTTGAAATGGTAGGTTTGACAGCTCAATGGGTGAGAAGAGAGTAAATGGCTTGAATTAGTTGTTAATAGACCTACCATCACCTCAGTCAGCTAAGCTGCAGGCCTTTGTAGTCACTGAGGAATATGTAGACTATTGTAAATGTTAAATAATTACACAATGACATTAGCTATGAATTAATGACCATCTTCACAGTTTCTTATCACTTACTGTGATGAAGTGTTGAACTGAGGTTTGAACGCATAGAGACAAACATAAACATCAAGACGGAGATATTAATTATCATTAACACGCCCTGGAACTGATACAATTTGCAATTTCTGTTATATCATCTCAGCTTTTTGAAAATTTTCATATTAGGCATGCAGGCCAAGCCTCTTCTTACCAGCTCAACCTTGTTGAAAATTTTCAATTTTTTTTTGGACTAAAGGTGGAGTTGGAGTTGCATTATTCTCAATCTATCTTCTGCTCTGTTGAACATTTTTCATCTTTCCACAGGATGTTGGTGGTGAAATTGTAGCTGAGTTGCAGGGCATTCCTGACTTTATTATAGGGAACTACAGTGATGGGAATCTTGTTGCATCTTTATTGGCTTATAAAATGGGTGTTACTCAGGTTAACTTTGTGCTGTTCTTATGCTAGTGTGTTTTATCGAACTCATATGAGAAGGGAGGATTTAAATAACTGGATTCTCTGTAATGCAGTGCACCATTGCCCATGCGTTGGAGAAAACCAAATATCCAGATTCAGATATATATTGGAAAAAATTTGATGATAAATATCATTTCTCATGTCAGTTCACCGCTGACATACTGGCAATGAACAATGCAGATTTTATCATCACCAGTACTTATCAAGAGATTGCGGGAACGTAAGTATCACCATGCATGCTTTAAATGTATATCTACTGGTGTTGGAATCTTGGCAGAATTGGATGACTATATGACGAAAATGTAGTGAGAACCTCCTAGAATGCTTGCTTCTCAGGTTTCCAGAATCTGAGATATGATAGTTAAAATAAGAGGCGAATAAAAGGATATGCTGGAGTTCTTAGAGAATAGTCCTAGAGCATCTCACTTCATTTTAAACAAATCTCATATTGCATGCTGCTACAGTTTATGATAAGGGTTCAACTGTTGTAAGTACTCCAACATAGCTTGAGATTCTTTTGACTGCATAAAGAAATTGACCCATCTTTTATTAACTGTATATTGTTAAAGAATTGAGTTCATGTGTAACATTCCAGTTTTATATATAACGTCCATAATGTCAGCATTTGTACGACCGTCAAGTTCCTTGCTTTTTTTATAAAACTCTTCCATTTGAAATAGAGTAGGCTAAAACAAGGTGCATAATTTTCAAGGATGCTCTTGATAGTCATCTGCTTAACCTATATGCTCTTCTTTCAGAAAGAATACTGTTGGTCAATATGAAAGCCACACTGCCTTCACTCTTCCAGGACTGTATCGTGTTGTACATGGTATTGATGTTTTTGATCCAAAATTCAACATTGTCTCCCCTGGGGCAGATATGTCCATCTATTTCCCATACTCTGATAAGCAAAAAAGACTTACTGCGCTCCATGGTTCAATTGAAAAGATGCTATATGACCCAGAGCAGACCGATGATTGGATGTGAGTCATCATTCTGTATTTTGCAATTGCACTTCCTAATTAATTGTCTTGAGGTGCATTTCAATGATTTTGAAAGTTGCTCCTAGTAGCATGATTTTGATCAATATCCTCAAACATCATTACTGTTTGCATTTGATGCAACAAGAGTGTAATTGTTTGCCATTCTGATAATTTTTTCTCTTTTGATACAGTGGCGCACTGAATGATAGGTCAAAACCCATAATATTTTCCATGGCAAGGCTGGACCGTGTGAAGAACATGACAGGGTTAGTTCAGTGTTATGCCAAGAGTACTAAGTTGAGGGAGCTGGTGAACCTTGTTATTGTAGCTGGTTACATTGATGTGAAGAAGTCGAAAGACAGGGAAGAGATTGCAGAAATTGAGAAGATGCATGAACTGATGAAAGAATACAATTTGCACGGACAATTTCGATGGATAACCGCTCAAACAAATCGAGCACGTAATGGTGAGCTCTATCGGTACATAGCAGATACCAGAGGAGCTTTTATTCAGGTATATGATGTATTGCTTTTGGGTATATATAAATTTTGTCAGGAAACTAAGCTTCTTCCTCCTTTCCCCACCCTAATTTGTTTTTGCAGCCTGCTTTTTATGAAGCTTTTGGAC
Source organism: Erythroxylum reticulatum (assembly GCA_025504915.1). Classification (NCBI taxonomy): domain Eukaryota; kingdom Viridiplantae; phylum Streptophyta; class Magnoliopsida; order Malpighiales; family Erythroxylaceae; genus Erythroxylum; species Erythroxylum reticulatum. Next base: position 8,441,658 of record JANSVA010000004.1, read on the forward strand.
TCACTGTTGTGGAGGCGATGACTTGTGGCCTTCCAACATTTGCCACTTGCCATGGTGGTCCGGCAGAGATTATTGAGCATGGGGTGTCCGGATTCCATATTGATCCATATCACCCAGATCAGACTGCTTCTGTCATGGTGGATTTCTTTCAGCAGTGCAAGGAAGATCCAAACCATTGGATAGAGATCTCTAATGGGGGGCTCCAAAGGATTTATGAAAGGTATTTATCTGGATATTTGAGAAAATTCACGTGTATTTGTGACTTAACTCAAATGTTGGGAAAATGTAGGTATACATGGAAGATTTATTCTGAAAGGCTAATGACATTGGCTGGAGTGTATGGCTTCTGGAAATATGTTTCTAAACTGGAGAGACTTGAGACTCGAAGATATCTTGAGATGTTCTACATTCTCAAGTTTCGTGATTTGGTAAGTTACTGGCCTTTATGTGCAATTATCATCACAGATTCACAGTACAAGGTTCTTACCAATCTATTTTCTACCCCTCAATTTCCTGGTTGGGCTTAACCCTAATGATGATAATGATGTACTGCATCTAATCGCCTTAGTCACCACCTTTATTCACACACTACACCTTATTGAGGGGACCAACCATGTGAGCTATTTTTTATTGTCTCCATATTTAAGTTGTCACTTAGATTTTCATGTGTTTTCCTTTTTTCAGGCGAAATCTGTTCCTCGGGCAATTGAGGATCAGCACTAAGCTATAATCACAAGATTGGGTACAGCTACATTAGAGTGATGCTATAATAAAAGCCCTTGTGTGTGCATATAGTACAAGCTTGTCTATTTTTAAATAGAGAAGAATGGTTCGTGAAACTCTCACTCATGTTCCTCTCTTCCTCAGCATCATTATCATCATGATCATCACATCTACTCCAAAATCGCGCACTACCTCTCTTATCTCACTAAATGTATTGAGCAAAATCATGTAACTTATCCTATTATCAATAAATTACCACAAACTTGGTTGATTCAGTTACCGTATTCCATAAAAGCGAAAGTTAAACCTACTCTGTGGGAATGTATTGTCATTTTACATCTGATCGGCAGGCCTAAAGCTGACACTTTACGTGTGAAGAACATGCCTTTATTACTAGCCGTGGACAGCCCTGCACTAAGGTGAGTTATTTTGATCGTCTGGCGTAAAAGAACCAAGTTCTATACTCACAGACTAACAATTCTACAGCATACCTTAGAACCCTTAGGCCTTTTGCATTGATTGCCTTCTCTTTATTCCCTTAACAACGATCAGCTACTCACTACGTCAGCCCCAACGGTAACGGTCGTAATATAATCAGGAATCTGTCATCCATCCAATGAAATCTTTTTAATTTATATGTGGCTTTGCCTCCCGTAACTTTTGCGTATGGTTTAGTTAGTTGTTAGTTTCAACTTATGTAAAAAAACTAGTATAGGTATAATATCCAGAGAGCTAGAAAGTGGCATTGTTCAAGTCAAAACACTAGTGGACGTCAACATGAAACTACGAATACAAAAAAGGACGCCCGACGGCTATTCGTTCTACTCTGCTTCAGTCGTTTTCACATTCGAATGGCGTTCTTGGCCGACACTTGCACTCACACCATTGGCTGTTAATAAAAGCTTGCTATAGTGGCCTATCTACGTTGACCAAGAGGGCTTCAGGGAGCCTTACCAGAACCTAAATTGGAGATTTATGATTAGGAAGGTGGCGAATGGGTGGGGTTTTCTAAAGTTGGCCAAATGAGTGAGCCAGATAAGCCAATGCTCCTACGAGTGGGGCGTTGACGTAAGTGGCAGGTTCTGACTGTTCATAATCAGTTCTTTGATCTGGGAAGCGATCGTGCTGGTCTGGCCCTCCAACTACAGCACCCACAAGAATGTTGGGGTTAGGCGATCGAGAGTTCATGTAATTGAAGCCTAAGGAGCACGGAATCTTTGCTGGGTGAGCAGATTTGGAGGGTAGAGATGAGGCCCTGTGGTGAATCCTTTGCGGATACCTTGGACCATATCCGACCATGTACGACATTCTCAAAGGGTTGTCTCCCAGCAAATAGTCCATCTGATACCACAAGGCAAATTAAGCATCGATAAAGGAGGTTAGCATAGCGGATCTAGGATATATGATACCTGTTTTTTGGCCATAGCTCGTAGCGTTTTTGGACTGAAAACACTGCCGCCACAGTTCACAACTGTGCGTGAGGATTTTAAGTACTTGGCATAGGTTACTAGCAAGAATGAGGTGGAGGTCACATATTGCATGTTGCTGTCACTCATCTTGAAGAGAAGCCCACCTAATGAGTAATTTCAAATAATGCCAAATGTTGGCAAACTTATGGGTTGGAAAATTACTTAAAAGAGAGACATGGAATGTGACTTACCTGGAGTTTTTTCTCAAAAAAAAAAGAAAAAGAAAAAAGTAACTTACCTGGAGTATATTGTGCTGAAGAGAAAGGGGCTCCAGGTATAAGGGAACAGAAAAAGTTATCGGCATGGGCTTTGTAGTCATGGAGAGGGTGCAATTTCTGAACAAGAAATTCCTGTATTCAAAGGCGTTCAAAGAACTCAGCATCAGTATACATCCTACGAAAGAATTTTCTTTTAAGAAAGCGGAGAGAAAATCGGACCCTAGAAAGAAGAATCCTAGCTCCAACGTGCTTGTTATCCCAACCAAAAGTGTTATCAGATTCTCCTGCTCCAAGTGTCTGTCCATTAACTTCAATGTACCTGAGGTAAATTGGGTTTTTCGTGGCCTTATGAAGCCAAGCTGCGCCCCACAACAACTCATCCTGCGAATTGTGAACACAACTATAAGAAATCCAACTTTTGCGCTTTTTTTAATGCTAAAAATGCTCATCAGTGCACTTTTTACCTCATATCCTGAGTAATCGCAGTAAAAGGGGCAAACAACACTCTTCAAACCGTTGCTGTATGCTCCTTTGTACTTGTCTGCAAATTGGAACACCTGCTTCAAGAACATATTAGAATCACATTCTGTGGATCAATTAAAACTTTAATTATTTTATTAATGATGTGTTACCCTAATAGCTCTTCCGACCAGAAGTTTGGAGTAAGTGGGGTCACATCTCCTAAACACCAAGGAGGCAGCCGCAAGAGCAGCAGCAGTTTCAGCCGCAACCTCAGAACCAGGAGTGTTCTTGTCTATCTTAAAAACACTCCTCGGAGTATCCATGTCTTCCGGTCTCTCCCAGCAAGCATGGTCCTTGTTAGCATCACCAACCTGTCAAACAAACCCAAAGCAGTTTAACGACTTCTTTTGAGTCCTTGTAACCAAATGAATTTTGAAGGCCATGCAAGGACAGGGAGAAACCAACGAGAAACCTGAACGTATATGGTATCTGGATGAGCGGTGGCTTTGAGTAGGTAATCAGTAGCCCAACGTACGGCTTGCCTAGCATTCTGCAACTCGCCTTTCATCAGACCTCCAAATTCAATGACGCTCCATGACAACATTGTGGTAGTGAAAGCCATAGGGAACCCAAACTTTACATTGTCTCCAGCATCATAGTAACCTCCTACCAAATTCACCTGCATTTTCATTTCCATAAAGTCATATGAAAGATGGATAGGACAATGCTCTAGAGAGTGAACTATGGAGTCTTTACATGCATGGCAGAACCATCTGAGAGACCAGAGTCTTTCCTCCAAGTCATCCTCTGATTAGAAGGTAGCTTGCCCGATCTCTGCCCTTCAAAAAAGAGGATTGATTTGGTGAGAGCATCTCTATAATTGTGACTAGCAAAGCGACGGTGGTTTTGCCGGTGAAATGGTTTGCTCTTTTGCTGGGGAGGAAAGCAATGGCAGAGAAGCAAACAAGCAGCAAAGCAAGAGAGGAGAAGTGGAAGTGTAAAATATGAAAGGGAGAAAGCCATTGTGGTTCTTCCCATAGTGTAACGAACCCAAAGCAACCACCAACTACATCCAACACTCCAATGCGAGCACAGACACTTCCTTTTCTCTGTATTTATAATGGAAAAGCTGCCTGAGTTTTTCTTCTACTCGGTCATTGCAATGATTAAGTACATTGGATTTGAGGATTAATTAATAGGGTCTTGTTTAAAACAAGAATGTCTCTGCTTCTTCTATTTTTACACTACCGTCCTTACAGATTTGTGAAGGACATCCACGACCAATACACATTCAGTTGAGTGATTTCTTGTTCGGAGGTTATGCATCCAGTTACGATGCCTACAGAGTAGGGAATAATGTTCCACCGAACCTATTTATCCTTAGTTTTGTACAGTTACAGATACAGCATCTTGTAATAACACGGCTTCTTGCTTGGTTTAACCCACTTAAAGGTGACAAAAGCGATTAATGATCATCCAATAATAACTAAATAATTAAACTCCTGTCTCGCCATGAAAATTGGCAAGGACTAGTCGGGGTTAATCCACGTGCATGTAAGCTAAGCTTGTCTCCACTTGGCCACAAGTTATTGAAGCGATTGGCATATGAAAGTAATCTCAAATAGATTCTCTACATGACAAAATAAAAAAAATGTCATCTAATTCCGAGAGTCAAAAAGTATCAGAAAACGGTCTCACCAACTTGATGTGGTACAACAATGCTTCCGGATGACTAAAATTTATTTGTTAGAAATTTGGGAATTTCTGCACACACCAAATTAAGAGTTTTGAGACTCTTAACCAACGTCGAAATTAAGCAAATGAAAACTTAAAACTTGAACAAAGGGGAGGTCACCAAGGGTCAGATTCCAGCTTTTATTCGCACTCACTGATGGTGAGCTTTGCGGTTGTGGGGTGGGACAATTGTTAGGAATATAATAAAACCGTCTCCATTCCTCACTTTATCGGGCATGTTAACTACGCTCCGATTACTTTGGATTTTGGAACAAAACTTGGGGTAACGCTTGACTACCACTCGAGTCACATGGGTTACTTACATTGTCAGACAAGGGTATGAGCTTGAAAGTGGTGTTGAACACTCACCCACAAAATTAGTGTCGGAGAAAGTTGCAGAACACTGAACACGTCTATAGGGTTGATCCAGAAAGTATGGGCCTTTCATGGACTGAGTTCCCAAAAGAGTCAATAAAGACCAGTGTAGATGCAGAACTTGAGGGATGGAGCTCTTGAATGGAGAAATGAGAGCAGGGCAAGGAATTTTCGGTGTACTTAGATGATACCAATTTCAGCCCATGAAGCCCACAACACGAGGAACAACATCATCTCATTTTGTTCGGTTCGTTAGTTTTCTTCGTTAAACTAAACTATTCAAAAAGTGACGCTGAAACTTTAATTGAAAATCATGAACTTGTATTATGTGCACCTACGCATGAGAAAGCTATCAAAAAGGAGCGCCTCAAGGTTCATGATCAAGGAAACTATGGAGAAATTTGTGGTCATTTGCACTATGATAATGACAAAATTGAGATTAATAAATGGTTTGAGACATTTTTGTAATGTATATACGAACATCATCATTAGGTTACGTACTCCAAAGTGTCATAACCTTTACATGTCTCACAGAAAGATAAAACCAAGCAGAGATATTTCCCTTCATTCGCTCCTCACAAATAAAGAGAGGAGAGGCACATAGGACCCAAAGCATGTGTTGATAAAAGCAATCGGTTAGCAGTTGATTCACACAAAGCTGCTAAAGAGGTGCAAAGAAGCACCAAGAAAAGTTCCAGGAGACCTACACATTATTGAATCGGATTGGATGTGCTTGTACACAATAATTTCAAAGATTGATAATGGAAGTTTGGATGAAGGAGGTGCCATATAAAAATACTGGAAAAGGAATATCAGGGATTCAACTTTTTCTCATAAAACGACGGACCCAGTTTGACTCTATAGGATGTTTCTAGGACTAGTAATTTTCTCACATCACCATTTGCCCTTTCGATATCTGCGCACATGCCGAGGACACTATTGTTCATCTTCTTTATGCTTCTCTGTAAAAGAGAAATTTAGGCCATGAAATTGAAACTGGAGCTGAAAGCTCATACTTTATTTTCTTATTGGCTAAAAACTGCATGATATGAGTTGGGATTGTTGTGTACCCTGTAGGAAGTGTATGGGATGCTGCTCGATCTATATCGATATGTTCAACCTTCTTCACAATCTTCTCACATGGAAAAGTTCAAGTAAATATAAATTGGAATTATCTTCCTTGACATTTTGAGCTCAAAATCTCATTTTTAATTCTCAAAACTGCTACTCGATGCCATTTCGCCACTTCCAATCCCGAATTATCCGAGCCTAGAACAATATTTTTCACCCAGTGTTAAAAGTCCCATAATGGAAACCAAGCAAGTTGTCAGGAAACAGGCAGGACAATGAGTAAACCTAGAGCATAGTGAGTGTAAAAAGGTCCGAGAAGAGCCTATCAAGCTTTTCAGATGAGAGTGAGTTATGCCGGACATAGAATGCATGTCGTAGCAGAGTCTCATCATTGCTTTCAATTATGTATATCTCAATATCTGAGCTTCGGGGAGTCGAGTTTCATCATTACTGGCTAACATCCCGTGATTTCCGTTGCCTTGCAGGAATTTGTTATTTCACCATTATGTTCAGACTACGACCATTCAATTTACTCCCATGTGGAATTCTGGGACCATTCCCGTGACTTTGGTATTTATTAAAACAAGGACCGATTTTCCCTTATCCAATCATCCATATCTCATACATTGGTGGTTATAAGCAGTAAAACAAAGGCATAAAATGCAGCCTCATTTCTGCCATCGTCCGCATATTGATCGAGGTACTGAAATCAATTGACGCCTTATTGGGCTAAAAGCCTTGCTTTTTGGGGCTCTGAGAGTTGCTGGAATCTAAGACTTGTAAAACCAACTTCCGTGGGCGTTGCAATGGCTTGCACATACAATTACTGTTGAAGTAGACTTCAATTTCCTCACCACATTCTTCAGCCCGATAGAGTAGACTTGCAATGTTCTATTTCTCATCTCACCGTGCTAATGCGTACCAAAACGCCATATCTCGAAGCTAAGAGGAAAGAGGTTGATCTTGCAATGTTTCATTTTGGAGTCGAGAGCTTTTTCCTGTCACTAGTTTCAATGGCCCTAACAACTTATGTACAAAAGGAAGCTGAGTGAGGAAAGAAGACGATGAACAGTGAATAGCGCAAACTGAAGAGGAAGAAGTGAAGTCGTGTAACGGTAAAAAGGCAACTCCAAACGACGTCAGTCACATAAATGAGGAGTTGAGGTAATGACAATCGTATAAATCCTGCTGGCTAGATTGTAACGGCTAGTGCGACAATATAAACGATTGTAACCAGAAGAACAAATTTATGAACACAACTGAACCTTCTCTCTCTCTCTCTCTCTCTGCTTTTGCCTTCATTTTTCTCTCTTATAACTTAATTCTCATATTCAAAATTAGGGTTCAATGAATAAATATGTAACAAAGTGTTATCAAAACGGTAGAATCGTTCGATTTTTTTTTCTTTTTGCAGCCGTTAAAATAGCTCCGGCTAAAATTTTACTTTCTGTAAAGGATCTATCAGGTTTGAGCAAGAATTAATTTAAGCATGAATGACTTAAATGTGTCTTTTCATAATTAGGATCTGCCTAAAACAGCTCGTGGAACAAAAATCATTGGAGTTTTGCTCTTATGATATTAAGAGAACATTTTTTCAGTAACTGTCCAAAGGATCTCATAATTTGGACTCCTCACCCTCAAGGACTGTTCACTAATGCCTCCTTCTGTTCCATCTTAACAAGCCACACAACTGATGTAGCTTGGTCCAAGATCATGTGGAAACATCCTGTCAACCCGAAAGCTTCCATAATTACGTCGTTGGTGATTAAAAACAGGTTAAAGACTAAGAACCAATAGCATGTAGCACAAGTACCGTCTGTGAGCTATGTCAGGAGCTTGTAGAAGATCGCAATCATCTATTCTTTTCTTGCTGCTTCTCTAAAGTAGTTTGGGCTAGACTACATCACATGCTAAATTTAATGAATCCTACGTATGAATGAGAGCCAACGACTTAATCAGATTATCTTTTTGTCCAACTCTAGGCAACCAAACGCAATGCTTATTAAAGCTGCATTTGTGAACATTTATTTACTCTCTTTGGAAAGAACAGAATAACCACTTATATAAGGGTGTTAGCGAAGATAAATACCAAGTCACGGGTGAAATCATTAATTGGATTCGAGCTGCTATCATCGCTAAGAGCTGGGAGCATCACCGCACTGTTGAAATCAAATACACATGGCTTCTTTAAATAGATTTTTCTTGTAAGGATCTTTACATGTTTTCTAATTTGCTATCCCTTTGTTAGTTGTTTAATAGTTAACTCATTGTCTAACTATTGGTTATCATTGTCAAGGTGTGATAGTTTCTACTAAAAGGAAAATTGGTAGGGAAGTCGAATGGGTTGAACGATTCCGGAGAACATGCCTAGAGGGTTTGGAGAAGCAAGATAAATGTCCAGAAAAATAAGGGGAGATTCAAATACTACCCAAATGTACTTCAAGACGGTATATTTTCTCTTCTGATGGAGTTGTTACAAGCTGGAGCCAGAGCTTGGTTGAACACCTTAGTGGTTTTTTTTTTGGGCAAAAAGCTTGGCTTTCCCAGCTGTAAATGCTTGGGCTATTGTAACTTCCCGTCCTCATATTAAAGGTTAGAACTCAGATTTCAATAATGGAGAAAATAGCAATGTGAGAGTTAGAAAAGTTTGCATTTCATGCTCAGCAAAATGTTAGCATACATGCATGTAGATTTGAATTTTTGCACACATGAAAATAATTATACTCATTGACATTCCGGGTATAATTAAATTGTCATGGGATTAGTTGAAAATTTTTGGACCCAATGTTAAATAATTTTAGATGGTAGATTGAGAATTGTGATTATAGTAAATGAGTTGAATGAAATGAAGTAGAAAGACTAGAAATAAAAAAATTTAAATGTTGGATTTAGTGAAGGAAAATACGTTAGAGAAGTTTACTGAGAATGTATAATTAGAGAGTTAAATATGGATTTGAAATTCTATGATTTTACTGTACTAATCTAGGCTGAATTAGACAAAGCTATCTTCTAGAAAGTTATAGCTTAGCTTTCTAGCTTCCCAACGGTGTATAGTATGAAATTTTTGGATAACGGAGTCAAAAGTTATGGTCCTTATAAGTGGAGATGCTCAAGAGTAAAGGACATATTGTCTGGTGAGGATGCTTTGTCTGGTGATGACGTCTCATCTAGTGAGGATGCTTCGTCTAGTGATGATGTGTTGTCTGGTGAGGACGTCTAGTGAGGATGCTTCTTTTGATGAGAACGTATCATCTGGTGAGGACGCTTCGTCTGGTGACGTCATATCTTCTGGTGATGACATTATATTGTCTGGTGTAATGTTCATATGATCCTTTCGTCTAATCCCATTTTTGACCCTGGAGATGATAGAATTTGTCTTCAAGGTCTTCATAAAAGATGTAGATATTGAAGTCCTCTTTCAAACCTTCAAGAATAACCTTGATCTGATATCCTTAGAGCAAGTTGTGCCTTTTGTACTGAAATAGGTTCAATATAGTTGAGGACAGAACCTTGTTTGATTTCCTTCGACCATAACTTTGTCATCCGATGTCCAAATGACTTAATTCTTAGACCAATAGATTCATAAGTCATTGAATTACTTCTCCACCAAAAATCATAGCTTTATAAATTGATTTGGTTGGTGAATTTAAGATGGACATGTGATGGTGCTAGTATGATAATTGATAGGATTAATTTGCTAAATATACTTCAGTGTTTTGATTATATTTGGATTTATAGGATTCCAAATGAGATGATTTTTGATTTGAAAAAAACTAGACACATAGGAATACAAATAATCAGAGTAAGTTGAATTGTGATTCAGTTTTTAAGATGTTCAATTTCTGGATGGAAGTTTTGCATAGTATACTGTTTTGGACAAGAGTAGTCTGAAAATGTTTGAAGTATATATTTCAAATCACTAAACCAAATTGAATGATTTTATTGTCAATGGAGACATAAGACATAGGGGAATATGTTTCTATAAGAAAGTGTTACAAAATGACTTCAATATCGGGGTCAAAAAGAACATACAAAGTTAACCCGAAATGATGTTTTTATAGGAAAAATTTAAAAGTGAGTAAGGGGTTATGACTTGTGATTTCAGTGGTTTTATTAAGTCATAAACTTAAGTGTAAATCATACTTAAGTGAGTTTTAATAAAGAGAAGTGGATAAATGGTTAAGAAATGGACAGGTGTCCAAGCTTTAAAGTTAAGCTTTAATAACCTTGAAAGACAAGCTACTGTCCTTGTCTTTATCCTTCTTGGAGCTTCTTTCCCTAGTTTTTTTTAAACACAGAGTTTCTCATCAAATCTGCACCATAATAAAATCTTGGTTTTTCCTTTTAACTACCACTTCCTCTTTGTTATTTCTTTCTTCTACCCCAAGAAAAATCGAACCCCCTGTCAACTTTCAAGTTGATGTATGTGGTTGCATGAGGGATTAGGGTTCATGTGATTGCTGTAGTTGTTGGAACTTCAAACAAGTAAGCTTGTTATAATTATGTATTTTTGTATGAGCTGAAGCATGCATCGTGAGTTCACTGTAAAATGGTTAGGAAACAGTGATACTAATATTTACTGGAAAGTGAGTGAGAAAAATTGGGATATACCGTATTTGTTGTTTTTCTGTGGATTTGATGATCGAAATGTTATAAAATAGTGTTAAACTAGTTTTGGAATTAAAAGATCAACAAAAATGTGTATGTGATGAGAATAGAAAAATTTGGAGAAATGATTATGTGAATGCTCTGTCATGTTGATGTTTTTTCTCTCTCTCTCTCTATATATATATGTAAGCTTTGGAGTGTTTTTATAGATGATTAAAAATAAATTTAAATTTAAGAGATAGGCGTATGGTGATGTCTGAGATGAGAATGAATGTTTTAAAATGAATGTTTAAGGAAGAAATGAAGAAAATGCAAAAGAAGATAATGCAAAAAATGTGAAGATATTATGTGTGAATGTGATTTTCTGTCTTTGATGATTATGGAAAAGAAATGATGATAGATTTTGATTTGGTTGTGATAAGTTGAGCTGAAATGAAATAGAAATAAAGAGGAAATATTGAGTTTTAAAACAAAAAGTTGATAGTGATATATATATGTATATAAATACTTTGTTTTTCCTCTTCACTAGTCACATACAGGTATATATGGAAAAATTTGTGGATGAGTTATTGATATCAAAGTACTGAAGGATTGAGGTTGTGGTTCAAAGAACTGATGAGTGATTAAGTTATGAAATGAGAATGAACATAAGATATGAAGTTTGTTAAAGTACCCAGGATTGTCATTGAGCATACATTGTACATAGTCCATTTATACAATTATGCATAAATAAATGCTTATAATTGTGCAATTAATAATGTGAGTGCAACGTGTGTCTTGCATAAATGAATTGTGCAGGTTAAACTTCTGTATTTAGGCATTTCTAGAATTTAGAAGCAAATGCTAATCTGGAGCGTACTGTGAGTAGACCTAGATGTTCTTATTTTATTGTTTGATTTGTTTGAATTTTTGCATTGATTGACTACTGAATGATTATCTAAATGTGATTGATTATGTTGGTTTTTGGACAGAAGGTCTAGTGATGTGATGAATTGATTGGGATATTGAAGTGTTACTTATATATAAATGAGATGAACTAAGTGTACATAATTTGATGATAAATGTGTTTTGAATGAGCATTTGCATGTAAGTGAAAATGTGATTCTCAACTTAATGTTGAATGTCGGACTAAGGTCCGATGATATGGGAATGTGATTGAATGGGATCATGCAAATGTGATTGATGCATTCCATTTTATGAATGCATGAAACATAATGACAATTGTGACTTGGGTAGCCACCGATCAAAGCTTAAAGCTCAAGTACGAAAAGAGCCTCGAGCTCAGACAGTGATTAAGAGCCTAAGACTCACTATGGAAAATAAGCCCTATCCCCATCAGATAAGGGACAATTAGTAATGAGCCCGGGATCTAATGGATACAAGACAGTTTAGCCACTCGGTTACAACAAAGTAACAAATAGAAAGTGGGTCTCATGTGCATCGGATATGCATAATATGAGTGGTTAAATTGTATTGAATCTGAAGTGTGAAATGTAAAATGATGTGAATTATGTGTTATGTGATTGGGTGAGCCATCGATGATGGTCACTTATTGAGTTCGCAAAACTCACCCAAAATTTACAAATATTTTTTAGGACTCATAAGAATACCCCGTTAGGCAAATGGAAGTATACTTACTGCATGCAAGGGAAAGATAGAGGTCAAGATCATTTCGAGTCTGCATTAGTGTTTTTCTTATTTTTGTATAAATTTGTATTCTGCGATTTCTGTAAAATAAAGTATTCCGAAATTTTTGTATAATGTGGATAGAAAGGTTTTTATGGTGGAATGTAAAGACATTATGATTAAAGTGTTTTGTATTTAGAATGAGCCCCAATTGGCTATTGAAATTCTATTGATTGTATTGTGTTGATCGAAAATGTTTATGAATGAAAGTGGGCCCGAAGTGGTTATTATTTCCGCATATGTTTGTTATTGTAAAAAAAAAATTATACCAATTTTTTAATGATTGAGTGCTCTAGTATGCCACCCTCGCGGGGCACAGACTCTGATATCACCTAAGATGTCGGGCATGTGTCTTGCGGGAGTGGGGTGTTACAGCTATGACTCATTGGGGCAAGAGAGGACTCGAAAAGGTAATGCTTAGAAAGGATGAATTGTTGCTTTTTAAATTTGCAGAGAATGCTAATCTGACTGAGATTATTGAACAAGGGCCATGGCATATAGGGGACTAACCCCTGTTTTTACAACAATGGAAACTAGGAATGGGTTTGGATGGAGGCGCAATTGAAGCTATTCCCTTGTGGGTTCAATTTCATGGATTATTGATGGAGTATTGGACGGTGGAAGGCTTGAGCCATTTGGAAAGTGCATTGGGCAAACCAATTTATATGGACTCTCAAACGACAGCAATGGAGAGGATCAACTATGTGAAGATTTGCATAAAAACTCCTAAGTCTGCTACTTTACTAGAAACCTTGCCTATTCTTCATCTTAGAGAAACAGGTGAGTTGGTAAAAGATGAAATTTCTATATTTTACCCCTAGAAACCTTAATTTCTAGTAAGAAATAGGTAGCTACTTGAAAAATCCTTAAATCTGGATGGCGTGACGATTTAGTGAATAATGTAAGTCTATCCGAGGGAAAAGTGAGAGTGCTAAGAAATGGATAGAACACTAATGAGAATGGGGATGAGACGATTGTGGATGACTTGGCAATGGTGGTGCAGGGAAGAATTTTAATCTTGGGTAAGCAAAATGTTGAAGATGTTGTAATGCCTAGTAATAATATGGAGAGTTCCAATGTTTTGATAAATGAAATGGAGATACCTCATGAGGATGAGGAATGCGTTAATGACAGTGTTAGATCTAGGAAGCCTTTGAATTCTCCTAATGTGACTAAGTACAATCAGATAGATAAGGGTAGTGGTGGATTAATTGGCTAGAAGATAGTATTAACATAGGGAGCTTGATTATATGGATTCTTTTGAAAAAGAATGTATAGCACCGGTTACTGCTATAGAGAAGGAAGCAAATCAAACATAGATGTAGGTGCTCCTAGTCAGAATACAGTGGCTAATTCTAAAAAGGGCATGTGTATGAAAAAAGGTAAGAAGAAAAAATGTAAAGGGGTCATTCCCCTGAGTGTCTTTTCTAGTTTTGCCCACTAGATGTCGATTCTAGTTTGGAACACAAGGGGCCTTAATGACCTCCTTAGGAAGTAGTTGGTAGAGGGAGTGGTATCAGATAAGAAACCTATTTTGTTTAGACTACTAGAAACAAAAATAAAGCTTAGTGCGGTTCAGAATGGGATGGCCCTTTTAAGACCTAGATGGAAAATTTTCTCTAATCATAGCTATCACTATAATGTTAGGATTTTGTGTTGGTTCAATAAGGATAAGGTGGAGGCTCATGTTGTCAAGATGGGTGAGCAATTCATACATTTACATTGCTGGTTAATAGGCAAATTCCATTTTGGGGTTACAATTATCTGTGCTTCGAATTTTGCATTTCAAAGAGTTAAGTTATGGGAGGAGACGCAAGCTATATATGTGGGTATGCAAGATCCGTGGGTGGCCTTAGGTGATTTCAATTGCTGTCTAAAATCATATGAAGATGAAGGTGGTGTGGGTTTTCATGTGGGAATAGGGAAAGAACTTACTTAGCTGAAGCAAAATATTGATTTGGTGGATCTTAGACGGCTTGCCAAATGGGAAAACAAAGACAAGGATAACCCATTTATAAGGAAAAAATTAGATAGAGCTCTGGTAAATCAAAGATGGCTCAATTCTCTCCCTAGAGCTTTAACAGTATTCGATGAACCTATGTTCTCCAATCATGCTTTTATTTTTGTTCAACAGATGTGTGATGGTCCTAAGGTAGGGGCCCTTTTTAAATTTTTCACAGATTAACTCAGATTGAAGGATTTATGGCAGTGATTGGCAAGGTTTGGGAAGGAGAGTTGGTAGGGTATAAAGCCTTAAAACTTATGCAGAAACTGAAGCTAGCAAAAGTGGCTATCAAAGAATTTAGTAAAGGTAGATATCGGGATGTAAAAGAACTGGGGATAGCATTAACAGAGATTCAACAGAGGTGTTATTTGGATCCACTTAATGATAGCTTAAAAGTTCTCGAAGTAGACAGCATGAAGAACTATCAAGAAGCTCTTAAATTGCAAGTCTCAATCTCCAAATAGAAAGCAAGGAATACTTGACTTAAAGAAGGTGACATGAACACAAAATATTTCCAGGCATTGGTGTTGGCCTAGAGAAATATAAACACTATCATGGTTCTAAAAGATGTGGAGGGGAATATGATAACTCTATAAAAGGAGATTATTGACCATATCTGAGGCTATTTTATCAAGCTAATGAAAAGCACAGAAGTTTAACTGAATGATTTTGAAGTGAGAAATATGATGGAGTTCTGACCTAGTTAAGATACTCAGAAACTGCTAAATGCCCCATTCAATGCTCAACAGGTGAAAGAGGTGGTTTTTTTCTTACATAGCTCGAAAACATCGGGTCTTGATGGTTTTCAGCAGGGTTTTTCTAGCAAACTTGGAGCATAACAAGCCCCTTATTAACTGATGCAATATTGGAGTTTTTTTTAACTTTTGGGTCATCACTGAAGGAGATTAATCAAACTTTCATTTGTTTGATTTCGAAGAAGGATAGACCCAAGATGATCACGAATTATCAACCAATCTCTTGTTGCTTAATGGTTTATAAAATTATCACCAGTCCACTAGAAGAAATATTGAAAATAGTGGTGTCGAAGGTGGTGAATATGGCATAAGGAGCTTTCTTGCCTTCGAGAAGCATTGGGGATAATATATTGTTACTATAAGAGCTGTTCGGGAATATCATACTGAAAAAAAATTAAGAGTTGTGCATTAAAGATAGTCCTTTTAAAAGCTTACGATATTATTAGTTGGGAGTTTTTGAAAGATTGCTTGGAAGCTATCGGACTACCTAGTAGATTTTTCCATTAGATCCTTCATTGTATTCAAACCACTTCAATGAGTGTCTTAGTTAATGAGATTCTGACAAAACTGTTTATTAATAGTAAAGGGATTAAGCAAGGGGATTCTTTCTCCTCTTACTTATTCACTCTAGTTATGGAGGGTTTATCTAAACTTATTTCAAAACTTGTTGAAAGTAATGGTTTGTTTCAATACCATCACAAATGTAGGGACCTGAAACTATCACATTTATTGTATGCTGATGATGTGATTCTGCTTTGCAAGGCTAAACCTCATGTCATAAGGATGATGATGAGCTTGGTGAACAATTCCTCAGGATGGTCGGGGATGATGATAAATATGCAGAAAAGTGAAGTTTATGTTTCCTCTGATGTTTTAAATCTAGGGTGAATATGCAACATGGTGGGTTTTTCCCTGCAGGCAACTACTTTTCATTACTTAGGAGTGCCAATCATATCAGGTAAGCCAAAATTCTCAGATTTCTTGCCATTGTTAGACAAGTTGAGAGCTAGAGTTTTTTCTTGGCATACTAGGGTTTTATCATTAGCTGTTAGAGCCAACCTCATTACATCTATTTTGAATAGCCTGTATATCCACTGGGCAGTTCATATGGTTATTCTTAAAAGAGTGATTAACGAAATGGAAAGGTTGTTAAAATCTTTTCTGTGGAATGGTAATACTGAAAAGTGTAAAGGGGAAAGATAAAATGGAATGAAATTATTTTGCCAAAAAACTAGGGGGGATTAGGAGTTTTATTGATTACCAAATTACACCAGGTCTTGCTAATGAATAGGATTCGGAGATTATTTGTTAATAAGGAAGTGATGTGGGTTAAATGGGTGCAAAGCTACCATCTTTCTGTCCAAAGCTTTAGGCAACTTCAACTAAACAAAGACTATTCTTAGATCTTTAAGAGTTTATTGAATCTTAGAGAGAAGGTTTATCCCTATATGACGTATAGGGTAGGGAATGGAGAAGATATAAGTTTTTGGTTTGATAACTGGACCGATTTTAGTCTTTTATAGTTGCGAAATGAATTACAAGTTCTAAGAAGTAGGATTCCTAAGGAGGCAAAAGTTACAAGGTTCATCTAGGAGAGGGATAGGATAAATAATATCAGGTTTTTTCATTTGTTGGAAAGTTATTTTTCTGACATGCCTAATGACACTAGAATGGGTAAGATGATATGGACTACTCATGCTAGCAGTGATTTCACTAACAAATCAGCTTATAGTATAGAGATGGCCCCCGCGGTTGCAGTCCCATAGGCAGATGTAGTTTGGAAGCAGGTTATGTTCCCAAAATCCACAATCTTCTTGTGGATAACGATTAAAAATAGGTTGAGACAAAAGACTATTGGTTTGGAAGTTTTGATCCCTTTTGCTTTTTATGTAAACTAGCAAATGAGAGTATAAGCCATCTCTTCTTTGAATGTCAGTTCAGTAAATCGGTGTGGAGAAGGATAATGCACATGATTAGAATTCCAATGCTCTCATTTGAATGGGATGAAACATTAAATGACATCATTAAGTACTCCAAACCTGGCCAATAGGATAATCTTATTATTAAGACATCCTTTTAGATTGTGGTCTATTATATATAGAGGGAGGGGAATTAAGAATTTACAACAAAGAGGAGCTTTATAAATATGAACTATCTGAGACAATAGTAAATTTGATTAGTGAAACGTTGATAGCCAAAGGGAAGCAAAACTACATCAGCCTTGAACTTAGATTGATTGGGTCAATATGATTTTTGAAGTGTAATTTGTGTACATGTTGGGTAATGTAGTTATTATCATTTCTTTTTTTAGGATCCTTGCAAAATAATGTATAAGTTTCAGCTTTAGTAATATAATTCAGTTTTAATTTCCAAAAACAAAAGAGACTGAGCTACGATACAAGAAGAGGTTACAAGAACTGAAAGAGTGGATGATACAAATGATGTAATGTAATACTAATAAAAATAAAATAAGATGAAGCAAGTATTGATAGAAAAGTACTTAAAGTTGGAAGTGGAGCAAATTATTGCACCTACCAAAACCATTATCAACAGTTTTAACCATTCAGCAACTTTATGAATACCATATCGGTATTAGTATTTGATTTGGTTTTGATATGGTACTGACTAGTACTGGTCAATATCGGGTATCATTTTAGGTAATTTTTTAAATTTATAAATAATCTCTAAATTTTTCAAAAAAAAGCAAAATAGTCCCCCACAATTCACATTTTACAAGCCATCTACAATCACATCCCTAAGCCTTCAACATCACAAACACATTCCACAATCATTTAGACACAATTCCATATATAGAAAACTTATCTGTTTTCATTTTAGTGATGTGTGAGAATCAGTTTCTATCTTAATCTACTATTAGTGAATTGTTGGACACTAAGAGTTGAGACAAAATACATCCTTTTGCAATCTATGTTTAGTTTTATGAGTTTTAGCATTGTAGGAAGTAAATTGTTGGCATATGCGATTGATGGTTATCTACCTAAGATAACCGATATTCAAATTCAAGTCTTAAGATAAGGTAACTGTTGTTAGTTACCATGGGATAAAACATGTAATCCCAATCATCCTTATCTCCTTAATTATATGATCAATTTTACTCTATAAGTACATAAAGAGCGTACTTGAGAAGATAACAAAAAGAGAGTGACTAACTAAAAAATTATTTTCTGAAAAGTGACTCAGGGGCAAGTTATTGGAGAATCACCATCCTTCATTGTTAATTGAGCAAAGATACTTGAGTTGGTGGAATCAAGTTGAACCTTTAGTAGATTCAACATATCGCGAGTCAGGAACATCATAAAAGAATCCTCCCTTTTTTTCCTTTACAATAAGGCGAGTGCTTGATTAATGAGTTTGGGAAGGTATCAATAAGTAAGGAATGAAAAACAGGTGGTTGATAATATATTATCATTGATATGTGTTTAATTGTTGATATTTTTAATCATTTACATTTAGCAATTATTGACATGAAAATGGTTAAGGTACTCACTTTAATTCATATATGATTCTAGGTGCAATTTGGAAGAGAATAAATTAAAGTGAGTCAAAAATACTGCATTTGAGTTATTTTCTGAAGATTAATTTTTACTTGTATTTATGGAGCAAGAAAAAGAAAATCACAGCAAGAAGTGAACAAATTTAGCCCAAAAGAAGTGGAACTATAGCAGTTGGAAGTCAAGGCCAAAACGACAGTGTAACACAAACAAAGCTACTGGAGAAGTTGGAAGACCAAAACAGCAGCATTGTATAGGAAATGCAGATTCATGCTAGCATCTTGTGGAAATGCAGACAACGTCTGCATTTCAGTAAATTGGTGCTGGAGGGCACTGTATGAGGTTTAAGTGATAGAGACCTTTATTCGTTACATCACGAGCATAGTACACGCTATAGTAGATAGAAGCTAGAGGAGAGCTACATCTTCGGGAGGCTTGTGTAAGGGTTTGCATTTAATGTAGTTTTCTGTATTAAACGTAGACGAGAAGTACGCAGGCGAGAAGGATTTAAAGCTACAGTAGATAATGAAGGGAGGCAATAAAGGGAGTTTTGGCTAGGGATTAAGTTTTAGCTAGGAAATACCTAGGAAGGGCTAAACATCCTGACATCGGTTCAGAGGTGACATCGATGCTGATGACTCAGGTTAAGTACTTTTTTAATTATTTTGTTGTTTCTTTCTCTCATTAGGAGTTGATTGTGTTATCCTATGTTAATTGAATTGGGTATTATGTAGGGGTAATCGGATTATCGTTATTTTTCGGTTATTTGTGTATGAACTTATTGGATATTATGAGATGATGATTTTAATATGTTCATTGAATTGTTAATTGCAAACCCATTGCTAAAATTTGATATAATCCGTAATTGTTATGTTCAAATTCATGTGTAGTGACTGATGATTCGAAATCATTGGGGATAACATAACCTAGGTTAAATGACGCATCGTATGTAATTGTTTCCTTGATTAATTAGTTTTCCTAATTCGTAATGTTACTACCTAATTAAATCTAGAGATTGTATCCTAGGTTGTTCGATGGTTAGGTTTAATTAACGAATGTATCTTGATTAAACAAAACTTAAGGGAAAACTCGGGTTAATTATTAACTCACAATTAATAGTTTCTAGGAGAGGTTAAAGAAAAACAAATCAATAAATTATGCTTAATTAGGGTGTAAGTCGAGATTGAACCAAAGAATCGGGTCCCTACCGAATTCCCTACCTTTTATCATATTTTGTATGTTTTCTTTCATTTGTTTTTATTAGTTGGTTTCATTTTATTTTCTTCTTTAAAAAACAAAACCCCCTGTTGAATCTAAATGCCAGTTAATTTCATTTCATAAACTTTACACACACTTTTTGTAAGATCGACCTAGACTTACCACTGCTATAGTAGTAGTCTAGTTATTTTATTTTTACTAACGTAACGATGCAAGGTCAATCATTATAGGCACAATATTTTTATATCCGACTTTCAAGGATTACCCTATATCTCCCAAATATGAGAGGAATGAAAAACCACAGGATTCGTTCTACATCGCTTACTCATGCCTGGCTATCCTCTAGTAATGGAGCTGGTTTTGCATCACTTACCGGCACTAGGTTAACCGTTATATACCAATTGTTATAGAGTTGGTTCTGTATCGCTTACCCATAACGTTGTTGACACTACATATAAATTAGTTATGGAGCTGGTTTTACATCGCTTACCCGTAACAATGCTAGCATAATAATACTCCATACGTGCAGAAGGTGACTCATAAGACATACTGTCATACATGACACTACCCATTGTTAGTGAAAGATGGCCTCTATACACTGTCATGCACGTTAGGACGTACTCTGATTTGTATAATCATATGTATAAGGAGATCTAACGGCGTACCACAGGCTAAACAACAATTAATACACAGGTGTACCACATTTTTATACCAATTCAGTTCATGTTCAAATTCCATTATCATGCCAATTTAGTGCATATGCAATTTCAATTCGATGCCATATCAAATCATAAATATAAATCTCATAAAAGTTAGCTTTCAAATTCAAGTAGCAACACTAATGAACTTATTCATAAACATACTTTTCATGATAAAATAGAAACCATTTTTCTTTCTAAAATCAGCTTATATATACATCCACAGTTTTGTCATTTATCACCAAGTACGCTCACGTGTTGAGTGTCTCTTCTTGACTTACACAATTTACAAGTCGTTTAATCATTTATTTCCACTATAGGAGATAAAGCATTATAACTATCAATTTAATTTTAACTACCATAAGTTATTTCATTGGTTTCCATTTTAAAATCTAACTCTGAAATTTACTTAAAATGTTTTCCCAAAACATTATCCCATCCACTTAAATCATAATATGGCCGAATAGGTCATGCTAACTTTTCCCATTTGATTTTTCTTGAAAACAACCTTAAGATTTTGGGTTATTTACACCTTACCCGTAATTGAACTTTAACGAATTACATCGTCAATTACTTTCCTCTTTAGGGTCGAATTGTTCTCACTACATATATATACACTATTCCACTTTCTTTCAAAAATTTCAGCACATTTCATGTAAGGTCTATACCAAGCATCATTTAAACTCAACAAACCAAAAATTACAAATTTTCTCCAATATTTCCTAACTTGTCCGAATACACCACTCTTTCACTATCCTTCCATTTTTCTTAACACATCTTCTCTTCATTACATATAAATGAACTCAAAAAAATTCTAATTTAATCCTTTTTCATTTCTTTACTTCATTGACATCAAATCCATATCATGAACTTCATAACCCTAACTTTGGTTTCTTGATTCACTTTTGTTGTTTTCAACCTGTAAATGTTTTCTCATTTATTATCTACTCCATAATAAGTCAAAAACAACCTTTGATCTTAAATAACTCCATTCCATATGAAATACACAAAATAAACAACTTGAACTAAGAAAAACTTATCACTTTTTCTCCCAATCTCTTAGGAAATTGGTGAACGCCAATCCTAGGTCAAAATTTCTTCAATTTCTACTGCAAATCCACCAAAAATGGAACCACTCTTTTTCCTCTTCTCCTTGTCTGGATTCTCCCTCTTTCTCTCTTCTTTTCTTCGTTTCTTATTGGTTCTCACGAATCATCTTTTCAAATGAACCAAAATTTGTCTTCTTTTGCCTTTTTATACTACTTTAATACTTTACATGTCATCTTCTTATTAAACATCTTAAATGACTCATCATTATCTACTTTAATGTTTTTAAACCATATGGAGTCTTGTAATTGGTCAATAAATGTGAGTCATTTAAAATTTATTAATTAACTCCATTTATGTAAAAAGACCAATTCGCCCTTCCATGGATTACTACACCTATAAACTAGATTAAATCATGAAAATATTCCATAACCATCTCACCATCAAATTGACCATAGGATACTTTAATGAGGGTCAATACTTAGGAATTAGGTGCCTCAAAAATTTTAAATGGGTTTAAAATCATTAATAACCATTATTTTTAAAAAGGGCATTTTTGTCCTAAACTTATGAAATTTCCAAAATTCATCTGATTGGACTTGTTTTCGATTCGTTTCAAAGTCATTTGACTCTAATACCTATTCTAGGTATTTTCAAATTTTCAATTTTTTTCGGGCTTGGGTCCTCAAAATCCCTATTCAAGTGGAAATATTGTTTACCTGGGTTCACTATTCATCCAAAATCAGTATTCACCTATAATAAAATATATAAACTAATAAAAGGAAAAGTTGGGAGTTTTACAGTAGATTTATACTGGTTGGACTAACAACTAAGCCTACGTCTATTCATTAATTATCCAACTTAAGTATTTCACTATAAGAAACTGAGTATTAAATTTGACGAGCCTCTTCAAGCTCACAAGTACATATTTTTCAAGTTTTCCAACCTTTCACACTTGAAGTGTATAACAAGCTTTTAAAAGCTCACAGAAAAATAAAATGCAAAATCGAAAGTAAGTTCTAAAACAATAATTTTTCTCTTAATAGAGTGATTTTACTTTCTAAGGAACAATAAGAATGATATAACTCTTAAGAATATAAATGTTGCTCAAATGTTTCGAAAGTCTGTTTATATTCGTTACTTCACAAGTGTTATTGCTCTTCTTTAAATAGTTAATTTCTTCAACTAGCCGTTCCTTTCCTTTAATTTTGAGTTGACTTTGGATTTTCAATATCATCTCTACTGTAATAAAAATTTTCAGAGTTAATTGTTCAAAAATGTAAGATCCTCCTAGATGTTAATAAAGAAAGTTTATTAAGAAGGTTCTTGCAAGAAATGAAGTAATTTTTCAATGACTTTATTTAATTTTTTTAAAAAACCGTTATTTATACTAGGAACTAAATCCAATTTGAATGTTGAAATATTATATAGTTATCATCAAATCGTTAGATATAAACCTTGAGCTAACAATCTCTCATGTTTTGATGATGATAAGCAATAATAGATATATTTTTCAAAATTCAAAGAAATAATAGATGATTTTTAAAGATATTTGTAATTTTTATATGTTCAGACATAATTAGAAGGAGTCTGTCTCTTAAGAAAGGAACCTATCGTTTATATATCACATATTTTCGCAAGTTTAACATCAGAATCTAAGTTTTCTACTACTCTTTCAGATCTTTTGTCTACCTAGACTTTGTTTTGTAATTTGTATCCAAATTGATAAGGAATGGAAGGGTGAAACTTAATTGGTCTATACCATTTCAAATTTGCAAAAGGAAGCTATAAGGGTTGAAAATCTTAGTGAGCAACATCCCATAAGGTAGGCAATCGGTTATATTCTTATAATTCCCCTTATCCACCATAAACCACAAAATCATAGCTAGAAGATTCATTATGCTCCCTTTTAGTAATTTATACATGACATAAGTGTCTAGCAGGCTGCACCTTTTAATTGAGCTACTCCTGGGAAAAATTGAAGTAGCTGAAAGCAATATAAGGCATCATGGTATTAAGTCTAATTGCTTACTTCAGGGTTCCCATCTTGGGTGTTCTCAGTATGAAGGTAGATAGATTTGACAACTTCAACTAACTCCAGATCATCAACGTCCCACTTATGTTAGGGAAAGTTAGTTTTCCTTATACGAGCTACTTTTAGTATATCTCCTAAGATTTCTTCAAAAATTAAAATTTTGCATTCATGAAACCGTGAGACAATGGCTAGCTTTCCATTAATTTCTTTCTTTTTCATGTGTGTGTAGAATATCCTAACTAGCTCATCGCATATTGTCTCATCTAATTTTAGAAAAGTTTCCCAACCAATGGCAACAATGTAAGGGGAGATGGGTATACCCATGCCATGAAACATTATAGGAGGCAAGATCTACCCAGCAACCACCTTTCTTTTTCTCGTACTATGTTTTATAGCATACTTTAACTTCCATTGATTCAAACAATTTTGGTGGTATTGATGTCTTTCCTTATTTGTATGCAGCTATCTTTATTTTCTTTGCCTTTTTTATTATGAAATATCTCTTTTTGAGATAGCCTTTTCTATCACTAGGGTCCTTAATAGCATCTTTAGTTACAAGCACTTTGCCTTTCTTTATTTCTTCCCTTTTCTTTTTCTAGCTTTTTCTTCCTCTTTCTTTTCAACATCTGTAGTTTCTTTTTGTTCAGAACTTTTCTTAGATTGTTTTGGAAGACTTACTCTAGTTTGTGGTTGTTTAATCAATCGAGTAGAGTCTTTATTTGAATCATTTTCATTTCAAATCCAATGCACTTTAGGCACTTTTTTCTATTAAGGTTAAAAGGAGAAAGATTCAGTAATACAAGCTTAATCATGGTTAACAGAAGAAGTTGGGGTTTTCTTTTGTCCTTTTGATTTTGTTCTTGCCATTGTAAGTAAGATTGGTGAAGTTTGAGAGAGAAAATAAGAGCCAATAAGAATGTAGAGTTAGGGTACAGAGAGAATAAATGGAGCATATGAGAATGAAAAAGATAGGAAGATGAGAGAAGTTTGCTTAGGGTATACAAAGTGATTATTGAGTGTTGATCTCGTGAGAGGATGAGTATATGTACAAACTAGAAGAGGAAGTATAATCGGTTATGTAACTTTAACAGATGCATGTGTAAAGTTGTCAGACTACACGCACATTTTTGAAAAGGTTGAAATAATGCCATGAATGGGTCCCTTATTGTTATAGGACACGTGTTATTTAGAATGTCAAGTTGAGAGAAGCCTTCTAAAAAAAGAGTAGCCTTCTAATCCAAAAGAAGCCTACTAACCTAAGAGGAGGCTTAAGGGGTCTTCTAAACTTTAAAGAGCCTTATAAACTAAGAGAGGGTTTATAAGGAATTAGAAAAGGAGCCTACTAAATGAAATGTAAAGATAAGTAGCAGAGAATATTCATGCAAAAATAATATTAAAGAGTTTTCACATACCAAGCTCTTTTTTTAACATGTAAAATCTATCTTTAGAGAGTGGCTTGGTGAAAATGTCAGCTACTTAATTCTCAGTATTAACATGAAAAAGAATCAATGGCTCCTTATAAAACATGATCTATATGAAAATGATGTTTGATTTCTGTATGCTTAGTCTTAGAATGATGCAAATGATTTTTAGAAAGATTTATAGCACTAGTATTATCACATAATATAAGAATATGAGAAAATTTTAGAAAAAAATCTTATAGTTGATGCTTCATCTATAAGATTTGAGCACAACAACTGGCAACTGCTATGTATTCCACTTTAGTCGTTGAAAGCGCTTTGCAATTTTGCTTCTTGCAAGAACAAGATACTAGACATCCTCTAAGAAATTGACGGTGACCACTTGTGCCTTTTCAATTGACTTTATCACTTACATAATTTGCTTCACAATAGCCCACTTTATTAAATGAATCAATTTTTAGATACCATAGTCCAAAATCCATACTTCCTTGGAGATATCAAAAGATTCTTTTGACCGCTTGAGGGTGGCTTTCTTTTCGATTTGATTGAAAGCATGCGCACACACACTAAGAATAATGTCTGGTCTTGAGCTTGCAAGATATAGTAGTGATCCAATCATTCCTCTATACTTTGTCTCATTCGTAGGTTTTCCTTCTTCGTATTTATCAAGTTTAGTTCCAGTGTATATGGCAGTGCCCATCGGTTTTGCATTCTCAAAATGATATTTTTTTATAAGTTCCTTTCTATATTGTTCTTATCTAATGAAGATTCCTTTTTCTATTTATATGATTTGTAATATGAGAAAGAATGATAATTCTTCTATCATGCTGATTTCAAACTCCCCCTGTATTAGCTGAGAATTCTTTATAGAAGGATGGATTAGTAGGACTAAATATTATTTCATCAACATATATTTACAATATAAGTAAATCATTCTTCTTTCTCTTAATAAATAAGGTTTTATCGACTTTTCCTCTTTCAAAGTTATTTTCAAGTACAAAGTTACTCAACCTCTTATACCATGCTCAAGGAGCCTGATTTAAACTATACAGAGCTTTGGTTAACTTCATCACATAATCCGGATGGTTTTCATCTCCAAAACTTAGGGGTTGTTTGACAAATACGTCTTTTTCACTGTAACCATTTAAGAATACCTTCCTGTTGATTGTAATATTGAGCTACAAGTCTAGCTTTGTTTGTTGCCACCTTACCTATAATAATCCGTTTCTACATTTAAGGACTTAATTGTTAGATTGAGTCATATCATATGAGAATTTATGAAGTACATTTCATTTGCATGCATCATATTCATATATATACATGAATTATAATTTAAAGACATTGTAAAAATAGTATACGCACTCGTTTGACATATCTCGGTGTAGCGGCCCCTTATCCTAGGGTACATACCTGGACGCTTTGAGGACATTCCAATACATGACCTAAGATAGTGGCACGCTATGGTCAATCACATCACTCAATTATCATGGAATCATCTATCTTTGTTCTCCTATAATTATTATAAGGAAAGTCACCATATTTTTAGAACCAAAATTTCCTCATTTCATATCAAAAAAATCGAATTTATAATGTAGCTTTTACAATATCATCCGAAATATGTACTTGATTCAAACCTAATACAAAAGTGCTACATGAAAGAGGAAATATACAAATTCTATCTAAGCAATCCAATCCCAACTAACTGGCCTTTGAGCCATTTCTTCTTTTCCATAAAAGTACAAGTTTACACTGCTTATACATCTCTCAATAGCTAAAGTCGTCTCTCAGTCCTGAAAAGTCAACATGCAATTTTGGATGAGTTTTGCGAACTCAATGAGGTAACCATCATCGATGGTTCACTCAATCCATGCATCACATCAGTATATATAACACATATTTCACAACCTTGCCTAATTCATCATATACCACATTCACACTCAAAAGTATACAATTTAGCATCTCAAATAGTCCAACATGCTTAATAAAATGCATATGAATGCTCATGTGACTCTTTTCCAATTATTACGTTGTTGTGACCGAATGCCTAAATTGTCCCATATCTATTGTGGCTACTGGGCTCATTGATAACTATCCCATATTTTTTGGAGATACATGGCTCATTTTACATAGTGAGCCTTAGGCTCTTATACACTTTGGAGCTTTTAGCTTATTTTCGGTGACTACTCCAGTCACAACTCCCATTATCTGATCAGACATTCATGTATGGAATGCATCTCACATTTTCAATCAATCATATCATGAAAAACTTAGTTTGTCACATTCACATGCAAGTAGCACTTCAATATTTCATTCACATTTCACAATCATCGGACCTTCTGTCTGGAAATGAACACAATTCAATTCACATTCATGAAACTATTTAAACATAATCTAACACAACAAATAATTAAGTAGAAATGTCTAGGTTACTCACAGGTCACTCCTGAAGCTAATGCCTAGAAGTTCCGACAACGTCTGGATGTTGACGTTCCAATTGCTCCTCTAGATCACACAATAAATGCATATCAAAATTTACACACTTATAAGTGTTTATTAATGCACATATATGTATATGAAAGATGCACAATGCATGTTCATGACAATTCTAGGTATCTATCCATTATTCTCATCACATAAACATTTGTATTACCAACTCACATAAGTACCATGTATACTTATGGTCTATATCCCAATGTAACCATTAAAATCACAATTCATAACTCATTAATTAAAATTCCAGATTTTTCCCTAAAATTGACTATCAGGTCTACTATTCTTGATCATTTAGACAATGGAAATGGGGAAATTTGAGAACACTTTCTTCTATAAAATTTCTCCCCTATGTCTTAGGTTTCTAATGACACCAAGTCCATTCAATTTTATTCAATTTTGTGAAAGTTATACTCCAAATATTTTCAGATTGCTTTCATTCTGAGACAGTACCCTATACTCAACTTCCACCCAGAAATTCAAATTCTTAGATTTCGATTTAGAATTTAACGTCTTTAGATAATTTGTAGCCCAATGTCGCTAGTTTATTCTAAATCAAGAATCATTCCATTTGGATGACTATAGAAAAATATATTCCCAAACTACTGAAACATGTTCAGTGTAGAGAAAAGTTCACCAGTAATTCTCGTGAAATTTTCATAAGTTTGCCACAGCAAAACCTAGATTTAGTCGCAGCGAACTTTACCCAAAAGAAATCCTAGCTAACTTTCATGTTCATCATGGCGAACTTCCACAGATGTATACACAGTTTTTCAAATTCAGGTCAGATTTTGAGACTCTTTTAAATAGAGTTTGAATTCCACTTCTTCATGAGAAATGTAGGTATGTGTCTCTATTTTAATCCAAATTAAGAATAATCTCATTTGGATAACTAGTGAAAAAGTTATGGCCAAAAGACTGAAGCATACTCAGTGAACATTTTCCAGTCAATCGTCCTCAAACTTTCCAGGTTTTGATACCTAAAACCTAACTTGTACAAAGATCACCATTTTTTACTTCATTTACTCTCCATTTTCAACTGCATTTCATCTCAATATTGGTCAACAACAAAGCATGACCTAAATTTGATCATTAACCCAAAAACAAGATATGTTCATGTACCTATTCATAAACTCCTAATTCTTATTAAAACATCCTTTTCATAACCAATCCATCTTACAAACATGTGTAGCATAACTCATAATTTCTTACTCCTCATATACATCAATCATCCATAAAACAACTCCTAACCCATTTTTTAACATTTATATGAAACAAAACATCTTTATAACTCATTACTCATTAAGCATATATGTATAAGAAAAAACTTTTTGCAAGCTCTTCATCATCCACGACATATACATAAACAAAACACCATTTCATGCATTAACCTCTAACTATCATCGTAAATTCTCCATTTAACATTGCCCATAAAATTAAAACATCACTTACTTGATTTAGATACCAAATCTTTAAACTCTTTAAGAAAATCAACAAAATACCTAAGTTCAAACACAACCTGCGATCATCACCATCTTTAGGGTTGGAAGGTTTAGGTTTTTGGTGGGAATGAAAGAGAGAATAAGGTGGAAGGGTAGAAAGTGGAAGATGAGTGAGCTAGGTTCAACGTGAATGGAGGTTGGAAGGATTGAAACTTATAAAGAAGAGGAAGAAGAGAAGCCACGAAGATGAAGAAGAAACCAAAATAAACTCCAATCGTATTTTTAAGAGAGAAGCATCGTGAGAGAGCAAAGAAAAGGGGGGGGGGGGTCCTTTAATAAAAAAAAATCAACTTAAGACGTGTCATTTGCACCAATTTCTAAAGTATTAAAATTGGTTCCTCCATTTAACTAGTCCAATCAATTTCAATTTCTACTCCAATTGTCCCCCAATTTTCAATGGCACTCGTGAATAAATCCTAAAGTCACTTATCAAAATTTTCATTGCCATTGGACAGTAATTTCTACTACCATCTATTAATAGTTTTGCCACTTGACAATTTTCTTAGTCCAAAAATACGCAACAAATTTCTAGAATTTTCTCCAAAAATCTCAAAAATTTTAAATCCGCAAATACACTCTCCAAATCAATTCTCAACACATAATAATCACAATTCTCAATAAAAATCACATTTAAAAACAATTATATCTGGAATGTCAATGAATGCATGTACAGTCATTTTCATCTGTAAAATTTCACTATTTATATGTGTATGTGCATGTCATATTATGCATGAACATGAAATGCATTTTCTAATCTCTTAATCATCTCTCATATATTCTATTTTAGCCGCAACATGGGTAGCGGGATGTTACAACTCTCCCCTCCTTAAGGAAATTTTGTCCTCAAAATTCTTACCTGATTGTTCAAACAGGTAGGGATATTGTCTCCTTATGTGCTCCTCCTCTTCCTATGTGGCTTCCTCAGTTGAGTGATTCCTCCATAGGACTTTCACTAATGGAATGACTCGGTTCCTCAACTGCTTGATCTGCGATTCCACTATCTTGATCGGCTCTTCAACATAGCTTAAGTTACTAGTAACCTCAATCTTTTAAGCCAATATTACATGTGTCAGATCCGATCAGTATCTTAGGAGAATACTCACATGAAACACATTATGTAATTGAGACATCTCATTCGGTAAAGCTAAGTTATACGCTAAAATTCCTATCCTCTCAATGATTTCATAAGGACCAATGTACCTAGGGCTCTACTTGCCCTTTTTACCAAACTCAATACTTCTCTCTAAGGTGACATTTGGAGAAACACTCTGTCTCCTACACTGTACACCATATCCTTTCGATGTTGATCCACATAACTCTTCTGTCTATCTTGAGCCGCTTTAATTCGACTTCGGATCAATTTCACCTTATGTATCAACTCCAGGTCTTCAACCATTCTTAAGCCCTCTTCATCCTAATATAATGGCTATCGACATTTTCTACCATACAGTGCCTTATACAGTGCCATCCCGATACTACTGTGGTAATGGTGGCTATAGGCAAACTTAATCAAAGCTATGTTCTAATCCCAAGATCCTTGAAACTCCAATACATAAGCTCTAAGAATATCCTCAATAATCTTTATTTTCCTCTCACTCTGTCCGTCTGTCTGAGGATGAAATGTTATACTGAAGTGTTGTACTGAAGTTCCTCTCACTCTATCTAACTAACTGATTTAGTGAGTTATTCTTCCTCACTGGTCAGAAGTGGGTCGACTTAGTTAACCGGTCCACTATAACCCATATCGCATCATTTTACCTCGGAGTCTTGGGTAATCCTATGATAAAGTCGATAGTGATCCATTCCCATTCCACTCTGAAATAGGTAACGAATGTAGCTTCCTTACTAGAGCTTGGTGCTCAGCCTTAACTTGTTGGCATATCATACATTTAGACACATACTCTACCACTTGCTTCTTCAATTTGGGTCACTAGAAATGCTGCTTAAGCGTGTTATACATCTTAGTAGTACCAGGATGCATAACATAGGTAGCTATATGAGCTTGCTTAAGAATTTCCTTCCTCAGATCCTCCACATTGGGCACACATAGTCTCTGCTTCAACCATAAAGTCTCATCTCTTAACTCAAACTCGGAATCCAAATTCATCTCCACTTTCTCTATAAGCTTCACCATATTGGGATCCTTCCTCTGTACTGTTCTAATCCTATCATGTAACATTGGCCTCAGTTTCAATGTAGCAATCAAAGCCTTATCGTGTTCCAGATTCAATTCCACATTTAAAGGTCTCAACTGAATTAAGCTCGGTAACCTCGATAACTGAATCTGAGCTACACTGGTATTAGACTTTCTGCTCAAAGCATCAGCCACCACATTTGCTTTTCTCAGGTGGTACTCAATTGTGTAGTCATAATCCTTCAGTAACTCAATCCATCTCCTCTGTCTCAAGTTCAACTCCTTCTGACTCAACAGATACTTCAAACTCTTATGATCTATATAAATCTGGAAGGTCTCTCCATACAAGTAATGTCTCCAAATCTTTAAAGTAAAGACAATTGCAGCTAGCTCTAAATCATGCACCAGATAGTTAATCTCGTGAGACCTTAGTTGTCTTGATTCATAGTCGATCACCTTGCCATACTACATCAATACACATCCCAATCCTTGATATGAAGCATTACTATATACCACATATCCTCCGATCCCCGATGGAATACTCAACATCGGTGCCGTAGTTAACCGATGCTTAAGCTCTTCTGACATTCCTCATTCCATCTAAACATTACATTCTTCTTTAAAAGTTTAGTCAAAGGGGCTGAGATTAGAGAAAACCCCTCAACAAACCTTCTGTAATATCTAGCCAAGCCTAGAAAGCTTCAGATTTCAGACCCATTCCTCGAAGCTTCCCAATTCATCATTGCCTCTATCTTCTTTGGATCTACTTGTATGTCTTGTCCAGTCATTATATGTCCCAAAAATACTACTTGATCCAATCAAAATTCACACTTACTAAAATTGGCATACAACTGTTTTTCCTTTATAATTTGTAGAATCACTCTTAGATGCTCAGCATGTTCTTCTTTGCTCTTTGAATACACCAAAATATCATCTATGAACACAATTACAAAATGATCTAGGTAGGGCTGAAATACCTTATTCATTAAGGCCATGAAAGCT
Organism: Erythroxylum reticulatum; assembly: GCA_025504915.1. Lineage (NCBI taxonomy): Eukaryota > Viridiplantae > Streptophyta > Magnoliopsida > Malpighiales > Erythroxylaceae > Erythroxylum > Erythroxylum reticulatum. Next base: position 8,473,823 of record JANSVA010000004.1, read on the forward strand.
ACTGGGGTATTGATCAACCCAAACGGCATCACTAAGAACTCGAATTGCCTATACCTACTCCTGAATGCACTCTTAGGTATATCAACCTCTGCTATCTTCAACTGATAATACACTGATCTCAAATCCAAATTAGTAAATACTTGGGCTCCTTACAACTGATTAAGTAAATCATCGATCCTAGGCAACGGGTATTTATTCTTTACTACACTTGATTTAGCTGCCTGTAATCAATGCATAATCTCAAAGCCCCATCTTTCTTCTTTACAAACAACGCTAGAGCTCCCTAAGGTGAAACACTAGGTCTAATAAAACCCTTTTCTAGTAATTCCTGTAGCTATGCCTTCAACTCCTTTAATTCCTTAAGTGCCATCCTATATGGAGGGATGAATATAGGAGCAGCACCTAGAACTAAGTCAATAGTAAACTCCGTCTCCTGATCTGTGGGTAAACCAGATAGCTCAGCGGAAAACACATCTAGGAATTCCCTAATTACGGAAATTTCTTTCCCATTCTGCTCAGCTTTAGTATCAATGATGTGGGCTAGATAAGCCTCAAATCCTCCTTGTATTAACCTTAATGCACTCACAAATGATATCATCCTGGCTGGCCCTGCTTGAGTAATTCCTTTAAATACTACCCTCGATTAACCCGAAGATTCTAACACTACCTCCTTGGTATAACAGTTCATGGCAACATTATGAGCAGTGAGCCAATCCATGTCTAAGACAATGTCTATCTCTCTCAGCTGTAATATAATAAGGCCTGTCTCTAATACTGCCAGATCAATTTGAATTAAACATCTTCTCCTATCACTGTAGTACTACCTAGTGATGTACTAACCTCTAATACATGCTTTAACTATTCTCTATCACAATGCAGCCTAGATGTTAGATGCGAAGCGATGTGATAAAAGAATGCATAGATCTTAGATCTAGCAATATAAATTTCTCATGTGTATAAGTAAATAGCGCACCTACAATGACATCTAGAGAGTCTTGGGCCTCCTGCCTAGTCATCACATGGACTCTAGCTTAGGAATGGGTCGGCTACTTCGCACCTCAATCTGGAAAGAAGGACTCCCAAAGCTTACTCTACCTCTGCCACAGTTCCTCTGTCCGAACCCATTACCTTGGCTCTGCTAGACTATAGCATCACTTCTTGATCTCCCACTCCTACCAGACTGAGCTCCCAAAGTAACAGGACAATCTCGAATCTACTGATCAAAGGAATCGCACCTAAGGCAAGCCCTAGTCAGTTTCCAGCACTCTCCACCGTGCCTCTTTTCATAATACTCACATAGGGGAAACTAACTCTGCACTGTACCTCTTCCACTACCTGATTGTATAAAGCCACCCCTCTGCCTGAATCCTGATTGCCTTGATCTAGTAGGTGGTCTGAAGGCTCTGTTTTGATGCTTACCGAATCTTCTTCCAAAACCACTCTGACCCTCATTAGACCTCTTCATTTTGGACCCTTACCCAGTCTCTACTTATCTCTCACTCAATAGCTTCTCAATTATGATTGAAGCAACTCTCAACTCAATGAAAGTACCCAAGTCTGAAAGTGCCAACCTTGTTCTGATCTCTATATTGAGCCTGTCCGTAATGCTCCTACACTTATCTTCTTCTGTAGGAATCAAAGCATGAGTATAACTCATCCACTCGTTAAACAGGATCTCATACTCTGCCACCAACATCCTGCCCTACTTCAATTCCAAGAATTCCTTCATCTTTTGGTCCAAGTAAATCTTAGGCATATAGTTATCCTTGAAGACTCTTAGAAAGTCTTCCCACTTCAGGTGGCAAGGCCTGGTGGTATTACCTAGGACAATCTTCCACCACTGGTAAGTTGGGCCTTGCAGTAAGGAGACTGTGTAGTTGAGCCTCTCGACCGGCTCGCTGTCCATCATATCAAAAACCCTCTCTGTCCTTTCTAGCCATCCCTCAGCCTCAGCAGAGTCTGTGCTGCCATAGAAATTCACATCCCCCTGCTTCCATAGCCTATCATACCTCCTCTCCCTTCTTTCAGGAACTCTCAGAGGCATCTCCTCTGATCGAGGTACTAAGGACTCCCTACTAGCTCCTACAGATCCTAGGTTAGTTGGTTCCCCCACTTGCTCACCTATAGTGGGTGACCTAAAATAAACAATAACATCAATCATTGTCTGCATTTATCATGATATTTCATGCTTAACATTCTTAGATATCCCTATGGATGCCAAACCATGCTCTGATACCACCCACTATAGTACCCCTTACCTTAGGGTACATGCCGGGATGCCCTGAGGATATTCCAATACATGACCTCAGATAGTGGCGTGTTACGATCAATCACATCACTCACTTAACATGGCATCATCTATCTTTGTTCTCTTCTAATTATCATAAGGAAATTCACCATATTTTTAAAACCAAAATTTCCTCATTTCATTTCATAAAAACCGAATTTATAATGTAGCTTTTACAATAACATTCGAAATATGTACATAATTCAAACCTAATACAAAAGTGCTACATGAAAGAGGAAATATACAAATTCTATCTAAGCAATCCAATCCCAGCTAACTGACCTTTGAGCCATTTTTTCCTTTCCCTAAAAGTACAAGTCTACACTGCTTATACATCTCTCAATAGCTCAAGTCGTCTCTCAGTCCTGAAAAGTCAACATCAATTTTAGATGAGTTTTGCGAACTCAATGAGGTAACCATCATCGATGGTTCACTCAATTCATGCCTCACTTCAGTATATATAACACATATTTCACAACCTTGCATAATTCATCATATACCATATTCACACTCAAAAGTAGACAATTTAGTATCTCAAATAATCCAACATGCTTAATAAAATGCATATGAATGTTCATGTGACTCTTTTACAATTATTACGTTGTAGTGACTGAGTGTCTAAACTGTTGTGCATCCATTGTGGATGCTGATCTCATTTATAATTGTCCCTTATTCATTGGGGATACAAGGCTCATTTTACATATTGAGCCTTAGGCTCTTATACACTTTGGAGCTTTTAGCACATTTTTGGTGGCTACTCCGGTCATAACTCTCATTATCTGATCAGGCATTCATGTATGGAATGCATCTCACATTTTCAATCAATCATATCATGAAACACTTAGTTTGTCTCATTCATATGCAAGTAGCATTTCAATATCTCATTCACATTTCATAATCATCAGACCTTCTCTCTAGAAATCAACATAATTCAATTCACATTCATGAAGCTATTCAAATATAATCTAACATAACAAATAATTGAGTAGAACTATCTAGGTTACTCACAGGTCACTCCCGAAGCTAATGCCTGAACGCTTTGGCAACATCTGGATGTTAACGTTTCAATTGCTCCTCTATATCACACAATAAACGCATATCAAAATTTGCACACTTATAAGTGTTTATTAATGCATATGTATGTATATGAAAGATGAACAATGCATGTTCATGACAATCCTGGGTATCTATCCATTATTCTCATCATGTAAACATTTGTATTACCAACTCATATAAGTACCACGTATACTTATGGTCTATATCCCAATGAAACCATTAAAATCACAATTCATACCTCATTGATCAAAATTCCAGATTATTCCCAAAAACTAACTTTCAGGTCTACTATTCTTGATCATTTAGACTATTCAAATAGGGAAATTTGAGCACACTTTCTTATATAGAATTTCTACCCTATGTCTTAGGTTTCTAATGACACCAAGATCATTTAATTTGATTCAATATTGTCAAAGTTGTACTCCAAATATTTTCGGACTACTTTTATTCTAAGACAATACCCTATACTTAACTTCCACCCAGAAATTGAAATTCTTGTATTTCGATTCATAATTTGATTTTTTTTCAGATAATTTGTAGCCCTATGTCTCTAGTTTGCTTAAAATTAAGAATCAGTCCATTTGGATAACTATAGAAAAAGATATTCCTAAAATATTGAAACATATTTAGTGTAGAGAAAAGCTCACCATGGTAAACTCCTCCAGAGAGGAATTCTCGTGAAATTTTCACAAGTTCACCACGGTGAAACCTAATGTTGGCCACGACAAAATTTACTCGAAAGAAGTCCTAGCAAACCTTCATGTTCGTTGCAGCGAAGCAAGGAGTTTGCCGCGGCGAACTTCTATAGATGCATACCCAATTTTTCAAATTCAGGTCAAATTTTGAGACTCTTCTAAATAGATTTTGATTTTGACTTCTTCATGAAAAATGTAGCTACACGTCTCTAGTTTAATCCAAATTAAGGATCATATCATTCGAATAACTAGAAAAAAAGTTATGACTAAAAGTCTTAGTCATACTCAGTGAACATTTTCTAGTCAATCATCCTCAAACTTTCCATATTTTTATTCCTAACTTGTACAAAGATCAACATTTTCTACTTCATTTACTTCCCATTTTCAACTCCATTTCATCTTAATATCATTCACTAACAAGGCATGACCTAAATATGATCATTAACCCAAAAAAAAGATATGTTCACGTACTTATTCATCAACTCCCAATTCTCATTAAAACATCCTTTTCATAACCAATCCATCTTACAAACATGTGTAGCATAACTCATAATTTCTTACTCTTCATATACAACAGCAATCATCCATAAAATAACTACTAACCCATTATTTAGCATTTATATGAAACAAAACATCTCTATAACTTATTAATCATCAAGCATATATGTATAAGCAAAAAAATTTTACAAGCTCTTCATCATCCATGACGCATACATAGACAAAGCACCATTTCATGCATTAACCTCTAACTATCATCATAAATGCTCTATTTAATATTGCCCATGAAATTAAAACATGACTTACTTGAGTTAGATACCAAATCTTCAAACTCTTCAAGAAAATCAACAAAATATCTAACTTCAAACACAACCCATAATCATCACCATCTTTAGTGTTGGAAGGTTAGGGTTTTTAGTGGGATGAAAGAGAGAAAAAGGTGGAAGAGGAGCAAGTGGTAGATGAGTGGGCTAGGTTCAACGTGAATGGAGGTTGGAAGGATCAAAACTCATGAAGAATAGGAGGAAGAGAATCTACGAAGATGAAGAAGAAACCAAAATAAACTCTAATCGTAATTTTAAGAGAGAAGCATCATGAGAGAGCAAACAAAAGGGGGGTCCTTTAATTAAAGAAAAATCAACTTAAGACATGTGTCACTTGCACCAATTTCTAAAGTATTAAAATTGGTTCCTTCATTTAACTAGTCCAATCAATTTCAATTTTTACCCTAATTGTCCCCTCATTTTTAATGGCACTAGTGAATAAATCTTAAAGTCACTTATCAAAATTTCTATTTCCATTAGACAGTAATTTCTACTACCATTTATTAAAAGTTTTGCCACTTAGCAATTTTCCTAATCCAAAAATACCCAACAAATTTCTAGAAATTTCTCCAAGAATCTTAAAAATTCTAAATCCGTAAATACACTGTCCAAATCAATTTTCAACACATAAAAACCACAATTCTCAATAAAAATCACATTTAGAAACAATTATACCTGGAATGCCAATGAATGCATGTATAGTCATTTTCATGTGCAAAATTTCACTATTCACGTATATGTGCATGTTATTTTATGCATGAACATGAAATGCATTTTCTAATCTCTCAAACATCTCTCATATATTCTGTTTTAGTCGCAACATGGGTAACGGGATGTTACACTTGGGGTATTAAAGATCATAAATGATTATGATGTAATAATGTGTTGATTATGACTTGAATTTTGTTTAATGGATTACAATTAGTGAATTTCTAAAGTATTGTCACAATGGAGTGATTGATAAGTTGATATGTGCGTCTAGTGTAGCAAAATTGTTAAAGGACAAGATAAATTGATACATGGGAATTTAAGTTGATTCGGACTATAAAATGGTGACATATGACATTAGGAATAAGTGACAAACGACTTAGCTAATTAGGAGATAAATGGCTTAAGTATATGAGTGACAAGTGGCCTAGGAATATATGACAAATGGACTAAACATTAGGTGACAATTGGTATCATGAGAAGAAGACACGTGACATAACTCTTTATTTGATAAGTGGCATGACATGTGTCTCATCCCTCTCCACACACTTGCACCCTACGAGCTCCACACTTGAAAGACATCTTCTTTCATGTTTTAGTTACTTGCTACCCTCTTCTTTTTTCACACCAACGACACTCTCACACTACCTTTATAACCCATGAATTTTTGTCGAGATTTCGTAGCCTTTATTTTATGTTTAGAAATCCTTTTTGTTATATCTTATTCTTGGAGTATGTTTGAATGCTTGGGAGGCTTGTTAGCTTGTTAATTGAAGAGATATTGAGATAAATAAGTAAGTATTTGATTGCTTTACTGTGATATATGTGAGCATAACGTATATGATGATTGATTGGAGATGAATTGCATATAGGATTGATGATGAGATGTGCTTGAAACTTGATGAATAAATTAGTTTTGTTCTTGAAGTATGGAAACCTTAGGTTATAGATTGTTTTAGGGATGAATTAATGAGGAATTCAACTATTTTTAAGATATAATTGAGGTGTAATTGATGAACTATCGTAAAGGTATCAAAATTTGGAAGAAAAGTTAAGGGGAATGAAGGTTAAATTTTCAGTTCACCTATCCCATGATCGTGGGAATTGTATGGTTCCTTCCCGTGATCATAGAAATGCTTGGCAGAGAGGAAAGTTTGTGTTGTGTTCTATTTGAATCATATAAGGATAATACACTATACATTGGTGCTTTTAGACTTGATTGGTTAAGTGTTTTATGAGTTTAGGTTGATAATGGATGTTATAACTTAAGGATTGGATTATTTGATATCAATATATATGAATTTGATAAGTATGAGATGTTAATCATATAATGATGTCCTTATGAATGCAAATGTGGTTCAAAGGATATAGGTAATGAATTAGGCAATATTGAATGAGATTTAGGAAATTTTGCAAATATAATGCTAGAAAAGGATTGGTGAATGTATGATTGATAAATTGAGAGTAACTAAACTTACTTAAGGCATAACTTAATTGAAAACAAGATATAAACAACTATAATGAATGAATGAGAAAGACTTGTGAATAAGGTTGCATACCCAGGATAGTCAATTGAGCATACATTAAACATAACACATATACATATGTATGATTGAGTACTCATTTTATTAATCAAGTTAGTAATGTGTAGATATGTGTGTATTGCATGATATAGAAGCACAAATTGATTGAAAGCATCTAGACATTACTGGATCATTAAGGCAATAGTTAATCTGGAGCATACTGTGAGTTGTCCTAGATATGTAATCTCAATTGTATATGTGTTTCGGTTTGAATTATGTAAGTTAACTTAGATGTTTTTCACTATGTTTAAATTGTTTGTGATTAACTTTCAGATATTGAACTGTTGCTAATATGATTGTGAAATTTCAGACCATCAATTGTCCAAGGAGTTAAATATTCAGGACTATATAGGAAGTGTTTAATGATTTTCTGTGAATGTGGAAAAAAATGTATACTCAACTGAATTTTGAATGTCAGTCTCCGATCTGATGATTGTGATAAATGACTGTGCACATCGAATGAATGTTATTGATAACATATTATGTGAAATGTTACATTCCATCATCTGAATATGCATGATGAAATAAAAGAGTTGTGATCGGAGTGATCAACGTGAAAAAGAGCTTAATGATCGGGAAATGTGCACAAGAGCCACAGGCTCCATTAATAATGAGCTCGGTATTTACAATGGGTATGAGACAATTATGAAATGAGCCTAGTATCCACAATGGGTACAAGACAATTAAATTGGCACTTAGTCACTACAAAATAAAAATAAAGTGGAATCACATATGCATTTGCATTTATATATTGATCATGTATGTGTCATATGGATAGTTGTAAAGAATTACTGAATTGTGTTGAAATAATAATATGAAATGTTTATATACATGTTGAACTGAATGATTGAGATGAGTGATTAGATTATTTGAGATGACTACATGAAATGTTTATGTTTATAATGTGTTGGTTGAAATGTGAGATACATATATCGTGATTTGGTATCCAAACTAAATGATGTGATGAACGAGAATTGGTTTTGAAGAATGTGATATATTTGAGAATTTGGATTATATGTTTGTGATGTTGTGTCTTGACTTTAGTGAACACATTAATGATGGTTCACTCATTGAGTTTGCAAACTCATCAAAATTGCAACGTTGATTTTTAGGTACTGGGGTAACTTAGCTTTTAAGAATAGTAGTAGCCTAGTATTGTCTATTTTGGAACTAAGAATGACTCAAAGGTCTAATTAGTTGATTTTGAATCATCTAGTTAGATTATTTTGGTTCAGTACCCAGTTTTATGTTGTACACGTTTTATAAAGCTATGAACTTTCACATGTTATGTATTATATAAATATGAATTACGAGTGTAATGAATGTTTATATTTGTGAATCAAATGCAAAGAATCTCGTATGTCTTTTGATAATGTAAATACATGGATTATAGAATGTAATGACAATGTAAGCTCATGAATATGAATAATATAAGGAAACTTAGTTCTTCGAAATGCTTATGTTCTATATGATGTCATGATAAGTTGATGTGACTGCTTTAACATGCTGCTTCTGTGAGGTATGTGCTCAGATATTCTCTAGAATATCGATATATGGTTTACGGCAGTGGGATGTTACATTACCATTTTCATTAAGTTTGTTTTGAAATACCCACAAGTCCCAATGATTGACTTGTTTTCCAGACAAGGTACTAAATTCCAAACTTTTTTTTTATCAAATCAATTTTGTTCGTCTTTCATTGACAGTGAAGGCCTCTTCAATGATCTTTAGTTCTATCTATGAAATGAGAGCAATAAAGTTGTTTTTAAAGGATGATCTTATTCTTAGATTTTCATAGGGATCTCCCATAATATATTGATGTGTATAAATACCTCTTCACTCTCTCAGTGTTTTTTGTTACATAGGCTCCTGTTAAGATGAAGGAGCTTGCTCTATTCTAGCTTTAGAGGGCCCTTCTTGATTTTGTAATTTTTAAGGTATTATAGGTGTAGTTTGATTCTTCGATGTATTTTTTAGGTACTAATGGATGCTCTTTATCATTTGAGTTAATTGTTGTTATTGATTGTAGTGCTTCATCAAATACCATATGTATCAATTCTTCTACCTTTTTTGTTTTTTCTATTATATACTCTAAATCCTTTACTAGTGGTATTATGGCCCAAAAAATAGCTTCGTTTGATCTTGCATTGAACTTTCCATGGTTATCTTTTCCATTGTTTAGAATGAAAAACTTGCAGCCAAATGCTTAAAAGTAAGCAACATTTGGTTTTCTTCCTTATCACAACTCATAGGGGTTCTTTTTCAAAACAGGTCTTATGAGACACCTGTTGAGTATGTAATAACCAATTAAAACAACTTCTGGCCAGTAATCATGAGGTAGGCCACTTTCTCATAGCAATGTTTTGGCCATATCTATGAGAGTCTTGCTCTTTCTCTCAATAACTCCATTTTGTTGAGGAGTCTTTGGGCATGAGAAGTTGTGAGTTATACCATTTTTGTTGCAGAATTCTTCAAATTTACTGTTATCAAATTCCTCTCCATGATTGCTTTGAATCAATGTAATGCAGTACCCTTTTTCATTCTAAACTTTCCTGCAAAACTTCTCAAAGACTTCAAAAGTATCATGTTTACTTGATAGAAAATAAAATCACGTAAATATGAAAAAATCATCTACTATAACAAAACTGTAATGTTGTCATCAAAACTTTGAGTCCTAGTAGAACCAAACAAATCCATGTGTACGAGTTCAAGCGTCTAGTTAGTAGTCACAATATTTTTAAATGGGAACCTACTTCTGATTTGTTTTCCTTTGAAACAAGCTTCACAAACCTGATTGCTCTCAAATTTCAAATTCGATAATCCTCTTACTAACCCATTTTTGGATAATTTTGATAAAATGTTCATGCTAGTATGTCCAAATCTTCTGTTCCAGATAAGTAAATCCCTTTTTTTTTAGACAAAACACTTGTCACTTTGAGAAGATACATCTTCTAATTGGCAATAGTATATGTTTTAATTTCTAGGACCAACAAATACAATATTGTTATTAAGATTGTCATTTATTTCACAATGTGATGCATAGAAAGTAACTATGTAACCTTTATCACATAATTGACTTACACTAAGCAAGTTATGTTTCAATCTATCAATAAAAAGAACATTATCATTAAAAGTAGAGTTAGAATCACTAATTTTACCAATTTCAGTGACCTTTGCCTTGTTTTCATCGACAAAGACAATAATACCTCCACCTTTCTTTTCAATATAGTTGAAATGCGATATTTCATTTGTCATATGGCTCAAATAGCCACTATCAACTATCCATTGATTTTTCCTTTGTCTCTATTTTGAAGCATATCTGCAAAGTGTATTATCTTATTTTAGGTACTCAAATCTTTTTGGCTCCTTTCATGTTAGTATTTTGACCTTTCAGTCTTCAAATATACATTTGACTTGGTTTTTTCATTTTTCGAAAGTAACAAGAGTGACAAATATGACCATGTGTACCACAGTAATCACACAAAACAGATGAATGATAGTTTTTATGATTTTTGCCACTTACCAAGTTCCTGCTATTTTGGCTATAACTACTGTTAGATTGAAAAAGAAGTTTTTATATGGCCTGATATTGTTATTTTCATTATATCCTATTCCAGCCTTGTCAAAAACATATTTACCACTCCCAAGTAATGCATCAAGATTGTTTCTTCCATTAACAAGACTAAAAAGATCTTTTTTGAAGAGAAATAGTTTTCTTAGCACATTTTTCTTTTTTGAGTTTTAAAGCATTAACTTTCTCTTTTGATTGTTTTATTTTAACATAGTCATTTTCAGGTAATGAATTTTCTAACTGAATTACTTTTTGTTCCAAGCATTCTTTTTCAAAACATGTTTGTTTATTATCATTTTCAAGAGAATTGATTTTATACAACAAATCTTTATTTTTTGATTCTAATAATTTAATCTTATTCGTTAAAGATTCATCATTACTTTTTTACTTCTAATTCTTTTTGAAGTACTGTACTGTTAATTTTTTGTATTGATCTTATTAGTCATGATATGCATCTCTCAATTCATCAATTTCAATTTCAAATTCAAAATAATATACCTCATCATCTCTTGATTCAGCCATAAAGCAAACATTGTTGACTTCCTCAGACTCTTCCTCTTCAAAGTTATCAAAGTCCTTATTTAACCAAGTTGTATTCATAGCATGCTTTTTGGGATTTCTATTTTTCATCTTTTCCTTTTAAAGAAGAGGACATTCTAGTCTAGTGTGTCTAGGCTTCTTATAGTGATAGCATTTGATTTGATTATTTTGTGTATTACTACTGCCACTGCTGCCTTTTGATAGGAACTTGTTCTAATTTTCTTGTTTCCTTCTCTTTTCTTCATAATCTTCTTTTTATAGAAGCAAACATATTTTCTAACCATAAAGTTGAATTCGTCATCTCCATCTATTTGTAACTTTATACATCACTTGATGGATTTGATTCGTCAAATGCTTTTAGTGTCATTCCTCTTCTGTATGTGAATCTTTCATCTCGCCTACGCTTGGTTTCAAGAATCATTCAGTTTCCTCTTAACCAATAAAGTGAGATTGTATTGAGATCTTTTGCGATTTCTAGAGCTATCACTTTAAGTCTCCATTCCTTTGGTAATGATTTTAGAATTTCTGTTCCTAGCTTATCATTTGGATATATCTTATCCAATTTTTTCACAGTAGTGATGATGTTATCGAAACGTCCGAATAATCGTCTATTGTTTCCCCATTTTCATGCAAAATAGTCTCGTATTGATGCACTAAAAGAATTATTCTATATTTCTTTACCTCATTTGTTCCTTCAAAAGTAACTTACAATCAAAAGGGGATCGATTTCGTAAAAGATAAGATCAATAAATGAAACTTCACTGAAAGAAATCTTTGTGAGATCGTCAATATTTTACCAAGGGTTTCTTTAAAGTATACCGAATCAGTATAGCTATCCTTCTTCTGACGCAGCAATGCAACTTCAATCAGTATCAAATGAAGTCCTAGAGACTTTCCTTTTTTTTTTATACTCTTCTGGAGATAGTGCACAGATCCAATTATGTCTTGCTTTAGCATTTAGCTATGCATTTCTTTTATCGACATCAGTTCGCACTTCTATGTGGTCAGTAGCAAGAGGTGTAGCTCTAGCTTGCCAGATTTTAATATCCACTGATTGAAGATAGATGGTCATTCTCTCTTTCCAATATGAGTAGCTATTTCCATTGAAGTAAGAAGGCTTTGAGACGGATTGTCCTTCTAGGCTTCTTAAGTTGTTTGCCATGATCTATCACGTTCTATAAAACATAATAAATGTGAAACCTCACTCTGATACCAAATGATAAAACAAACATACGCAAGAGAGTAGTGAATTGTTTCTAAAAAAATTTACAAGGTATTTTAAATATTTAAAATCCTTCTTGCATAAATAAATGAAAAGGTCATGTTAAATTTCAAAAGGAATCTGTTAACGTTTAAAAAGAAAGGATGTCGTTAGTTATTTAAAATATGAAATAAGTCTATTGATCGAAAGGATCCTATTTATGCTTAAAAACAAAGGGGCCTACCAATCGATAAGAGCCTGCTAGAGCTTAAATAGAAATAAGCTTATTAATTGGTAGGAGCATGTTGATGTTAAAGTAAAAAAGAACCTCTTGCTTTATAGAAATAGAAGGAGCCTATTGAAAAATTAAAAGAACCTTTTGAAAACAAAAACTTATAACGTGGAAATTTAGAACATAAGAAGAAAGAAAGAATGACGCAGTAGATTTATACTGGTTCGGCTAGCAACCAAGCCTACGTCCAGTCCCCAAGTGTCTAACTTGATTGTTTCAGTATAAGAACTCGAGTATTAAATTTGACAAGCCTCTCTAAGCTCACAAGTACATGTTTTCTAGGTTCTCTAACCTTCCACACTCAAAGTGTATAACAAACTTCTAAAAGCTCACAGAAAAAT
>JANSVA010000004.1:8487017-8501702 GCA_025504915.1 Erythroxylum reticulatum
AAATGATGGAGAAGAGGTGGATTAATGTAATGAGTTGTACAATTGATAAAATGTAGCTTAAATGAAGGAAATTGGTTAGAATGGAGTGGTGGAATGTGTCATTGATTGGAAGCATTTACTATATGACATGATTGGGGCATGAATTATTATGATAAAGTCTTAGAAATGTGACTTGAAAATCATGCACATTAGGTGTTTGATAAAATGCCTAAGTAAACATGGCTTAGGATCTAAGGCTTTATGATGGTATACATTGGAAAACACTTCCATGCTTACTTAGAGTAAACTTGAAATGTTGCCTAGATTGATGAATAATGGCCTAATATGCTTGGATAAAGATGTGTGTAATTATGTTATGAAATGAGTAAGTTTGGATTAAAAACATTAAATACCTTAGAAAATGCAAAAGAAAAGCTAATGTGACTAGTAAGGAAGTAAACCTGTGAGAAGTTTAATGGTTAGATTCTATAGCTTATAGGAAGTGATATTGTGTTTTATACACCTATGTGAGGGTGTACAAATATGAAATTTATGTTTAGGTAGTAATTTCATTGTATAACCTTTTATGTATAAAGGCTCGGGAGCTATGAATCAAGGAGCCTGTACCCAGGAATGTTGAAGCAAAGAGAGCGTATACCTTCTTTTGAGGTGAGTTAGGGAAACCGTATTTCTCAAATAGGATTAGAACATCCTAAGACAAGTATGGTGACTTGTATGTGAATTTTGAACATAGGCAACGTATGGTAGAATTGAATTAATGGATGTTAATATGTTTAGGTATTTAATAAACATCATTGTTTTCAACAACTATGCATTTGAAGTATAAAAGATAATTTTTACTATATGAAATAATGTTTCAACATGGTTTTTGAAACTGATATTTTTATTACATATTTTGAGAAATGGTAGTGTTTTTAACAAATCTGAGTTTAAAGTGCAAAGAATAATGCTTTATTTTTATGAAACTACATTTTTGAATAACTTTGCACTTGGATTGCAAAAGATAACTTTTATTGCATGAAATAGTGTTTTGGAATTTTCAAATTCATAACTAAGTCATGTATTCTACATGTATTTGTTCTTTTTTGGCTTAGAGTTATAGTACGATTTCATTTTATCGGTTGGACCAATAAATAAAAATATGATGCTTTACTTGATTTTTGTATTTAATTTTTGTATATGATTTTTGTGATTGGCGAGGAAAAGATTAGTCAATCGTGTGTTGGGCATAACTGATTAAGTGATTGTCGTACCTTTGATGCTGGTACATAAAAGTCGAGTCGCCATATCGACATCTTTCTACAAGACTCACGGGTGATTCCACACTTAGGGTCTGGACACCGACGAGGTTATCACCTAGGGTCATGACGCTCTTGTCGACCATAGTCCGGACTCACCACGGATGAAAATCGGGCCAAAATCGAGTATCGGTGGGTATGCACATTAGTTTGACCAACTATTGGTGTCACACATGATTGTTTTGGCTTATCTTGATATTGGTTTTCCTATCGATATTTGATTTCTACATATGATTTTTTATGCTTTTGTGTCCTGGGATTGGAACCTATGTTCACTAGATGAGTAAGTTAATAGGTTAGGTCTATATGGTTCCTAACCAGTATATGTTGACTCATAGGCTGGGCCTATGTGTTTTCCATGTGATATATATTCACTTCATAGGTTATCTACACCGTCTTGGTATGAATCGAATTCTATTTATGATATATGTCTTTCCTGCTCACTAAGTATCTAGTGTACTCACCCCTTCGCTTTTCAATCATGCAGGTTAATTTAGTGAGTTTGAAGCTCTGAGTGGATCGTGCGGTCTTTTGACATTTTTGAGGTATTACTAAACGTCGGTAGTTTCCTATTTTGTACTTTTATGGTCTAGTGGCTCATGAATGGTGTTTATGTAGATACACATTATGATTTTGTAAGTTAAGTTTTGATTGCCTTGTGTTTTAAAAATGACTTTATGTATGAAACTTTTGATACTTTTGTTGAGGTTGCCTTAAGTGGACTTTAAAGTCCTAAAGTTGTAGTTAGTTGTAAATATAAAAGTGTGTTTGAAATTGTTTGTAGCTTTTTTGGGATTTTTAAAACATAGTCGTTTTGCTGCCCATTTTTTTTTAAAGAGAAGAATAGATATTCAGTTAGCTTTGCATAGTTGGATTAAAGATACCATGAGTGTCCTTAGCCCGGTTATGCGGTGATTGTTGTAGGCCCGATGTGATACCGGGTCGTGACAACTCGTGCTTATGAACTACAAGATTCATCTGATCTGTCACATAAAGAGGAAGAGCATTTGGAAAATAGTGAAGAGCAATGTCAATTTATTAAAGAAAAGGTACATGTTTTGTCATTTGCTTTAGTAATATATATGTGGTTATTCTACTATTAAATTTGCTTTTCATATAGTTACCATATATATGTGATTATCCTACTGTTAAATTTATTTTTCTTTTCACTAGTTTTCAGTGTGACAAATTTTAATAGAAAGGAAAGGACTAATCATGTAAGAAGAATAGCAAACCACAACCTTTATGTCCTTCAGGTAGGATTACTGACTTTTTAAGGTGGAAAGAACAAAAGAAACTTGTTGAGGAACAACCACAAATGGAACAAGTAAGTGGAGGGGATGAAATACATGAAAAATGTAGTAGAAGGTGAAGCAGGGGAAGCGATTGTTGAAGAAGATTCTACTTTTCTAAGGTGGAAAGAATTATTAACTAAAATGATGGAACGACAATCTGAACAACATGAAGATGTAGTAGAAGGAAATGAATATGACATAAGCATGGATATGGCAAAAATTGCTACTACCCAATGCAAAGGTAATTATATATTTTACTATTTTAAAAAGTTTCTCTTTTGTATACTAACATTAATAATTATTTTAAATATAGAATTTGTGAAGAAGAAGGGGAGAGGTCCAACTTTACTTAATAATGTTCATGCAAGATCTATGAAACAATGCAAACCAATTTTTTTTAATGTTCTTAATCAAGCAATTAGTCCAAATGAGAAGACGTTGAACGAATTCACACTTTTCTTTGGTACTGTAGCTTGTAAACAAAATCTTGCACCTCTAAACCATGTTAATTGGCAACAAATTCCCAAGGAACCTGTTTGGGAAAATGTTAATGTAAGAAATCATTATCTTAATGTTCCTTTCAATTTTTAATTTATGACATTTAAATGAGTATTTATTAAATTGCAGAAGAGATATATTCTACCATTAGAAGGTAAAGAATGGACTTTGAAAACTATTGGAGATACATGGAGAATTTTCAAGTGTAGAGTGAAGCAAAGCATTTCACATAGTATATGACAGATGCAGAAAGAATGGCCATTCGTCCTAACTATATAAGCAAAGAAGTCTTTAAGGATCTCATTTCTTATTGGAACGACCCATATATGAAGGTATGATAATTATTATTACATTTTACAAATTAGTTACATGATATCTAACAAATATAATGATTTAATGTGTAGAAAATTGTTGAAGCAAATATTCAAAATAGAAAACAACAAACTAAAATGCACACAATTGGTCCTAAGAGCTTTGCAAGTATTTATGCTAAGTTGGTAAGTTCTCCAATGAGTAATAATCTAATAAGCAATTTTTTTAATTTTCTAAATTATTTCTAAATTGTAATTAACAATTGTTTTTGTGGATAACAAAATGAAAGAGAAGATAAAACTCCACTTTCTAATGTTTAAAAGTACATTGCAACTTATAAAAGAAAGCTTGGAAAAGTGTACAAGCAATCTGCTGAAGCTATAAGGGAGAAAATTGTGAGTAATGCTAGTTTTGTAAAAATTTTCTGTATTGTTGCTACTTTTGTTGAGATGGCTAAATTTATTACTTATTTATTGTGTTTATAATTCCATTTTATTTTTTATATTGTTGATTTGTTCTTCTTGTCAAAATGAATTATTTTTAGTATAATAAGAATCATACTACAATTTTTGTAATCATATATGGTGCTTGCATTTATTACTATGACTGTAAATTTTCTTTTCTAGGCTCGCATTGAAGAAGTGCAAGAGGAAAATGGTAGTGAAAAGTTTGATAAAGTTGTGGCTGATTTGGGGGTGATAAGGCTTGGCCATAATAAACTTTTTGGAAGGGGTGTGAAAGCATCTATCATGAAAGAAAAATATATGGTGAGTAAAGCCTTGTAGAAAGCTCCTAATGAGTATTTGCAGTCCATCAAGAATGTATTAGAAGAAGAGATGAACCAAAAAGTAGAAGTTGAAAAGGAGAGAATGAGAAAGGAATTGAATAAGAGAAAGTTGAACGCTTGGAAATGAAAAGGAAATTAGAACAAGATAAAGTTGATAAAGAAGAAATGATGAAACAAATGTTCTCCTTCATTCAATCTCAGCTTAGGCAGCCGAACACCACTAACATAGACATGCTTTGTAAATTGATTGCACCTAGTCAATCAAGAAAGGAATCTTCTATTCCTCCAAACCATACATATCAATATGAAGAATATTAGGTAACAAATTTCCTTAATTCAGTATTTTTGTACATCATCTTGTTATCTTTTTTTGTTGAGATTAGCTACTTATGTTCTTGCTTTCTGAATTTGTTTATAAATATAACTGAATCATTGTGTTGTTAGTTTTCGGACTATATTATTTGTCTTGATTAAATTGGTGTCACAATAAAGTAGTTAGTATTTCATTTTTAACATATATCAACTTATTTGTTAGCACAGTAGTTTTACAATTCTAATATGCTTTTTGTTTATTTCTTTCTTTTTATGTAGGATGGTGATAATTAGGAGTAGACAAAGAGGTACTTAGTAAAGGATTTTGGATCGTCTCTACATATTGGCTTTGTTTATTATTTAGATTAGTTCACTTATATTCATATGGAATAATGGATGATATTGTAGATGGATATTTTAGCTAGTAATCTTTTGCTTTCATATTTTAAATTTTACAAGTCCTTATGGTCTATATATTATATATAAATGTCATTTTTTATCGTTAATTTATCTTTGATAATACGTACGTAATTAATACATACATTAATATCTATATATTTCTTTTAATGTCGACATAGATGTTGACTACATAATAAAAAGAGCTTGATTTTGCATTAAAAATAAATTGTGGCTTTTATTATTACAAATTGTTGCCTAAAAAAATGTTGTTTGTTACCTTATAAAGAGTTAAAAGTGTTGTTACAGTTTAAAACTAATGTGTTGCCTTAATCAAAACTTTAAGTAATATTTTTCTTTTTGCCTAATCTTCTCCTTCTATTGCCTTATACTTATTGTTGTGCCACTTCTTATAACGATATGAATTATGTTGCTTTAAATCAAAGGCAACAATAATTATACTTATAGCAACAATTTTGTCTGTTGCCTAAAACACTTTTTATTATAGTGAAAAGATAAAAGAAGTGATAACTTTGTTGGACGTTCTAATTAATAATAGTTAATGACTTGATCTATTTGTTGTCAAAACTATGACAATAATGTTGCTTGATGTATTTTTCACATTTAGTTTGAATAATATAATTTGATTCATTTGTAACTTGTTTAAATGTTGGTCAATTTGCTATAATCCTTAGAATTAAGAATTAAGAATTTGATTATAAAATAATGAGATTAGTTGAACCTTTTATATTATTAAGACAACATAAACATATATCTTACTTTTGTTACTTGTATGTTTGGCTAAAATTGGTGTTGTATGTGACATACTATGTGTTGTAGTCTCTTGCATGTATATTTATATTTGAGGAATGAAAAGTCAAAATTTTGACCTTAAATACAAGTTGCTGTCGAATTTATTCTTTCATGTTAAGGTTCCGACTTTATTCTAAGCACATAACCCACGTTGTTTGAGAAATCTTACTAAAATACAGATGAATATCTTTTCTGGAAGATTGAAATACGAATTCGTAACATAAAAACTACAAATGCTTATTGTTCCATTAGCTGAGGAGGAGATTTTATGGAACAAAAGAAAGAAATTAATTGAGGCTGAGAGAGTATGGAATACCCGTAGAATTCAGCCACTCAATTCCCTGAATAAATGTCCCAACGGAGAAGAGACTAGCCTCAGCCGAGCTGTTAATGACCCTGTAACCAGGCCATGTCACTCGAGCACTAGTATTCGAACCCGGTCCTCTGTTCATATACTCTCCATAGTAAAGGGTACTCAAAGCAAACGTGGCATTCCATTCTAGCCATCCTGCAGGATGTATCAGATCGCCTATATCGCAACGAATAAAAGCAGTCCTGGAATACTCCTTCCAGGGTCTGCCTAGGTAAGTGTGGAACGAGGATTGAACCGGAATTAAATCCGCAGCCGCAGCCACCTTGGAGCTGATGATTGATATTCCAGTGTTTTGGTTAGGGTCATCTCTTCCTTGGGCTGTGAATATGTTCCTTTGTTTCTCGTTAGGTTTGCGAGCATATAAGTTGCAGTTCTGGAAGACTGCAGCTGCATTGCCAAAAATGAAATCTATGGTGCCATATATGTCACATTCGCGATAAAATTGTCGAAGGGAGTGAACGTAGAGCGTGTCTTGGTACCCAACAAAGCTACATTTGTAGAATGCCGAGAGATCTGAGCCGCTTCTCAGTGCCACTGCTTGGTGTTTACTAGATCCTGCCCCATTCTCAAAGGTTATTCCCTTGGCAATGAACCTGTTCCCTGTTACAGCTGCATGCAAGAAACTAATTAGTTGGTACATTTATAATCCGGAAGTATAATGGCTTCTTATGACCACAATTTGAAATTTCTTAAGTGGGAAATTTTCAAACTTTTTTCCAATCATCAAACCTGTAGCTCTAGACCCAATATCTGAAAATTTCTTTACTGGCTCACGCCAATCTATTATTAAGTTCAAAGTCTAAATAAAGCACCTGAACTTCAAAAGAGATGGAGTCTTATTCTAAACACATATTATCCAATACAACTAATCTTAAAGCAAAGGTATTAGAACCACTGCGTAACAATTTACATCTTCATTTTTTGGCTATATTTTTTACTCACCCGCTAGGAATAATTAGCTCCCATTAGTGCTAATGTCTCTAGAATAAAAAGTGCCATGTGCTTTCCAATGTACCAAAAAGAAGTAATAAAAGGGAACCTAACTACTCCAATTGTGCTAAAAAAAGATATTTTAAAATTATAAGCTTGCTTTTTAAAAAAATTTTGTGTCATTAACTGATTAAATAATTTATTTAATGTACATCATTTTCCCAGATGAAAAAAGGGCGATATAATACACCCCAACTAAACCCAGATGATTGGAAAAGAAATTGTCAACTATGCTCAATTGTCTCCATTTATTGTAATGTTATCCAAATCTGACAGCCTCCAATTTGCTCACTCCAAATCAATCTCATTAAGTTCTAAAACACTTCCAAACGATAAATACATGAAGCATGAATGTAAGTGGGTAGATTTAATGCTGGCAAACTCAAATGTACGTAAGTTGGTAGATTGAATAGAACAATAAACCATGGCAACTGTAGTAATATCCTTAAATAAGTCCACAAGACTTTTAAGAGATAATAGACACCAGAGTAATTAATTTCCTCAATTTGTCCAAGCCTAAAGAACGATGTTTTTCTCTACTACGGATTGCATTTAATGCTCATACCCCACATTACTTATTGAAATTTTCCTAGTTTGCTAACAATGTAAAAACGAGTTATGTCGAAACAAAGGGAAAAAAGAAAAAAAGAAACACACGGAAAAGAGACAATTTTGCGACAGCAACCCGAAATAGGCGCTTCGCCTTAATGGACCTTCACAAAAATCCCATTTTCTGTGATCTAATCGACGATTACTCTAGAGCATATTCATCACTTTAGACAAAATAAACTCAAAGATGACTGCAAAGTCAAAAAAGACAACTCTCTTTCTCCGACAAAATTTTGCAGGTTCCGCGTCCTGGTGTCCACCAGACACTAGACCACCGACACATGCATTACTAAAGCTACAGGTCTATTGTTGTCAAAGTTTCAATTATTTTGAAAACTTCTGCTCTTTGAAATTTGAATATATCATATTATATCGTTACAGTAGAACAATGTTGAATCAAAGGGCGATAACAACGGGAGAGAGAAACTGAACACGAACACACAATTTAAACCTTGCTGAACACCGTGTCTAATCAGGGCTGGGACTTTTTTTGTTTTTAAAAAAATCCTTTTAGCTTCTGATCTGATTTAAAATCCATGAATATGAGAAGCTAACGAAATTACGGGAAGTTCCTATTTTGAGAGTTTAGAGCATCCTGATTTATCTAGGGTGTTTTAATCATGTTTTGTTTTATCTAGTCTATGTATTTATGTAAATTAATATAAATATGCAAATAAGGTTTAATAGAACAGAATTAGAATTAGTTTTTGTTGGTAAAATTAGAATTAGTTAAGTGCTAGAATTTCTTGTTTATGAAATGTAACGTACGTGTGTGTGTTTCCTAAAACTGATAAGGTGATTCCATGCTGGAAAACGAACACGTAATCTTATTCGTACGATCTTGGATTGGCATCTAAAATTAATATAACGACAAGAGGAAGAAGCATTTGGTCTGTAAAGCTTACTCACACCTTTAAAGTTTCTCTTTTTGTGCCGTTGTTGACGAATGGAGATAACCTTCCACTATCTTTTTTTTTTTTTTTTTCCCCTGTACAGCTAACCTTGTCATGTTAAATAGCCCTTCTCCTGAATGTCAATGTCAAATAAGGTCAACAATGAATTTGAAAATCCTCCAACTACAACCCCAAAGGCACAAAAAAACTACATTTGTGATTTTTAAGTGTTTTCTTACGATACGCAAATAAGCAATTTAAATGGAAACTTTGATAATGTATTTCATAGTTGTTGAGTCATAAATGTTGTTAACGAAATAAAATCAACGCCTATAAAGAAAGATTTTAATATTTTATGCTAAGGGCACGTTCGTTGTACTACGTTTTTTTATTTTGATGTTTAAATTATATAAAATATAAAATTTTAAAAAATTAATTAATTAATTAATTTATAGAATTAAAATTCTAAATAATTTTTTAAATTTGTTATCAATAATTAAATTATAATTACATATTTTTATTTAGTTTGAAAATTTAAAATTAAAATTAGAAACCGGAAAATTAAAAATCATTCAAAGGGAAATCATTAAAAGATGAGGCAGGGTCACTTAAACATGACCGCACAACTCACAGCCGCACTCATCTATTCTCGATTAACGTTAGCTATAGCTCCTACAAAGTGTAAATAAATCATCACGAGACCCATTTCGGTGCGATATATTATTAAACTACAAAGAACACAGTCATATCAACGAATGTTTGACGGTATATCCAAAGCCAAAGTTGAACTTAAACTCACCGACTGTTGCTGACCGGAAAGTAGTCCATCCATCGACGACGTTTCTACTTCCTTTCACTACTGTCTTCCCAATCCCGTCCCCAAAAAACATTAACATAGTCTTTTTCCTTTCCACCTCCACGTTCTCAAAGTAAGCTCCTTCTTTTATATATATCACAAACCTGCATTTTGTTCGCAAATCATTAAATTCAATGTCTTAGCGGGTACATAAAAAGTGCATTATAGAAAGGGCATTGATTTGACCTGGTGTCACTAGAATTTGGAGCAGCTGCCACTGCCTCGCTAACAGTGCTGAAGTTTCCAGTGCCATCTTTTGCCACTATTAGATCGTATTTGGTTGAGTTCACTGGAGCTTGCAAAAGCTTTCGGTCTTTCGACGACAACCAAGTTGGGAACCCATGTTTAGCTTTACCGTACTCGGGGAACACCTGGGACTTTGATTTGTTAACATCAGGGACTTTCTTAAGCATGACTAGAGAATTGCTAACGTGACGAGAAATGTTGAACAAGCTGTTCTCGATAATGTCTCTGACGCTTCCTTTACTGTAAGCGAACCCATCAAGACATGTGTACTGATTAGTCATGGCTGCACTTAGCAGCGTCTGCAAGTCCTTGTAATGTTTAGGAACTGACTTCTTATGGGAAAGATCAGAGACAGCCGACTTGAGCTCGGCGATGGTGTTGTCGAAGAGGTCGAGGCAGTCTTTAATAGCTACTTTCTCGAGTTGGTCTAGAGTTTCAGATTCGTTCCTTCTGATGTACGTGACGTTGGAGGTGGAGGCTCTGATTTCCCGCATTGTACGGTTTAACGTTGCGATGATAAATTCTGGTAGGGACATGTAGTGAAGATCTGGTAGAGATCGAAGAGTGGAGACGCATAGTTGCGGGTATAATGTACCTTCGCAAGCGGAGTGAGCAATCTGGAGATGTTCATGGACATGTAAATTTAGTGTCTTGGAGGTTGTTGAAGAGGTCGTTTTGAGAGGCAGAGGTGGTAGTAGGGAAATGACTACAGCTAAGATAAGCAGTGAGACCGGCAAGATACAAATAACGAGTTTAGTTCTACTTCTAAACCAGCTATACATGGTCGAAACTGGTAAGGCTTGAGATAGGGAAATAAAGAGAAAAGGAAGTGTTTTAAAGAGTGAGATGTCTTTGTAAGTTTGAACTCAAGAGGGACAAATTGGAGAAACGAACATGGTTATTATATATAAAGAAAAATGGTGTAGAGTAGTTGATGTGCTGATGGGGGGAGCAAATGAAATTTACGTTGTTGAGTTTGGGCCTGATGGAGGAACTAGTCCTGCTGGACGACGATTGAATCAGAAAACGTATATTTGTATTATCCGCTTGTGTTGTAAGATGGTAGATACGGTCTGGCACTTTCTAATGGGCCGTACGTAATGACTAGACGTAGTTTTATCTTCTTACGATTCTGACCCAAATGAAATGCCGCTCCTCTTGCCTTGCGAGTTTGTAACCATAACTCCTCCAAACCCCAATTACCTCGTAACCATGCCATTTGATTTGATAGCAGTTGTTACATTTTTGCCACGCGGCTATGTGGAGTGGCAAGTCAATGTATACAAGACGCCGATTAGAACTGGAGTTATGTATACAATTGGGTTGAGCGCACGAGAACGACGATCCGAGGAAGAAATAAGATGGTGTACCATGAAAGAATTCAGCTCCAGTTCAACTCGGCGGAAGCCCAGATCCCAGACTAACGTAACAGGTATACTGACTGGCTTGCTATTCACGCAGATCATTTTATTGTCGGTCTCACCTTTTTTGCTACTATACTTTTAAAGTGTCAACGTCTCTTTAACGAGAATATATCTAAGATCTGCTTTCTCAGATTTATTATGTAATCTTTGTTATTTTTCTCCCTTTATATAAAAAAAAAATGTATACAAGACGCCAAAATTATACTAGGATGCGTGTGAGTTTCTCTGCTTCTTATAATCCAAACCCTAAACACCCAACTTGGAAACGGAAACTAAACTCCAGGATGAAACAATCCTCTCCTCTGTTTGCATACCGTGGCATAGGCGTACACTTGTTTAGCATTTAGCTTGATTAATTCGGCACTTTTCCAGCTTCCAATGCATGCTTGCATGCTCTACTGCATCTGCTTCCGACTGGCACTTGGCAGGCAGCGGCAATTACGGGAATATGTACGAATTGCTTTTCAGCCTTTTGTTGTCTCACACGCACAAAAAGTAAACAATATTAAAGTTGGAAAAGAAAGGCTAGAAGTTCAAATTGGGACTTCAAGTTTTTTAATTTGATCAATTTTGAACTAAAATTTTTAATTTACTCAATGAAAATTTAAACTTTTACAAGTCTGCTTAATTTTTTTTTGGACAAATATTAGGATGTGTCATATACATGTCACTACAATACATAAATGATCCTATTATTATATTTTTAAATGTCACGTTAAAAAAACTAAAAGGTCACGTGAAATAGTAAACTAATTCAAAATTTACGAAACTTTAATTTAACTTTAATCTCCAAATATTCGCCCATCCTCATCTTGCCTCTTTCACGCATCTTCACCACTGACCAATCTGCACTCCAATCTTTGTTGAAAGGTTTCTCTTACTTACTTCACGCATCATATTACTGATTGACCTTTCGATTTCTCTTCAGCAATTGCCAAGTATGTTTGATATACTCATTACTTTGGTCCTTTTTGTATTATCTTTCAACCTAGATATGCTACACCTTCACGATATTTTCCCCAGCAGGTTTTCTAGGATGAATGCCTCTTAAGTAAGATTTATGATAAACTTCATAACCACCTTCAATTTTGTAACGATGATCTTTAAAATTGCTCTATATATTGTGTGCAATAGGAAATAAGGAGAATACCTAGTCAGACCATACTTAGTTTGAATGGGTAGCAGTTGAAGTAAAGTAGGATAAGCTATTTTCTCATACTTATTCTTTTAACAAATTTTGCATTCCTTACCTATTCATATAAATCCTTTCATAACTTATGATAAAAAAAGCTTAACTTCTTATACATACTTAACCAACTAGAATGAATTTGCTGAACTATGGCATGAAAGAATTATACGAGGTTAGTACGTAATGCCACCGTGCATGAAAAACAATTATGTCATCTTTTCAACTTATGTTTGCTAACATATTCTATTAGGTGACACTCTTGTACAATCATTATCCCTAATTCCTTCATCGTACACATCCATTTCTAAGATATTCATTCACTATACTATTCATATATACCTTTTAAACCATACTTTTACAATGAATTAGTTGGTTGATGGAATTATTATGAATATGTTAAGCATCATGTGTTGTGCTATGCTTTAATTTTTGACTTTTACTTCAGTGTTTCTTTTCATCATTTTGACTTTGTCTCTTTCTCTTGGGGTTGGTCATTTTAGTTTGGCAGAATTTTATTTGATGAGGTAACTCTAAGGTTTCACCATGTGGGATGTTTTGTTAATGTGGCTGATAATGTTAGGTTTGATGTTGCTTTTATGGATGAAACTCAATTTGATCCTAACTTACTCAACTACTTTGAACTGGTTGATGTATGTAAGAGAAGTGGATATAACAATGTGAGAAAGATTTTTTCATCTTATGCCTAGTTTTATACTATCTAATGATTTAAGGGTTGTACAAGATGATACTAGTGTGTTAGATATGGTTAGTGAGATGATGGGTACAGATAGTATTGATATTTATATTGATCATGGTGTAGATACCGCTGTTGAAATGATTGAGGACGAACGTAATGAGTTTAATCAGGATAATGAAGTTGACGATAATGGTCAGGATCTTAATACTATAGGGTTTGGAGGTAATGTAGGTAATTTAGATGATGTCTCAAATGTGGAGGATGAAGATGATGCAGATATGGAGGATGAAGATGATACAAATATGGAAGATGAAGAGGATTTAGAGCAAAGAGATGAAGATAATGGTCTAGATGAAGATGATGGAGATCATAGAGAATATGAAGATGATGCAGATGATGAAGATGAGGTACTTTTGTCTGAATATTATGACAGTGATGAATATAGAGAACTTGTTATATGTAGATGATGCTACTAGGAGGAAAAGAAAATACCTTGTTTATGATGAAAATACAACTGAGCCTTTCATTGAATTAGGGATGACTTTTTTTAATCATTTGTAATTTAAGCGTGTAGTTAGATTATTGTCCATCAAAACATAGAGGGTTATCATGTTTACTAAAAATAATACCAAATTTGTCTAAGATAAATGTCGGACAAAGAATTGCCTTTTGGTATATATAGAGAACATTTGATAGGAAGCTGTAGTCTTTTCAAGTAAGGAAATTTAGGGGCACCCTTGACTCTAATAGGGTATGTATAAATTCTAGGATGAACACAAGCATCTTATCTGACTTGTTCAAGTATAAGTTTAAAAGGAAGCCATTTTTTAAGAATGATGATATCAAATTTTGCATTAAAGATTGTTTTGGTGTTGAAGTGTCCATAAGTATGGTGAGAAGAGAAAAGAAAAAAGTAGTAGACAATGTTGTGATCAACATTGAATAGGAGTTTGGAAAGTTTTGGTCTTATGTTAAAGTCATTAGGCAGACCAACCCAGGAAGTAAAGTTACATTGACAGTGTCTCGACCAATTCCAACATCTCTATCTGTATTTAAAAGAATGTACATATGTTTATAAGCTATTAAACATGAGTTTAGGCATGGGTGCGGGCATTATCTTGGCCTAGATGTATGTTGGCTCAAAATAATGACTAAGGGTAAACTTCTATATGTTGTGGGAAGAGATGGAAAAACTTCTATATGTTGTGGGAAGAGATGGGAACAATAAAACGTTTCCTATTGCTTGGGCTATAATTGAAGCTGAGTCTATTGTAACCTAGAAGTGGTTCATTGAGAGGCTGCAAGAAGATTTACCTCACTTGGGCTCAGGAATTGGTTGAACTATAATGACTGACCAATAAAAGGCAAAAGTTTCACATCACTCTTGCTTTTACTTTTATTTTTCTACTATTTATGTGTTGGCCTCCAAATTTTTTTCTTGAGAAATAAGTATGATTTACATTAATTATGAGATTTTTATGAAAGTTTGTGGAGTTAATTATTATGTTGATGTTAGAAAGAGTACATGATATAGGTTGATTGAATTAAAGTGATAAGGTTATAAGAATGTTCAAAGGTGTTTTTGGCAAGACATTTAAGGTTAAAGGAACCTAAGTTTACAAGGAAGGGTAAAATGGACTTTTTGGACTCATTAAGGGTAGAAATGGAAGAAGAAATGTTGGCTTGCTATTTTAAGA
>JANSVA010000004.1:8518489-8542657 GCA_025504915.1 Erythroxylum reticulatum
TTATCAATTGTACAACTCATTACATTAATCCACCTCTTCTCCATCATTTCGACCTAAACTTAACCAACACACATCTTAGTCATTCTTCATCATCGATTCACATCATACATGTATAATTAACACCATGGAATTCATTTAGACCATCGATTTCAAAAGATATTCAAAATTCACAAAGTTTCACCTAAAGGGGACAATTTTGGTTTTGACTTAAAGGACCCTCTCCATGACACATTTCATTCATCTAAACCATGTTTCATGCATATTCAAGCATGGAGAATAGAATATCTTAACACCAACTTAAAATCATAATGTAGAGAGAGATGAGACAAAATTGACCTAAACCTTCCTTTGATGATATCCTCATATTCTTTCAGATTTGAGTTCCTTGACCCCAAATTAAGTTAGAACACCTTGATTGAAGTTGAAGAATCAAAAGTAGGGTGAAATATGGTGATGGCCGAATCTTCCTTCTTTCTCTCCTCTCTTCTCCTTTCTTCTTCTTTCTTTTAATTAAAACTAAGTGTTTTAATGTCTAAATAATGGGTTGCACGGCCACACCATGAAGAAGGGTCTAGAATTTGACTCTTCTTTGACCAAATATGGTGAATTCACCATTTTGCCCTTAGGTTGTATGAAATTACCATTTTACCCTCCAAACTTTCCTAAATTTGCAATTAAGCCCAAAGTTTAGGAATCACCAAAACTTTTATTTTTATTTTTGTCCTTAGAATTTTGGAAATAATAATTAAGCCCCTTAGATTTATAAAATTACATATTGGTCCTCCAAGAATTAAAAAATTACGTTTAAGTCCTTTAACTTTTGACAATTTGCAAATAAGCCCTTATATACATCAACTTTTCCAATTAAGCTTACTAAGTGTCCAATAAGTCTTTAAATCTTGTCTAATCACCTCTAAGGCATTAGAACACATTTAACTTAACCAGCATGGTTATATCCATCTAATGGACTTGGTTTTACACACTTAGAAGCTTACATGTTAGAAATCTCCAAGATTTCACATATTGATGAACTCTAAGTTCATGTAAGGGCATATGATCATATAAATCATCTCATACATATCCAAAGGAATTAAAAACATATTTTAACTCATACACAGCCATGTGTATATCAATATACAGTGGTATCTCCAAATATAGGACAACATAAAAGGGCTTAAAGAGTTCAACGTTACAAGTCCTCACCCCTCAAAAGAGTTTTGTCCTCAAAACTCCTAAGCCGTGGACACAAATAAATAGGGGTACATGCATCTCATAGTATGCTTAAGTTCCCACATCATCTCCTTAACCTTGTCGCTTTTCCAAAGAACTTTAACTATGGATACCTCCTTACTGAGTAATCTCTTTATTTGTCAATCCAAAATCTGAACTAGTTTCACCTCAAAACTTAGGTCTTCTCTCTCAGCTCTACTGGAGGTGTCTCAAAAACATGAGATGGGTTTGGTAAGCACTTTTTAAGCATGGAGACAGGAACACATTATGGATCCTATCTAAATCTGGTGGCAATTCCAAACAATACTCTACAGTCCTAACACCCTCTAGGATATAGAAAGGTTCGATATATCGAGGGGTCAGCTTCCCTCAACTCTGAAATCTAATAATACCTTTCCATGGTAATATTCGAAGAAAAACCATGTGACCAATTGCAAACTCTAATGGTCGTCACCTTTCATCCGTGTAATTTTTTTGACGATCCTAAGCGACTTTCATCTCCTCTTTAATGATTTTTATCTTCTGAGTGGTGACTTCTATCAATTCGACTCCTTCGATTTTGGCTATAGCAACCTCATCCCAACATAGAGGTGTCATGCATTTCCTCCCATAAAGTGCTTCATCTGGTGGCATACCAATACTTATCTAATAACTATTGTTATAAGCAATCTCTATCAAAGGCAAGTGTCGGTCCTAACTTCCTTGGAATTCCATCAGACATGCTCTTAGCATGCCCTCTAGTGTCTGAATGATCTTCTCTGACTGACCATTGGTCTAGGAATAGAAGGTAGTATTAAACTTTAGTTTAGTCCCTAAAGATTCCTTGAATTTTGGCCAAAATCATGAGGTAAATCTTAGATCCCCATCTGATATTATAGAAACTGGCACCCCTGTAGCTTTACAATCTAATCGATCTACAGCTTTGCCAATCTCTCCAATGAGTAATTGTGTGGATAGGCAAAAGATGTGCAGAATTTGTCAATCTATCCACTATAACCTAAATAGCATTATGACACGTCGAAGTACTAGGTAATCCAACTATAAAATCCAATGTTTCATGCTCCCACTTCTATTTCAAAATAGGTAAATACTGTAACATACCTGCTGGCTTCTGATGCTCTGCCTTAATTTGTTGACAAGGAAGGCATCTGGCCACAAACTCCCCTGTCTCTCTCTTTATCTTTGACCACCAATAACACTCTCTAAGAATTCGATATATCTTTGTACTATCCGGATGCATAGCATAAGCCGAACTTTGAGCTTCCTCCAATATAACTTTTTTTCCAACTTCAAAATGTTTCCTGGAAATATTCTTATCATGAAAAAGCTTGGTTTTCTTTTTATATATCCTAGAATTCTCATATGCATCATGTCTTATTTCATCAAGTTCCTGTAAGTGTAATTTCCTATGTGTAGCTACCTTATCCAAGTTCATATTGCACTGTTTAATTGCCTAGTAAGCCTAATGTTCCAATTCAACAGGGAGGTGACAGGGCTTACCGAAAATCATGCAATACGAAGACATACCAATTGGCAATTTGTAAGTTATTCTATATTCCCAGAGAGTATAATCCAAACATATGCTCAAATCCTTTCGATTTAGATTAACAATATTCTTCATAATTGATTTAATCTCTTTGTCAGAAACTTCTACTTGGGCACTTGTTTGTGGATGCTAAGCTATTGAAACTTTGTAAGTCACATTTTATTTTTTCAATACACTTTCAACTACACAGTTTCAAAAGTGAATGCTTCGATCATTGATGATTGCTTTATGTGTTCCATACCTAGAAAAAATATGACTTCTGAGAAAATTTACAATAGTCTTAACGTCACTAGTCCTTATGGCTTTTGCTTCCACCCACTTTGAAACATAGTTGACATCTAACAAAATGTAAGTGTTTCCAAAAGAAGATAGAAAAGGACCCATAAAGTCAATTCCTCATACATTAAAATTTTCACTGACTAGTATTAGGGTGAGTGGAATTTGATCTCTATAGCCTAAATTACATGTTCTTTGGCAATTAGTACATGACTTAAAAAAATAGTATGAATTACGAAATATGCTAGGCCAAAACAGGTCATATTATAGTACCTTACGTGCTTTCCTTTTTGGGCCAAAATGTCCACCACAAGTATATGAGTGACAGAATGTTAAAATAGATGGAATCTCTATCTCAGATACACACCTACGAATTAATTGGTCATAACAATATTTCCATAAATATGGATCATCCCAGATATAATATTTAGACTCACTTTTGATTTTCTTTCTAAGCCTTAGTCAATTTATTGGGTAGTATGTTAATGACTAAATAATTTACAGTGTCTACATACCAGGGTGTTGAACCTGTAATCTCAAAAAAGTGCTCATCTAGGAATGAATCATACAGTGGATTGGTCTCTTCATTGAGTACTATTCTGCTCAAATTATTTGCAACTAAATTCTCTGCTCCTTTTTGTCCCAAATTTCTAGGTAAATTCTTGTAACAGAAGAATCCACCTTATCAACCTCAGTTTGCTTTCCTTCTTCGAGAGCATGTACTTCAAAACTACATGGTTAGAGTAAATAATTACTTCAGTACCTAATAAATATGGTCTAAATTTTTCTAAAGGAGAAACTACTGTCAGTAGCTCTTTTTTGTGGTGGAATAATTTCTCTGAGCATTGTTGAGTGTCCTAGAAGTGTAGTAAATGGCATGAATGTTCTTGATGACCCTTTGACTGAGCACTACGCCTATAGCATAATTGTTGGCATCACATATAATCTCAAATGGGAGGTCCCAATTTGGTGGCTGAATAATGGGGGTAGAGGTCAACAATTCTTTCAGCTGTTTAAAGGCTTCCTTACACTCCACATTAAAATTTAAAAAATGTCTTTCTGTAGTAACTTGCAAAGAGGTTGAGTGATCTTTGAAAAATACTTAATAAACCTTCAATAAAATCCTAAATGACCAAGAAATAAACACATTTCCCGCACAGATGTGGGATAAGGTAAGGAGCTAATCAAATCAACTAACTCACCATCGTTGCTCACAATGACTGTAAAACTTGTCTTTTTAGGAACTACTTGTACCGGACTTATCCACTTGCTGTCAAAAATTGGAAAATTATAACAGCATCAAGTAACTTAATAATTTCCTCCACCACTTCCATCATTGGTGGGTTAACTCATCACTAAGCTTCTTTGTTGGTTTTATAGCCCTCTTCCAACAAAATACAATGTATACAAGTGGAAGGGTTGATGCCTTTGAAATCAACTATTGTCCAACCGATGGTTTCCTTATGATCCTTGAGTACGCAAATCAACTTTTCCTCCTCTAAGTTACTTAAATTGCTAGAAATTATTACCGGTAGTTTTCCACCTTCACCCAAATAAGCATATTTCAAGTGACTTGGTAGCTTTTTTAATTCCAAAGTTGGTGCCTGCAAAACAGATGGAAGAAGTTTGTTGTTAGATAATGGAAGATCAATATAGGAAACATTATACCTAAAATTTTTCAATGATTCCAGCCTAAAAATTGAGCTTTTCAACTTCTCAGACATGACAAATTTCTTGTTAAGAATTTCTAGGTTCCTAGGATCAAAAACTTTACTGATTGCAAGTTTCAAGTTATCTGAATCGGTTAACTCAAAAATTTGTTGTGTCAAAGAATCAATTACATACAAAAACAGAATGATCATTAAAAGATATCACATGGCATCATATATATTGAATTTTTTTAACTCTCCATCAATCTCCATAGTTAAAATACCTTCAACATCTATTTTTGTACTTGATGTTTTCAAGAATGGCATACCTAATAGAATTGTTACTGATTTAGAGGAATGATCCTCTTCCATATCAAGAACATAAAAGTCTACCCAAAAAAACTAGCTCATTAACTTGCACTAAGACATCTTCCAAAACTCCTTCGGGATAAGCATTGGACCAATCAACTAGCTGAATGACAACACCAGTTTCTTTAAGAGGTTCCAAATTTAAATAATGATAGATTGAACTAGGCATAACATTTATAGATGCTCGTAAATCAACTATTGCTTTCTTGATTCTTAAACCACTTATCTTACAAGGTATTATAAACATACCTGGATCTTGCACTTTGGGGGTAACATTTTCTGGAGAATAGCATAGATGTTCCCTCCTATATGAATTTTTCATTTCCCGTTAACTTTCTTTTGGTAATACATAATTTCTTAAGGAATTTTACATACTTGGGAACTTGTTTAATAGCATCAAGAAGGGGAATATTTACCTCTATCTTCTGAAAGACATCAAGAATCTCTCTCTTGCTGCTCTTTTTTCAACTTTGCCAATCTACTCGAGAAAGGGGGAGGAATGACCATAAATTGTTTCAGTTGCGATGTTCTGATTTTTTGTCATGTGATAACTCTACCTCTTTTTCTATTTCTTCCTCCTTGGCATACTCTTAAGCTTCCTTTGCCAGATTTTTATTTCTTTCCCGCTTCTTAGTGTGATAGTGTTGGCATTTTTCTTAGGAATCACTTTAGTTGTGACAGTAAATGTCTGAAATTCTAAGCTTCCAAATTTTCCACTGTTGTAGCCAGTTGGCTCATCTGGTTCTCTAAATTTACTATGCTATATTGTTTTTTCTGTTGAAATTGTTGCATGTTAGTAGCCAAAGCATAAGCTATTTGGTCCAAAGATAAACCTGACTTAGGTGGGGGTTAAGAAGCAGAGGTTGACTGTCTGGGTTAAAATCCCTGTTGTTGATTGCTGGATTTCTGCTTATAACTAAAGTTTGGATGATCTCTCCATTTAAGATTGTATGTAAGAGCATGAGGATCATACTTTTGGCGGTACTAGCCTTGAAATCCTCCTACAAAATTTGCTTGTTCTTCCTCTTAGACAGTCAGGCACATATCTATAGGATGCTCGAATTTTAAACATATCTCACAAGCTTTTACTTGTCTTTAATTTCCAACCACAATTTTCTGCATCAATGAAGTAAAATTATGAAGCCTTTGTTACCTCATTCACCTTTTTAGTTGGAGGATTTTGTTGGGTGCCAAATTATTGAGTTTTTGCAACCACTTTGGAAATTAATTCCTTTATTTGAGCAAGCATTTTATCTGCCAATGCTCCACCACTAGTTGTATCAACCAAATTTCTATCAGATAACAATAAACCTTTATAAAAATATTGAATTACAAGTTGGTCTGATATTTGATGGTGTAGACATTTGGCATAAAGCTGGTTGAACCTTTCCGAATATTTGCAGAGAGTTTCTCCATTATATTAGACTATTCCACAAATTTCTTTCCAAATTTTAGTAGCTTTAGATGCAGGAAAATTTCTTAAGGAATTGGTGCTATAATTCTTCCTAAGTTGCAGTTGAACCTGACGAAAGATAGTATAACCAATGTTTCACTTTATTCATTAAAGAAAACAGAAAATTACACATTTTGATTTGCACTTTTGTTATTCCTTGTGGTTTCATCTAAAAAAACTATGTGAAATTCCTTCAAATGTTTATAAGGATCCTTGCCTATAAAATCACAAAAAGTTAGTAGTAACTGAATCAAACTAGACTTCAATTCAAAAGCTACCTGAACGTTAGGAAATTCTATGCAAAAAGGCTACTGGTTGACGTTCAGATTAGCCAAGTTTCTCAAGGTAGGTTCTGCTCCTACCATCATTTCGGGTTCAGCAAAAAATTCAAATAAATCAATTATCAATTCAAAATCAGATGAACTCAAAATAGATTTTCATTGTCTTGATTCTTTTCTTAAGTTGTGAGTTGTCTTCTCTATATCATAATCAAATTGTAATTGACTTGCACGAGATGAACGAGTCATAAAAATTTAGATAAAATAATGATACTAGTCCCCATCAATGACACTAAAATTTGATGGTGTTTGAATCCAACAAAAATAAATTCTTACTTTTGAAAACCAAATTTATGTAGAAAGCGATGAGTAGGGACATACTCTGTAGGGACTGATCGAATTATTAAATCCAAATTTAAAACAAATAAAGTAAAAGAGGGGGCTAGTTGCGAATAATGAACTAGCGAGTGACAAAATAGATGCAGGAAATAATTGCTAACAAAAATCAATGAGACAAAATTCTAGCCAAGGTATTGCAACATTGGTTCTGATAAATTGATCCTCGAATATAAAAGATGAAAATTCTCTTTTCAAATAAACTAGTTATGAATATTAAAAAGCTCTAATATTCTGCTCTCCCGTAAAATTAATCTAAGAGGAATAAGTTCTCCAATTAAATCTTATTCATAATCAACCCTAAATATACTCTTAGGATTTAAATTGGAAATAACATTAAAATTAGAAGAGCAACCAATTCGACCCAATAAATCACAAGTTCGACTATTTTGAGTGGGTTGAATATTTTCACCAATGCAACTATGACAATTTAATTTATCAAGTGTGTCGGTTTACCTCTTTATTGAATTGGTCAAACAAAACGAATTTGACCATTCAAAGGCAATATTCAATCAATCGAAGCGTGACATCGAATGCTCTAATCAATCAAAATCTCAAAAGAAATAGAAAACATTCAAATAATTGAGAAGAGAAAATATTAAGAAGAACTTCTCACAATTTAATCATAAACCAAAACTTGAATAACCTTAACTAGAAAGGAAGATCTTTAGTTGCTCATGGATTTCATTGCTCCCTACTCATCCCTAGAACACAAGTCATAAAAAAACCAACCTACTGAGTCTACTAGCAAAACAAACTTATATAACTAGCCTAACCTAAGTATATTAATAACAAATTAGGACCTAATAAAATTCTATTGCCATAAAGGGTGGAAATTTTTATGAAACTTCAAATCAGTCATAAAATTGTCTTTAATCCCAATGTTGTCAATATAGCAAAATGAACTATAACTTTGCTTATTCTCCAAGTCATGTGACCCCCTTTTGCAACTCTGCGAGTGTTGAACTAGATTTACTGCAATTCCTTCAAGCACGATCTTCTTGTTTTACATCATCCAATCTTTACGTCTCATCTTTGTTCCAATTCTTCTTCAAAAGTTTCAATTTAAGCTTAATCTCTCTACTTTGCCATACTATTTACCTAAAAATAAATATGAAATTAATTTCATCCATTTGAACACCAATCAATCAGAAAGTATGAAAATTAACATCAAAATATATGGTCAAAACTAGTTCTATCACTTTTTGACCTCTTTAATGGTTCGTTAGACTTCTTCATCTTTCCCCTTCGTGACATTGGGTCCATCTCACATTCACCATTGTGGGTCTTCTTCTCCATAAAATCTCTCTCTCTCTCTCCTTCACTCTCTCTTTGGCTCTCTCTTCCCCTCACTACATTTACAGCATTTATTCTTCTTTGTTTGGGTTTTTATCTTCTAACTTTCACATGGGCAAGACAAAGCTTCATGGTTCATCTTTAATAGTGGAGAAACCATTGACGGAAACCACTCCCTCCATCGTTGGTCCAAGACAGCGCTTCTGTTGTCTTCTCCTTTAATCGACGTTCGAGAAATCATTAACCGAAGCTGGGTCTTCTTCTATAACACCTATCGAAATTTCTGATGTCCCCTTTATTCAAGATAGACAGTCAAATGATGATGATGATGCTATGCGTGTGTTGAACTCAATGGTCTAAGACTGCTTATCTGACTTCAACAAGGTTTCCACTATAAAGGCTCCATTGACTGCTCCTTCTACTGCTCCACAGAAACGGACGAAATAATGAGCTCGAAAAACAATCCGCCCACCTAAGAGAATTTCTTCTGGCAGAATGACAGTGAGCAATATGTTATCATTTAAGTTCTACACTTTTAAAGCTGCACAAAAATGGGATGCTCTCGAAAATATCAAGTTAGTTCTTAATCGTTCAATTAATTTAGATGAATACCAACAATATTAATTGGATGTTTTGTTATCTGAGAGGACTTTATTACAAGATGCGTTGTTGCTAGAGCATTCTAATTCTAAACTGGTAAAAGAATTTTACTACAATTTAACTAGTGATATATTGAATGATTCTGCATTAAGTTATAAATTGGTGTATTTGCAGGGTCAACTAGTACAATTTGATGCCGATAAACTAAAAAAATTTCTAGGGTTTGATAATCTCATTGGAGATCGAATTTATTATGAAGATTGGATCGTTCCGAAATATTTGATTGTGATTGTGTAAACTGGAGGCAAATTAACTGCTTGGCCATCCAGTTCAATGTTACGTGCCTCTTTGTTAACACAAAAAATATTATATAATCTATAAGTTAGTTTTAGCTAATTGGATGCCTTAGTATGCATGTTGTTTCAGTTTATTTAGTGCAGGCTAAATTGGTCTATGCAATTGGTACAAGTGTGAATTTTAATCTGGGGAAATTCATAATTGAAGTTATGTTGGCTATTAAAGGTAAATCGTACTCTTTGCTATATTTTTCATATTTGATTACTCAATTGCTATATGCCAATGGCATCCCTCACTTGGAGTGGAGTATCCTTGAACCGGTAACGTTAATGAATATCTCACCAAGAATTTTCAAGCAATCCAAGTAGTGGACTTGCCCACACATCACCTGGCCCCTCAGATCCCTCTACCACTACATTTGTCAGTCCTTGTGTGGCTCTTTACAATAAAATTGAACATATTGAAGGCATCTTTTAAGTGGGACTTGACGCTCTTCATCAATTGAAGCAGCGGGTTCTTCAATTTTTCGATGCCTTTTTTTAGTATCTTTTTCCCCAAAGGGGGAGAAGACTTGAGTTTGTGTTGGTTGTTGAATCATTTGTTATGTTTTGTTTATGTTGAGATTGTTAGTTTATACCCTTGTAAGCAATCAATTGGATAAAAATTAATGTATGACATTATTTTGAACTAATAAAAGGCTTTATTTATCCTTATGTATTAATTTAATTAATATTTTATCTTTTAATATTAAAGATAAAATCCTTGGAATAATTACTATGTAATTCAAATTATAACGAGATTATAATTATGAGATTTAATTTACAGTTAAATGTTATTCCTAAATGTTCATAGTTGTAGTTTCATCAAGACTGGATATTGTTGAAATGGTAAAACTAGCACATATTATGTTTCTTTCTTATGAAGAAAGTAATTGACCTCATAAATTAAAGTATAGAGATAATTAAACTAATGCGTTGGTGATTATTAGAGAATAAGTCACTGAACTGACCCAATTATGAGAATTCTGAAGGGAATATTACTTATATGTCTATGGATTATCTCATAATGATGGTTGTATAAATGATCCTCAAACTTGAGATTACTAAGGTATCTAGTATGTGAATTACTGTATTTTGATGCTAATTATAAATTGTCCTAAGATAATTCAATAGGTAGTAATTGGATACAGTATAAACCATATGTAGGTAGATGAGTAAGTCAATATAGGATTTCTCACTCTAACGTAATTAGGAATATTCTGTTGTTCTTGATTAGTAATGATTAATGGAATTCTTTGGCTAAAGTGAATTGATATTTGAAAAGGAGTTTTCAAATTTCAATCATAAATCAATTACTAATTAGTAAGAATGAACATGATTGGATGATAAGAGTAAACATTGTATCTATACTCTGTCCAATTAGAATATTAAATGACGAAAAGATTAAATTATACATTATATCCATGCATAGATAGGTTAAGTCAATCACTTTGACATTCCTGATATTAGGTAATCATGACATGTTGCTAGACATCAATCATGATTTATGATTATGAATTATTTAATTCGAAAATTAAAGATAAATTAAAAGAAGTTTTAATTTATCTAATTCTAATTATGAATTAAAATATACTTTATAATCATTGTCAATTTATTAAGAATCTAATGGGTCACACATTAAAGAGCAATTTGTTAAAGAAAAATCAATTTAATTAAGTTTGATTTACTTATAAAGTTTGACAAACTTTAGGAGTCAAATATGAGATATTTGATTTTGTTAAAATTAAATTAATTATATTTTGATTTTGATTTTAATTATAATTATAATTAAAGAGATTTAATTTTAATAAAAGACTGTTATAATTTTTTTACTTAAAGGGAAGAGCTTTTTAGAAGCTAGTACTTTTGTCTTCTTCCTCTCAAAGCAGTTTAGGAATTGCTATTTGGATACCATCAAAGGCTAATAATTCGATAGCTGGTGATTGATCAATCAGAAAAAGTTTCAAAGATTTTTCAACGGAAAGCGAATAAGATACGATTTCTAAATTGATTTATGTTTTATTCAAGTTTAATCAATTGTCAAGATTTGCTCGAAATTTGTAAAAAAAATTATTTTTTGCTAGCACGTGACTCGATCACGGTTGCAATCCAACAGTGATATCAAAGCCTACTTTAATTGTTAATCTTGAATTAGAGGCTTGATTATTGTTGATGTTGATACAATTTGATTTGTTCTACTTTGGTGTTTGCCTTTTCTAAAGCTATTTCACATACTGTTTTGTCTATTTGTGTTTTTGCCTATTT
The DNA here is from genome assembly GCA_025504915.1 of Erythroxylum reticulatum. Classification (NCBI taxonomy): domain Eukaryota; kingdom Viridiplantae; phylum Streptophyta; class Magnoliopsida; order Malpighiales; family Erythroxylaceae; genus Erythroxylum; species Erythroxylum reticulatum. The sequence continues at coordinate 8,530,183 of JANSVA010000004.1, forward strand.
GGTTATGCACGAATGCATTCAATTGCTTCTAGAGTTTTCTTCTCTGAGCATATACGATGACTATACCATGGTTCTGCAAAATTGATTTTTGAATCTTGCATTTTTCTGGCTGTTTAGGATTTCTTAAATCCTTATACATCCTTGCATTTTGTTTGAAATCCCTAATTTCTACCGCCCCTCTTATCTTCCCTCTGATTGCATCCATTATGTGATGTTTATGGAAATTGTTCCAGAACGTATGTGTTTTTCCTTCTGGGTTTATACATGTTATTATTCTAAAACCTATTGTTTTCTGGGTTGTGTTTACTGGCTTTGTGTTGAATGAAAATGATGGCCGATTATTGCCCATTGGACAATCGCCTGTGACACAATGACGTTTGACATCATGAGCAAGGCCTTGCTTCTAGTTTTTTGCATTTTTCCATTATTTGTGTGTTTTTACTACCTTGTGTCTTCGGCAACCCAGTGGGTCGCCTCTAGCATCACGTACGATGCCAAAAATGGGTGTCGCACAATGCCACTAGATGGCATCTGACGATGCTAATGGATCGTCTAAGGCATCGCGTGCGACGCCACATATAGGCGTCAGACAACGCCACATATGGGCGTCGAACAACGCCACTGGATGGCATCTTAGGTCACGCCACAGGAGATGCGAGGCTGATAGGCGATGGCAGATGTAGGTGGCACTGATTAGGGAACCATTAGTTAGAGACCCGACGGTTAAGGAAGAAGCAGAAACGTAGATTGATGGCACAAACGTGGGTTGAGGGAAACGTGTGAGAAACATGGAAAGAGTAGTTTTAGAAGGGAAGGAGGCAATTATCGTCCCACACATGCCTATCGTTCTAGCAGGCATCTTCAGTAGACGTGATTGGTGCGTACACTACACGCACCAAACACCCCAACCCCTTTTATATGCTTTAAAAATGTTTTAAAACCTTAAATTGTCAATTTAATTAATTTAATAGACATTGAATTAATTTCAACTCCTAATAAAATTGAAAAGTGATCTACTAATTTTTGAAAAAAAATTTCAAAGGGAATTTTTTTAGGAAAATTTTGGAATTTAATTTAATTTTTTAAGAGTTGAATTATTAAATTAAATTTATTATCAAATCAATAATTAGAATCAAACAATAGTTTTAAATAATTTCTTTCATAATTGGATTATATTTGAAATTATAAATATAATGAGATTATATTTTTGATGAGATCGAAAAAATTTTATAATTTTAAATTCCTCAATAACATAGTAAGTACACGCTATGAACGTGATAGTTATCTTCCATTATTTGAGAAAAAAACCATAATTCTGTTTATTGTTTAGCTTGTTGAGTAAACTCAAGGTTACTTTAACCCATTTATGTTTTATCTTAAATTAATGGTTTTACTTAACTAAAATTGTATGATTTGAATGAGTAAACTTATGATCATAAAAATTTAGACACAGGGATAGGAATAATAGGATATATTTTGGCAAAAGTTGTCACTTAACAGTAGTAAAAGTCACATAAGATGTGATTGAAAAGTTGTTTTCTACCTAATTTATTTTCAGTTGGTTTGTTAAGCAAACTCAAGATCAATTAATTTTAAATAGGATCCTAGCGTACTAAGAAATTATTTGATAATTTTTCGATATAATAGTAAGGGTTATTATTTTCTAGAAAATAGTGGGAGTAATCAAATAATTTTAAAGTCCTTATTTTATTTGCTTTTAGGATATTAACTAATATATGCGCCTTTTTGTCATATTTATATAAATATAATGCCTTGGAAAGCAAGTGTATTTACATATAACTTAATTTTCTTTCAGTAACTTTTGTAATGAAAATATTTATTATTAATAAAACAAAAGAGTTTTGTTTTATTTGTATTAGCATTACATAACTAATCATAAGGTACCAAGATTCTTTTGTAAGTAATATACATATACATGGAGACGTATGAGAAACATGTATATTAATAGAATCTAAATTCATTGATTCACAATTGAATAATCAAGTTGGTTGCTTGATTATGTTTTAGATTGTAATGTTGTGATTTATCTCCGTGCAAGTAAAGGATTTTACTTCAATATCATGATAGTAGTTGACTATCAATAATGGCAATATTAAATGAATCTAGAATCACGTATATTTTCAAAGCATAGAGTAGGTCGTTACTTTAATCTTAAAACATACACCTTTATATTCTTTTATTGTGAACCACAATCTTGATAAGTATTGAACTCATATGTGTTTCATTATAATTCTTGATAAGATCGAAAAGGGTTTTTATAGAATATCAATCCAGTGTCTACATGTTAGAGTTATTAATTGAAACATGTATTAAGGAACATTCACTCAAATAAAGACTTTATAACGATATCATCACTTATAGATGTTTTACAGAGATTGGTGATTAAACTGACACTAGTAATTTGATAGACTAGCTACATATCAAGTCTTAACACCAAGACGAGATCTTGTATGCTAATCACCATATAGAGTGAAGTGGGAGATCTAGAAGGAAAAGCCAACAAAAGGGCAAAACGGTAATTTTAACCTTTATTGTGTGAATGGCTATAATATGGTTCATAATAGAGTTTTCAATTGGAAATCTTATTTGAAACATGTGTTCTCATAATATTTAGTAGTTCAAGAGTTCAACTAATTATCTTTAGTGGAATGACATTTGGATAATAAGCTAGAATTAATTATAATGAGATTAAATTAATTTCAGACTTATTAGAGCTTAAATTATATAAGTCCAATTAAATTCCCCACTTAGCGTCTAGGAAGGTTATCAAGCAAAGTATATAAATAGAAGTTATGGGGAATAAGAAAGAAGAAAGGACCGAATTAGATTAGGAATAATAATACCAAAACAATTTAATTAAGAGTTAATTGAATTGTGTTTTAAGCTTATGATTAAATATTGGGCTTATTCTAATTAAGTGTTAATTAGAAGCCCAAAGTGAACATTTAATATTGGGCTAAATTTTTGGTTTGATTTAATTAGTTATCTTAATTAAATTAAAACAAATGTTGTAAAAACAAAAAGGGAAGGCAAAAAACCGAAACTATATGATGTGGTTTTCAATTTTATGTAGCTAATTTTTATAGCTGCACATTTAGCATTTAATTGCTAAATATAAAGTGAGTTTTTATCATGCATCATCATCATTAAATGGTTTTATGGTGTCTTCATTATATGCTTTAATTATCTTATCATTAAATGGTTTAATGGTTATCATTTAATGTTGGCATGTAGAAAAACTTGTAAACCTTTTAACATGCTTTTGATTAAAGAAGGGAGTATTGCATTTGATGTTCTCTCTCCCTTCTTTCAATTGTTAACCAAAAATGAGTGTCTTGCTTTTGGTTTTTTGTCTTTTCATTTAGCCGTATCAAACAAATGAGAAGGTCTCCTTTATTGCTCTCTCTTTAATTTTTGAGAAAGAGAAAGAGATGGTGCATTGGTTGGAATTACGCACTTGTTTCTTTCATGATCGAAATTAGCAAAGAGAGAGTCTCTTAATTTTGGTTCTTTCAACTAGGGAAAACTTCTACAATATTTTTTCTCCTTTCCCACTAAAGGATTTTGCTAACCAAGTTATCCATGGAAAACAAGTGGTAGATCAGATTGGTTGAAGATACAATAGTAAGGAAAGGATACTATAGCGAGGAGTCAAAGCTATAGCTAAGGAGTCAGTAAAATTTCTATCATCTTTTATGTTATTTATTTTTTTAATACCATATCATGTATGGATTAAACATGTTGATTTGGTTATTATGCTTCCACTGCACTTTGATTTTGAAAAAAGTTTTTGAAATCTACCGTTTTAGCCAAATCTAGTATGCTTTTGTTATCGATCCAACAATTGGTATCATAGCCATTTTATTATACATGATTTCGATTCCTATACGTGATGCATGGGTTGGAAATTAAATTTTTTATGTTGCATATTTTTATGTGATAGAAATATATATGTTGTATATTTTGCTCTTTTGGTCGTCCACAGAATATAGTTTTATCTTGTAAGTTTTCTTCGTTTGGTTTGTAACAAGGAAGGTGGCCTATCATCATTATGTTTCCTCCTTGGCTTCATTTTTCTGTTTCCTTTGATTTTGTAATGTACAAATTTATGTAATATTGAAGATGGAGCAACCATGGATCGAACAAAGGATAGGCAATGGTTTTGTATATCCTTTGGTGTATTGGCAAAGTTTCGGTTTTATGAAAACCAAAGTGCTGGAAAATTTTTTTAACAAAGTTTCGGTTTTATGAAAACCAAAGTGCTAGAATTTTTGTTTTAACAAAGTTTTGGTTTTATGAAACACAAAGTGCTGGAATTTTTCTTTTCATATTGTCAAAATTTCAGTTTTGATGAAAAACAAGTGCTGAAATTTTTGTTTTCAAAGTGACAAAATTCGGTTTTATGAAAATGTCATTACACACTTTTAACCAAATGGACTAGTCATGTGAGTGAAGAGTTCGAAACAGAAGATGCAAGTCCAAAAAAAAATTTGGGCCAAGAGCCTTGTAATTAATTTTTATGTTCTAGGATGGATGATCAAAAGTAGTGTTATTATTCATGAGATGAATGGATGGGTGGATGCTAATAATAGGTGATATTATGTCATAGTATGCCATTTAGAATAATTGCTAAAGGCTTTGCCATGCATTCATTATGTATGAGATATATAATGAAACAATATAGGATGATTAATAAATTGCATCTAGACAAGATGGTATTTATTAAAACTTAAAGCTCGAAAAGATTAAGTGGGAAAGGATGCTCATGTGAGAGTCCACGTTCTCCATATGATGGTCCATTTGCATGTGGTGAAGTGTTACTCCTTAATGGAGCATATGAATCCTAGATCTTGCATGGTTTGGATCTCCTAAAGGATAAGTCAAATGATTGGTAGAAAATATGACCTCCCACCGAGGCCTGATTTGTAAGTACCTTTAATGGATGAATTGAATGGTTACACACTTAACATAATTTACCAATAACCTGCCCACCGTAGCTCTGTTGATAAATGTATGGACCAAATTATGGCGCTTCTCAAAAAGTTAGACATGAAGATGCTTGGTATTGTTTTGAGTAGGAGGGTTCCAGTTTTTCTTTTAATAGATAAGATGGTCCACCGTCACTTAGTCTATCATAGATGAGAAAAATAACCGTCATTTAAAGATTTATTTTTTAAGTTTTGTTAAATCTATCATCATGCATACATATATCATGGTTTTATATAAAGTTCCAATATTTTTTACTAATATGTTCGTTCTTTAATAATTTATATTTCAGACATAATCACCACCATATGAATCCACATACTTTGCTCTTGACTAATAAAAAATTAGAAACGGAGACAATTTTAATGAATGGAGACGTAACCTTGACATTGTTCTTCCATATGAACAAATTTTATGGGTATTAACGAAAAATAAGCCTGCATCTCCAAGTGGAAACTCAACTTCTGAGCAAGTCCACCAACATGAGCGATGGTAGAATGCTAATAAGACTACTAAGTGCTATATTCTAGCTTCTATCAACAGAATATTGTAAAAGAAAATTGCATGCATGAAATGCAATGATCCATCACCTATATGAGATGTTTGGTGTGAGTACCAGGTCTATAAGGGTGAAAGTTATCCAATCCTTTCACAATCTCATATAAAAGCTTAGAGAATCGGTGTGGGATTACATGCTTATGGTAACCTCTATGGTTACTGAGGCTGAGATGTTTGGGGCAGACATAGATGCAGAAATGCAGATGATTATGATCATCAACAACTTAAACTCTTCTTGTCAGCAGTTTAAGTTAGACTATGAGCTCAACAACAAGGATTACACCTTGAGTGAGTTGGTAAATACCCTCTAGAGTACAGAGAAGATATTAAATATTAAGGCTAATAGGCCAGAAGCTAATATAGCATCTTTTTCTAAGCCCAAGAGTAAGGGTAAGCAAAAAAAAGGGTCTAATGAAAAAGAAGGCTCAAATAGGGGTCAAGGACCAACCCATGAAAAAGAAGGCCAAAGAGGACACTAAAGGAAAGTGTTTCCACTGTGGTGAGAAGGGCCACTAGAAAAGAAACTATACAGCCTACCTTGAGTCCCTAAAAAGCAAACAAGGTATGGGTTTCCTAAGTTTTTTAGGAACTAGAAATGTGGTAGATTCATCTAATTCTTAGATATTAGATTCAAGAGTCACTAACCATGACTATAATTCTTTGCAGGATTCCAGCAAAGGAAAGACTACCTAAAGGTTAGTCTCAAGTCAAGATAGCAAATGGATCCTATGTTTCAGCAAAATCAGTGGGAATAGTTATCTTAGACTTTATTAGTGGTCATAGGTTATATTTGGAGGATGTATATTACATCCCAATGATTACAAGGAACATGATTTCTATTTTTTGTCTAATAAAATCTGGTTGTTTCTTATATTTTGAAAGTATTGTTTCAATACATGAGAATAAGGATTTTATTTGTAATGCAATAATTAAACAGGGATTGTTCTTTATAGAACCTATGATAGGCTCACTAAACACCACATAATTAATAAAACCAATACAATCTAATGAATCTAGCATTAATTCAAAATATTTGTAGCATTTAACAATGGGTCATATCAATTAGAAAAGACTTGACAGGTTAGTGAAGGATGGGATCCTTGTGGGCTTAGATAATGATCCATTACTCACCTGTGAATCTTGTATTGAAGGAAAAATGACTAAGGCCCCATTTGCTTCTAAAGGAAACAGATCTAAATTTACATTGGACCTAGTACATGCTGATGTATGTGGGCCCATGAATGTACAAGCTAGAGGAGGTTATGAATACTTGATAACCTTTACAGATGATTACTCTAGACATTGATATTTGTATTTGATGCATAAAAAAAGTGAGTCCTTTGAAAAGTTCAAAGAATTCAAATCTGAAGTTGAGAAGCAACTAGATAAGTCATTAAAACAACTTCAATCAGATCGAGATGGTGAGTACTTATCTGGAGAGTTCCAATAATTTCTAATTGACAATGGAATTGTTTCCAACTTATCAGCTTCTCGAACACTTTAATAGAATGGTGTAGTAGAGAGGAGGAATAGGACTCTATTAGAAATGGTAAGATCATTGATGTCCTACGCTAGCCTTCCAGAATCGTTCTTGGGATATGCCATACAAACGGTAACTTACCTTCTTAACCTTGCTCCATCCAAATTGGTGCCTAAAACACCTGAGGAGTTATGGACTAGCAGAGTGCCTTCATTACAACACTAAAGGACTTGGGGCTACCTAGCCCATGTTCTAAAGCTTGAATCCACAAAGATGGAACCAAGGTCAGAAGTATATTTGTTTATAGGATATCTTACGAGCACACGAGGGTATTATTTTTACAGTCCTCAAGACATGAAGGTATTTGTGTCGACAAATGCAACCTTCTTAGAGGAAGAATTTATGAGAAATCACAAAGAAAGAAGTGAAGTAGTACTAAAGGAGTTAGCTATTTCATCCAAGCCAAAAGTTGATTTGGATATAGCAAAACAAGCTGTCGAAATGGATTCAAAAGTTGAATCGGAAGAGCAACCTGAACATTAAGTAGTGCCTAGACATATTGGGAGGGTTGTGAGACAACTAGATAGGTATCTAGGTCTAGGAAAAGGCATAATTGCCATCTCAAACTAAGGAGAAACGGATCCCATTACGTATACACAGGCTATTAATGATATTGATGCAGAAAATTAGCCCAAGGTAATGGAATTGAAAATAGATTCCATATACACCAATGAAGTCTAGAGCGTTATAGATCTACCACCAGATGTAAAAGCCATAGGGTGTAAATGGATCTACAAAAGGAAAAGAGTATATGATGGAAAGGTAGAGACTTTTAAAGCTAGATTGGTAGCTAAAGGCTATGCTCAAAAGGAGGGTATAGACTATCAGGAGACTTTTTCTTCGGTTGCTATGCTTAAGTCTATCATAATTCTTTTGGTCATAACAGCCTATTTTGATTATAAAATATGGCAAATGGACGTCAAAACTGCATTTCTTAATAGGGATCTTAAGGAGATCATTTATATGGCCCAACCAGGACGATTCGTTGAGCTAGGTAATGAGCATAAGGTATGTAAATTGCAGAGGTTCGTTTATGGACTTAAGCAAGCATCTAGGTCTTGGAAAATTAGGTTTGATAATTCTATCAAAACCTATGAGTTCATACAAAACCTAGATGAACCTTATGTCTATAAAAGGATATAAGAAGGCATGGTTATTTTCCTAATTCTGTATGTAAATGACATTCTTCTCATTGGGAATGATGTAGAAATGTTATCTACGGTCAAAGGATGGCTAACTGAACAATTCTCAATAAAGGATTTAAGAGAGGCTAACTATGTTCTAAGGATCAAACTTATTCGTAAAAACAAACAGATAGCCTTGTCTCAATTAACCTACATTGAGAACATGCTCAATAAGTTTTCCATACAGAATTCCAAGAGGGGTTCACACCTTCTAGACATGGAATCAAACTTTCAAAGGAGCAAGTACCTAAGACCCAAAAGGAGGTCGAACGCATTCATAACATTCTGTATGCTTTGGCAATTGGAAGTTTAATGTATGCTATGCTTTACACTAAATTGGATATCTGTTATACAGTGGGACTAGTAAGTAGATTCTAGTCCAATCCAGGAATGGAGCATTGGACTGCGGTTAAGTGCATACTGAAGTATCTTCATAGGACGAAGAACTTAATGCTTATTTACTTTGGAAGTAACCTTATTCTGACAAGATATACAGATTCTAATTTCCAATCAAATGTTGATGCAAGGAAATAAACTTCTGGTTCTATATTTGTTTTACGAGCTAGAGCCATAATCTGAAGGAGTGACAAGTAATCTTATGCTGCTGATTCGACTATGGAGGTCGAGTATGTTGTTGCTTATAAAGTAACAAAAGAAGCAGTCTAGCTACATAAATCCTTAAATGATTTGGAGGTAATTCCTGTGGCAAGAAAGGCCATTACACTTTATTTTGATAATAGTAGGGCAGTGTCTAATTTTAAAGAACCTCAAAACTATAAAGCTGCCAAAAATATTGAGAGAAAGTATCATCTTATAAGGGAGTATCATCTCATAAGGGAGATAATACAATGTGGTGAGGTGAATGTGCTAAAGATTCCCACAGAGCAAAACCTTGCTGATCCATTTACAAAGACGCTATCTCAAAAGACTTTTGAGGGTCACATAGTAGGGATGGGAATGAGGGATATGTCGAACTTACTTTAGGGTGAATGAGAGATTCTTGGAGTTACGTAAATATAGTGCCCTAGAAAGCAAGTGTATTTACATATAACTTAATCTTCTTCCACTTACTTTTATAATGAAAATATTTATTATTAATAAGACAAAAAAGTTTGGTTTTATTTGTATGAGCATTATATAACTAGTCGTAAGGTACTAAGATTCTTTTGTCAGTAATAAACATATACATGGAGATGTATGGGAAACATGTATATTATTAGAATCTAAATTAATTGATTCATAGTTGAATAATCAAGTTGATCGCTTGATTATGGTTTAGACTGTAGTGTTGCAATTTATCTCCATGCAATTAAAGGAGTTTACTTCAAGGGAATGATGAGTTTCATATCATAGTAGTAGTTGACTATCGATAATGGCACTATTAAATGAATATGGAATCGTATATGTTTTTCAAAGAATAAAATAGGTCGTTACTTTAATCTTAAAACATACACCTTAGTATTCTTTTATTGTGAACCACAATCTTGATGAGTGATGAACTCGTATGTGGATCATTATAATTCTTGATATGATCGGAATGGATTTTTATAAAGTATCAATCCAATGTCTACATGTTGGAATTATTAATTGAAATATGTATAAGGGAACATTCACTCAACTAAAGAGTTTATAATGATATCATAACTTCTAGATGTTTTACGAAGATTGGTGATTAAACTGACATCAGTAGTTTGATAGGCTAGTTACACATCAAGTCTTAACAACAAGATGAGATCTTCTGTGTTAATCATCATATAAAGTGAACTGGGAGATCTAGAAGAAAAAATCAACAAAAGGGCAAAACAATAATTTTATCCTTTATTGTGTGGATGACTATAATATAGTTCATAATAAAGTTTGCAATTGGACATCTTATTTGAAACATATGTTATCATAATATTTAGTAATTCGAGAGTTCAACTAATTGTCTTTAGTGTAATGATATTTGGTTAATAAGCTGGAATTAATTCTAATGAGATTAAATGAATTCTGGGCTTATTAGAGCTTGAATTATATAAGTCCAATTAGATTCCCAACTTGGCTTCTAAGAATTTTATCAAGTAAAGTAAGAAATATAAATAGAGGTTACTAGAAATAAGAAAGAAGAAAGGACCTAATTAGATTCGGAATAATAATATCGGAATAATTTAATTAAGAGTTAATTGAATTAAGTTTTAAGCTTATGATTAAATGTTGGGCTTACTCTAATTAAGTGTTAATTAGAAGCCCAAAGTGAAAATTTAATATCGAGATGGATTTTGGATTGATTTAATTAATTAGATTAATTAAATTAAAACAAATGTTGTAAAGACAAAAAGGGAAGGCAAAAAATCGAAACTATATGATGTGGTTTTCGATTTTATGTAGCTAATTTTTATGGCTACACATTTAGCATTGAATTGCTAAATATAAGGTGAGTTTTTATCATGCTTCATCATCATTAAATGGTTTAATGGTGTCTTCATTATATGGTTTAATGATCTTATCATTAAATGATTTAATGGTTGTCATTTAATGTTGGCATGTAGAAAAACTTGTAAACCTTTTATCATTCTTTTGATTAAATAAGGAAGTAATGCATTTGATGTTCTCTCTCCCTTATTTCATTTGTTAACCAAAAATGAGTGTCTTGCTTTTGGTTTTTTGTCTTTTCATTTAATGATATTAAACAAATGAGAAGGTCTCATTTATTACTCTCTCTTTCATTTTTTTTAAGTGAAAGAAGTGGTAATCACCCTCTCCTTCTTCCTTTTTCCGTAATTGGTAATGAGAAGAGTTTCTCATTTTCTTTCTTTCAATTAAGGAAATCCTCTTTAATATTTCTTCTCCTTTCCCACCAAAGGATCTTATTACCTAAGTTGTTCAAAGAGAACAAGTGGTAGATCGGATTGGTTGAGGATACAATAGCATGGAGAGGATAGCACAACAAGGAGTTAAAGCCGTAGCAAAGGAGTCAGTCATATTTTGATCTTGTTCTTATGCTATTTATTTTTCTAATACCGTATCATGTATGGATCAAACATGTTGACTTGGTTATTATGCTTCCGCTATGTTTCGATTTTGGAATTTTTTTTGAAATCTACGTTTAGCAAATCTAGTATGCTTTTGTTTTCAATTTAACAAAACAATCATATAAAACGAACATGTTAGGATCAATGGTGAGCAATATTGATTTAAAGGTGGTAGATATTAAAGAATTGACTAATTGAAACATAGAGGATATCTTTATCATTGAAAGTCAAGAGAAGGATAGATGAATGAGTGCTATAATGAAGGACATCAACTATGCTTGTCTTGACTCAAAAAGTATACATAATTTAGCGATAAGTTAATATGCAATGAAAAAAAAGAGAGGCCACTGAAAATAAAGTATGTACATCCAGTATTGGTAAATGTCTAATTAGAAGACCTAGACAATTGAGATCCATAAGGTCAAACATTGCATCATTTAAATAAAGGATAAAAGAGTAAGCCGATAAATATTCACCTTTATTTCCTAATTAGAATTTTTAATATTATAATTATTTACATTTCTACAAACAAATAAAGGATATTAATAACATTTAGAAAAGTTAGCGAGTACACTTATTTTATGGTTTTTCACTTAACATATTGGTTCCTAAATTGTCCCTGTATTTGGAAACATGGTACTTGAATCATTCCAACTCAAAATTACTACAGTAAGTACTAACTACACTAAGTACCAAAGAACATAAAAATACTCAAAATACAAGTTAAATACTCTCCAAATTATGCTAAGAACATAAAGGAATTAGCATATATAAGGATAATGAAGAAGAAAGAGTTTTCATAATAAGATACAAGGAACTATGTTACTAAACCTAATGGGAGTATGAAGTTTGAAGTCATGCATTTTACAGACAATTCAGTTTTTATTTAGAATCAACAAACCATCATTTTAGAATTTAAGGATTAACAAGAATTCCATTAAGCATGCAATGAATTATATATTATAGTGAACTGACACTACAAACATGATTATTATTTAAAGAGTTATAAATATTCTGTAAAACTCATTAGTGATGAAAAATTTTGACTAAAGACTAAAAATTTGTAGCTCATATTAGCTACTTTGATCAATAAGAAGCCTAGAAGAAGGGATAACGGTGAAGAACCATAAAATTCAAACATATAGATCAAGTTAGGAGCAATTATGAGATGACAA
>JANSVA010000004.1:8542757-8558293 GCA_025504915.1 Erythroxylum reticulatum
AATATATCTGAAACACTTTCAATGATTCTATCCCATTCAAAAATGACCAAAATACCCTTTCCAATTGGTGAGGGAATGTTACACTGTCAAAAGCTAAGTGTGGGGGAAGTTGATATGTATTTAATTGTTAATATTTCTAATCATTTGCACTTAGCGATTACTAAAATAAAGATTCTTAAAATACTCACTTTAATTCATATATGATTTTAGGTACAATTTATGAGCAAATGAATTAAAATGAATTGAAAGCACAATATATGGGTCATTTTCTAATATTTATTTTTGCCTGTCTTTAAGGAGGAAGAAGAGGAAAAAAAAGACACGAAATATAAAACAATTGTCGAAGATGAAGGTAACATGATTTTGCATGCATTGGACTTCAAACAGCAAATAATGAGCAAAACGACAACGTATATGGGAAGTTAAGAAAGAACAAAACGCTGCACACAATGTTGGAAGCGTTACGTTGTGCGCAGGCTGTGTGGAAACGGTGAGCGTTTTACTCAAAACACATGAGAAGACACAGCACAACAAAGAGATGACTGAGGGCCTAAGGGGTTGCAAAATTAAATCGTCTAATCAACAAACAGTAGGGAGGAGAATAGTGGAGGCGTAAGAAACAGTGAAGGCATGAAGAGGGGAACAGGCGTGAAGCAAGTCTGCAGCTTGGTGGCTGTGGCTTGGCTTGGAGATGCTAGAGAGTTCGCGCTAGCATGGAAAAGGGCAAGCATAGTGAAGAGAGAGCTTAGAACCAAAAACTCATATGCTTATTCGTCAAATTAATCAACAGTAAAACTGAGAGAAGCTTACAATGGTGAGGAGAAGTCAAGGGTTTTTTCCTAGGAATTAGAATGGGGGCTAAAGCAAATTTCCGGGACACCAGTTCAGAGGTGACATTGATGCCGACGACCTAGGTTAAGTATTTTTTATTATTTTATTGTTTCTTTCTCTCATTAGGAATTAATTGAGTTATCCTATGCTTGTTGATTTGGGTATTATGTATGGATAATTGAATTTTCATTATCATTCAGTTATTTGCATATGAAACAGTTAGGTGTTGTGAATTGATGATTTTAATGCATTCGTTGAATTGTTAATTTCAAGCCCATTTCTAAAATTTTGATATAATCCGTAATTGTTATGTTGAAATTCATGTGTAGCGACTAATGATTCGTAATTATTAGGGATAACATGACCTAGGTTAAACAACGTATCATATATGGTTGTTGCCTTGATTAATCGGTTTTCCTAATTCCTAATTCGTATCCCAGGTTGTTTTGTGGTTAGGTTTAATTAATGATCGTATCTTCATTAAACAAAACCTAAGGGAAAACTTGGGTTAATTTTTAACCTACAATTAATGATTGCTATTAGAGGTTAAAGAACAACAAATTAATGAAATATGCTTAATTAGGGTGTAGATCGGGATTAAACCAAAGAATCGGGTCCTTACCAAATTTCCCAATTTTATCATTTTTTGCATGTTTTCGTTAATTTGATTTTATCAGTTAGTTTTATTTTACTTTCTTCTTTCAAAATCCAAAACCCCCCTTTTTCCTAAACACCAGTTAATTTCATTTCATAAAATTTACACACACTCTCCGTGGGATCGACCTATACTCACCACTATTATAATAGTAGTTTAGTGTAATGACGTGCGGTCCATTTGGTTGTCTAAATTATGTTCTGAATTGTTTATGATTCTAAATTGGATTGTGTTGATTCCAGACACTGAAGATCTGATGAAAAATGTTATTGGGACTATGACATTTGAAGTGCTCCTTAAATGTGAATTTAGAATGACTATATGTTTACTCAATATAATTGTTAAATGTTGAACCAAGGTTCAATGATAATTTTGATTTTAACTGTGAATGAATGATTGAATATGATTGATGCATTCCATTACATGAATGCATAATCAGATAATGAGAGTTGTGACATGAGTAGCCACCGAAAAATGAGCTTTAAGCTCAAATTGTGATTAGTAGCCAAAGGCTTGTTCTGTTTAATGAGCTCTATATCCCCAACAGATAATGGAAAGCATCAATGAGCCCAGTATCCAAATGGATACGGAACAGTACTAATAAGCCTGATATCCACAATAAATACGAGACAGTTTAGGCACTCAGTCACAACAACATAAAAATTGAAAGTGAGTCTCACAAGCAGTTGCATGTACACTATATATATGTGTTTGACTAACTGAAGTATAATATGGTCATGTATTTGAATAAAAATGGGATATGTGATGCTTTATGCCAAACAAAAAGACTTGAATTATGTGTTTACATATGTTGATATGTTATATGAATTGAGTGAACCATCGAAGATGGTTACATCACTGAATTCGCAAAACTCATCAAAATTGCAACATTGATATTTCAGGTATAAGAGAGGACATTAGCGACAAAGAGACTCTACAAAAAGCATAATTATTGTACTTTTGTGAAGAAGAATGGCTCAAAGGTCGCTCAGCTGAGACTAAAGGATCTAGTTAGACATTTTAATTAATTCCTCTTTCATGTAGCATGTTTTGTATTAGGTTTGGATCATTGTACATATTTATAAGTTACTAAAAAGCTATAATGTATATATATAGTTTTTTTATGAAATGAAATGAGGATTTAGTTTTTAAAAATGGTGACATTTATGTATTTATAATGATGCCATGATTAAGGAATTGTAGTTACTACTCGAACATGCCATTATTATAGGTTATGTACTAAAATATCCTGAAAATGTTCTAGTATGTACCCTATGATAGTGGGATGATATAAGGGGGGTCCTAGTTTTTCTTTTAATGGATAAGATAGCCCATTGTCACTTAGTCCATTATAGATAAGAAAAATATCTGTTGTATAAAGATTTAAGTTTTATAAGTTTTGTTAAATCTATCATCATCCATTCATGCATTATGATATTATACAAAGTACTAATATTGTTGACTAGTATGTTCATGCTTTAATAATTTATTTTTTTGGACATAATCACCACAATATGAATGCACTCACTTTGCTCTTAACTAATAAGAAACTGGAAAATGGAGACAATTTTAATGAATGGAGATGTAACCTTGACATTGTTCTTCAATATGAATAAATTGTATCGGTATTAACAGAAAACGAGCCTGCACCGCCAGGTGGAAATTCAACTTCTAAGCTAGTCCAACAACATAAGCGATGGAAGAATCTTAATAAGAATACTAAGTGCTATATTTTGGCTTTTGTCAACGGAATGATGCAAAAGCAAATTACATGTATGAAAATTGCTGGTGTAATGGTCCATGACCTACATGAGATGTTTAGTGTGAGGACCAAGTCTGCAAGGGTGAAAGTTATCCAAACCTTTCATAATCTCAGACAAAAGCCTGTTGAACTAGTGCAGGATTACATACTTAAGGTAATCTTTGCAGTTGTTGGGGATGAGATGCTTGAGGAGGATATGGATGTAGAAACGCAGATGATTATGATCATCAATAGCTTAAACTCTTATTTTCAGCAGTTTAAGTTGGAATATGAGCTCAACAACAAGGATTACACCTTAAGTGAGTTGATGAATACCCTCCAGAGTATGGAGGAGATATTAAATATGAAATCTAATGGTCCAGAAGCTAATGTAGCATCTTCTTATAAGATCCAGGGTAAGGGCGAGAAAAAGAAGAAGGTCCAATGAAAAAGAAGGCCCAACCTATGAAAAATATGGCCAAAGTGGACACTAAGGTAAAGTATTTCCAATGTGGTGAGTAAGGTCACTGGAAAAGAAACTATGTAGTCTACCTTAAGTCCCTCAAAATTAAGCAAGGTATGGGTTTCCTAAGTTAGATTTAGGAGCCACTAACCATGTTTGTGATAGGGTCATGCAAGCAGTAGATGTGGAGGATGCCTTTTCTTACACTAGAAGTTAGAAGTCTTATATTGCTTTTGGTTTCTAGGAAGGCAGACATACAGACACAGGACATGCAGACGTGAAGGATTTTTTTTCTTGCACTATCTTTTTGATATTTT
Organism: Erythroxylum reticulatum; assembly: GCA_025504915.1. NCBI lineage: Eukaryota > Viridiplantae > Streptophyta > Magnoliopsida > Malpighiales > Erythroxylaceae > Erythroxylum > Erythroxylum reticulatum. The sequence continues at coordinate 8,546,765 of JANSVA010000004.1, forward strand.
TGTTAGTTGTTTATTTGTTTCCAAATAATAAGCCATTAGTTTCGTTTCAAGTTATATGGGCAAATAATTCCTAGAATGTAGGAGATATTGTTTTAGAATTCCATTGTAAATATGATTGTAATCAATCTTGGTAAAGGAATAAAAAAACTATCGATTGTTTCCAAGTCTTGAGAGGACTCTATCAATTTGCAACTCTTTGCAGGGATTCCAGCACAGGAAAAGACTACATAAAGGCTAGTTTCAAGTTGAAATAGCAGATGGATCCTTTGTTATAGTAGAATTAGTGGGAGTAATTATCTTAGACTTTCCTAGTAATTATAGGTTATATTTGGAGGATGTATATTACATCCCAATTAATGTAAGGAACATGATTTCTATTTTTTATCTAATAAAATTTGCTTATTCCTTATATTTTGAAATGTTTTTTTTCAATATATAAGAATAGGGATTTTATCTGTAATGTGATAATTAACAAGGATTGTTCTTCAAAGAACCTATGATAGGCTCACTAAACACCACATAATTAATAAAACCAAGATAATCCAATGACTCTAGCATTAATTCAAAATAATTTTGGCATTTAAGAATGGGTCATATGAATAAAAAAAGATTTAATAGGTTAGTAAAGGATGGGATCCTGATGGGCTTGGATAATGATCCATTACTTACTTGTGAATCTTGTATTGATGGAAAAATGACCAAGGCCTCATTTCCTTCTAAAGGAAATAGATCTGAATCCATGTTGGACCTAGTACATACTGACATATGTGGGCTGATGAACGTACAAGCTAGAGGAGGTTATGAATACTTCATAACCTTTACAAATGATTGCTCTAGACATGGCTATTTTCATTTGATGCATAAAAAGAGTGAGTCCTTTGAAAAGTTCAAAGAATTCAAAGCTTAAGCTAAGAAGTAGTTAGGCAAACCATTAAAAAAGCTTTGAGCGGATCGAGGTGGTAAGTACTTATCTAGAGAGTTCCAACAATTTCTAATTGACAATGGAAATGTTTCCAACTTGTTAGCTCCTCAAGCACCTCAATAGAATTGTGTAGTAGAAAGGAGGAATAAGACTCTAATAGAAATGGTAAGATTAATGATGTCCTATGGTAGCCTTCCAGAATCGTTCTAGGATATGTTATCCAAATGAAAACTTATCTTCTTAACTTTTTCAATCCAAATCAGTGCTTAAAACACCTAGGAAGCTATAAACTGGCTGAGTGCCTTCATTACGACACTTAAGGACTTGGGACTGCCTAACCTATGTTCTAAGGAATGAATCTACAAAGACGAAACTAAGGTTAGAAGTATGATGTTTGCAGGATGTATTACGAGTACACGAGGGTACAGTTTTGTACAGTCCTTAGGACAAGAAGGTATTTATATCGACAAATGCAACTCTCTTTAAGGAAGAATTTGTGAGAAATCACAAAGGAAGAAGCAAAGTAGTACTAAAGGAGTTAGTTGTTTCATCTAAACCAATAGTTGAATTAGATATAGTAGAACAAGATGTCAAAAAGGATTCAAGAGTTGAATCAGAAAAGAAGCTTGAACATCAAGTAGTGCCTAAATGTAAAGGGAGGGTTATGAGACAACCATACAGGTATCTAGGTCTAGGAGAAGGCATAATTTCCATTTTAGACTAGGAAGAAATAAATCCCATTACTTATACACAGGCTATTAATGATGTTGATGCAGAAAAATGGCTTAAGGTAATGGAATTAGAAATAGATTCTATGTACACCAATGAAGTCTGAATCCTTGTAGATTTACCACCAGATGGAAAAGCCATAAGATGCAAATGGATCTACAAAAAGAAAAGAGGATCTAATGGAAAGGTAGAGACTTTTAAAGCTAAATTGGTAGCTAAAGGCTATCCTCAAAAGAAGGGTGTAGACTATAAGTAGACTTTTTCTCCGATTACCATCCTTAAGTCCATCAGAATTCTTTTAGCCATAGTAGGCTATTTTGATTATGAAATATGGCAAATGGACGCCAAGGATACATTTCTTAACGGGGAACTTAAGGAGACCATTTATATGGCCCAACCAAAAGGATTCGTTGGACCAAGTAACGAGTATAAGGTATGTAAATTACAAAGGTCCATTTATGGACTTAAGCAAGCATCTAGGTCTTCAAACATTGGGTTTGATAAGTCTATCAAAACCTAGATGAACCTTGGGTCTATAAAAGGATACAAGAAGGCAAGGTTACTTTCCTAATCCTGTATGTCGGTGACATTCTGCTCATTAGGAATGATGTAAGAATCTTATCTATGGTTAAGGGATGGTTGAATGAACAATTATCCATAAAGGATTTAGGAAAGGGTAGCGATGTTCTAAGGATCAAGTTTATAAGGGATTGTAAGAGCAGATTGATAGCCTTGTCTCAAATAACCTAGATTGAGAACATGGTCAATAAGTTTGTCATACTAGATTCTAGGAGGGGTTTCACTCCTACTAGATATGGAATCAAACTCTCAAAGGAGCAAGCACCTAAGACTCAAGAGGATGTCAAATGTATGCATAATATTCCATGTGCTTCGGTAATTGGAAGCTTAATATATGTTATGCTTTTCACTAGACCAAATATCTATTACGTAATGGGACTGATATGTAGATTCCAATCTAATCCAAGAATGGAGCATTGGACTACGGTTAAGTGTATACTGAACTATCTTTATAGGACGAAGAACTTAATGCTTGTTTACTATGGAAGTAACCTTATTTCGACAAGATATGCAAATTTTAATTTCCAGTCAGACATTGATTTAAGGAAATTAACTTCTAGTTCTATATTTGTTTTAGGAGGTGGAGCCATAGTCTAGAGGAGTGTCAAGCAATCTTGTATTGCTGATTCGACTATAGAGGCTAAGCATGTTGCTACTTGTGAAGCAGCAAAAGAAGCAGTCTGGGGCCAGTTCCTAAATGATTTGGAGGTATTTTCTGAGGTAGAAAAGGCCATTACATTTTACTTTGATAATAGTAGGGCAATGGCTAATTCTAAAGAGCCTTAGAACTATAAAGCTACCAAAACACATTGAGAGAAAGTATCATCTCATAAGGGAGATAATACAACAAGGTGAGGTGAATGTGGTAAAGACTCCCACAGAGCAAGACCTTGTTGAGCTACTGAAGATGCTGCCTCAAAAGAGTTTTAAGGGTCACCTAGCAGGGATGGGAATGATGGATATGTCAAACTTGCTTTAGGGCAAGTGGGAGTTTGTTGGAGTTATGTAAATATAGTGCCCTAGAAAGCAAATGTATTTTAATATAACTTAATTTTCTTCTAGTTACTTGTTGTAATGAAAATATTTATTATTAATTAAACAAAAGAGTTTGGTTTTATTTGTATAAGCATAATATAACTAGTCGTAAGGTACCAAAATTCTTTTGTAAGTAATATACATATACATGAAGATGTATGGGAAACATGTGTATCATTAGAATCTAACATAATTGATTCACAGTTGAATAATCAAGCTGGTCGCTTGATTATGGTTTAGATTGTAGTATTGCGATTTATCTCCATGCAAGTAAAGTAGTTTACTTCAAGCGAATGATGAGTTTCATATCAGGATAGTAGTTAACTATCGATAATGGCACTATTAAATGAATATGGACTCACGTATGTTTTAAAGAATAAAGTATGTCGTTACTTTAATCTTAAAACATATTCTTTTATTACAAACTACAATCTTGATGAGTGGTGAACTCATATGTGTTTCCTTATAACTCTTGATATGATCAAAATGGATTTTTACAGAGTATCAATCTAATGTGTACATGTTGGAATTGTTAACTGAAACATGTATCAGGGAACATTCACTCAAATAAAGAGTTTATAGTCAAATAATCACTTTTAGAGATTGATGATTAAATTGGTGCCATTATTTTAATGTACTAGCTACCCATGAAGTCTTAACATCAATATGAGATCTTGTGTGTTAATCATCATATCGAGTAAAACGGGAGATCTACAAAGAAAAGCCAACATAAAGGCAAAATGGTAACTTTATCCTTTATTGTATGGATGGCTATAATATGGCTCATAACAGAGTTTGCAATTGGACACTTATTTGAAAGATGTGTTCTCATAGTACTTAGTAATTCAAGAGTTCAACTAATTGTCTTTAGTGGAATGACATTTGGTTAACAAGCTGGAATTAATTCTAATAAGATTAAATAAATTCTAAGCTTATTGGAGCTTAAATTATCTATGTTCAATTAGATTCCCTACTTAGCTTCTAGGAAGTTTATCAAACAAAGTAAGAAATATAAATAGAGATTACCATAAAGAAGAAAGAAGAAAGGACCAAATTAGATTTGGAATAAAAATAATAATAATGAAACAATTTAATTTGGTCCTTCCTATTAATTAAATTGGGCATCAAAGCCTACGATTGAATGTTGGGCTTACACTAATTAATTGTTAATTAGAAGCCTAAATGAGCATTTAATATTGTCTTGGACTTTGGTTTGATTTGATTAATTAGATTAATTAAATTGAAACAAATTTGTTAAAGAAAAAGGAAGGGCAAATTTTGGTTTTATAGTCAAATGTGTAGCTGCACATTTAGCATTAAATTGCTAAATTTAAGATGGGTTTTTTATCATGCTTCATCATCATTAAATGGAGTAATGATCTTATCATTAAATGGTTTAATGGTTGTCTTTTAATGATGGCACGTAACCTTTTAGCATTCATTTTATTAAAGAATGAGGAGGTGCATTTTATGTACTCCCTCCATTCTTTCATCTTATAACCGAAAATGAGAGGGTCTCATTTAGGTTATTAGTATTTTCATATATCCATCTTAGACAAATGAGAGTGTCTCATTTATTGTTGATTAAAGAATGAAGTGATGCATTGATGCACATCACTTCTTTCTTTTAACTTTAACCAAAATTGAGAGAAAGAGAAGCATTATTATTGCAATTTTTACTCATTTTTTCCTCTTTTGTAGAGCCTAGTCGAAACTTGAATGAGAAGAGTCTCATTTTTGGCTTCTTTCAACTAAGAAAAATCTCTTCAATATTTTTTCTCCTTTCCCACTAAAGTATCTTATTAACCAAGTTGTCCAAGAAGAACAAGTGGTAGATCGGATTGTTCGAGGATACAATAACAAGGAGAGGATACATTAGCAAGGAGAGGATATAAAAGTGAGGAGTGAAAGTTATAGCAAGGAGTCGGTATAATTTCCATCTAGTTCTTATGTTAATTATTTTCATTATATCATATCATGTATGACTTGGCATGTTGATTTGGTTATTATACTTCCGTTGTGTTTTGATTTCGAAAATTTTTTTGAAATCTACTATTTTAGCTAAATCCAGTATGCTTTTGTTTTCAATCTAACAATATTCACAGATATTTTGAGGCTTAAGGTGTTCAACTACCACTTCTGACACCATCACAACCTCAATCCCTGATATATTTAACTGTTGATATATTTAATCATTTACACTTAGTGGTTAATGATACGAAAATGCTTAAGATACTCAATTTAATTCATATGTGATTTTAGGAACAATTTTGAAGCAAATAAATTCAAGTAGGTATCTTAAGCATTTTTGTACATTAACTGCTAAGTGTAAATCAAAGAAATTAAAGTGAGTCGAAAGCACTACATTTAGGTTGTTTTCTAAGGAATCATAATCTTTTGTCGCCATGGAGGAAGAATGATAAATATTGGAGCAAGTAATTAATGCCAAGAAAAATGATGTTTAAAATATAAATAATATTAAAGATGAAGCATGTGTTTAAGAGGGAAACAACCTACATTTTATGAGAGCAAAACAATATGGAAGAGGAGCAAAAGAATGAGTAAAATGACTCACTACAACTAAAATGGTAGTGCTGATAAGAGGTATAAGTAACAAAAATGCAGACATTTCATACCAAGATGAAATGTTACGAGACAACAGAAGGACATATGTTAAACGCATGCGTGCATGGTGTTAAATGCATGCATTGCACACATGCATTGGGTGTTAAACGCATGTAAATGCTACATTAAATGCATACGTTGGGCATTAAACGCCCGCGTATACTACATTAAATGCATGCAATACGCGTTAATCACAACATTCAAGAACAGTGAGGGGGGAGGTTTTAAACCAAGGATGAACAAGATGGTGGTCCCTTAAACTTATTTGTCACATCATAGCATTGTGAGAAGAAGAAATGTAGTAAAAGAGAGTTAGGTAAGACATTAATAGTGCCTTGGACCATAAACTTAATTCGTCAAATCAGTGAAGAGGGAAAGAGAAGAGAGATGCGCGAGAGAGGAGTAGAGGCACATTAATAAAGGGTCTTCGATATGGTTATCAATGGGGCTGAAATATTTTTCTAAGAGAGACTCATGGAAGGGTAACATCCCAATGCTGGTTCGAAGGTGACATCGACACCAATGACCCGACTTAAGTATTTTTTATTAATTTTTTGTTTCTTTCTCTCATTAGGAAATGATTGTGTTATCATATATTAATAGATTTGGGTATTACGTATGGATAATCGAATTTTTTTTATTTTTCGGTTATTTGTGTATAAACTTATTGGGATTTATGAAAATATAATTTTGATACTTTCACTGAATTATTTAATTACAAACCCATTACTAGAATTTTGATATAATCTATAATTGTTATGTTGAAATTCATGTGTAGCGAATAATGATTCATAATCATTAGGGATAACATGATTGAGGTTAAATGATGCATCATATGTAGTTGTTACCTTGATTAATCAACTTTCCTAATTTGTAATGCTACTGCCTAATTAAATCTAGAGATCGTATCCTAGGTTATTCAGTGGTGATATTTAATTAACGATCGTATCTTGATTAAACAAAACCTAAGAGAAAACTCAAGTTAATTATTAACCTACGATTAATAGTTACTAGGAGAGGTTAAAGAACAACAAATCAATGAAATATGCTTAGTTAGGGTGTTGGCCAAGATTGAACCAAAGAACTAGGTCCCTACCAAATTCCCCACTTTTATCATTTTTTGCATGTTTTCTTTCATTTGTTTTTATTAATTAATTTCATTTTGTTTCCTTCTTTCAAACAACCCAAAACCCCCCGTTAAACCCAAGCATCATCTATTTTCATTTCATGAACTTTGCACAAACTCTATGTGGGATTTACCTAGACTCACCACTGCTATAGTAGTAGTCTAGTTATTTTATTTTGACTAGCATTATGATGCACTGTTAATTTTAGCATTGTCGTCGGGGAGCGCGCTGTTTTAGTTTTTGTTTATGATTTAATTGGTATATTGTATATATTTGTTCGTAATTGATTTCTTTTCTGTTATTTTGTGAACTTTTAATTGTTTGTTTCGTGTTTGAAAAAAATTCGATATGGACGGAAGTAATTTCTTTTATAACTCATATTCTTAATCCTATAACAATTTTTGGACTGATCAACCTAACCTTTACTATGGATGGGATAATCATCATAATTACTTCCATAATAGTTTGTAAGACACAACAATTCCTATGCGGACCATAAGCTTAGTAACAAAACTCAGGTATGTTTCTAGAATAAATGCTTAATAATATGGATGCTAATTATCATCAAATTCAACAGGATGTACAATAGTTTCAACATAACATCCAACAGTTGTTTTAACAAGGTGTACAACAAATCTGATAGGATGCCCCACAATTCTAGTAAAATGCATTATCTCAATGGGGAGATATCAATCATATAGAATTGTAAAGTGAAGAGGAGCAGTTGTATCAACCTAAGGTGTACCCAATGGACATTTCTGCAAAAACTTTATAACGTGATGAGGAGCTTGAGAATTTTGAGGTCAACACTCAACAAATCGCTTATGTCGAAGAAGTTGAGAAGGAGCTCCAAGATGAAAGGGACACATTTTTTAGCTCGGAAATAAGTACCGAGTCTATGATTATTTTTTAGACAAACTCTTTACCTTTACATAACAGATTGGAGGAATTAAATGGTGAAGAAAAAGGTGAAGAGATGTTCAAAATATTTCTGGAGTGTATAGACTCAATCGAGATTGAGAATCTGAGGATAGGGAAAACACTGAATGAGGATGATTATCAACTAAGGCCCTATCTTGAGATGGTTTTTTCATAAACTATATTAGTCAAATAACCTACCCTATTGACATGGTTTTTCCCTTGTTAATCCCCTTTGAACTTTATATCTTTCTTTTTGTATAAACCACATTTTATGCTATTAAACTTAATCAAATGTCCTAACCCAGGCCACAAAGCTAGTGGAACATTTATGATTGATGAGTTTGTGGATGTACAAAATTCTAAATATAGGCGTATACATATGTGAGAATTGGTTATAATGTTAGGATGTTGTTTTATATCTTATCATTGAAATTCCCATGTTAATGTAGTTTCTTTTAATTCTAAAAAAAGAAATAAAGGGAAAGAAAGAAAAGAGAAAAAAAGAACAAGAAAAGAAATGAAAAAGAAAAGGAAAGAAAGAAAGAAAGAAAGAAAATTAAAAAATTTTGTTTAAATAAATTTATCAAGGAGGAAGTGCATATAAATTTGCAAAGTTATTCATGTTGAATATGAGGTAGATGTTAGCTTGGAAGGTTCACTCTTGTGGTTTCAATATATTTTTGGCATCAATTGTATGAGAGATTCCTTTAGTTTGGAATATGTTTCATGTGGTTTGTGTATGAGAGTTGAAATGAGTTGAGAAATATAAGTGCGCATTCGTCATAGCTAACGGTACCTAGTTTTGTATGAGTGTGAACTTGTGCACTTGATGTCATATTGAGTCTTTTATTTGTTTCACTAGTTTTAGTGACTTTTATGCTACTTGACTTAAATACATCACACCTTACCTTTGCCCACATTCCCTAAAAAGTCTTTTTATTCATAATTTTGCATGTGAACATTAGCGATGGAGAAATGAAATGATATGCAAAGTTATGGATTGTCATGATCATAAATGGTGTTGAGTGTACCCATACATATATTTTATTTAAACACATTTTTTGAGTCTACCATTAGATTACTAAATTTTGAAAGATGATGAATTTTGATTGATTATGTGTAAAAGCTTGAAATGTTGACTTCTTGTTATGATTTTTGAAAGTCATCTATCTTTGTTTATGATTATAAGTTCTTAGAAAATATAGGAATTGAGGAAATGTTTCGAGACTTTGAACTTAATTTGGATGTTTTGACTAAGGATGGACAAAAGCTAAGTGCGGGGGAAATTGATATGTGTTTAATTGTTGATATATTTAATCATTTGCACTTAGCGATTAATGATACAAAAATGCTCAAGATATTCCCTTTAATTCATATGTAAATTTAGGCACAATTTCGAGCAAAGAAATTAAAGTGAGTCGAAAGCACTACATTTAGATCATTTTTTGAAAAATCACAATCTTTTTTCATCATGGAGAAAGAATAATAAATATTGGGGCTAGTAATTAATGCCAAGAAAAATGAGACATATGTTAAAAATATAAAGAAGATTAAAGATGAAGCATGCGTTTAAGGGGAAAACAGCCTACATTTTATACAAGAAAAACAATGTGGAAGAATAGCAGAACTATGAGTAAAATGACTCACAAGCCAAGTAAGGAAAAAAACCAAAATGACAGTGTAGATGAGAGGTAGAAGTAGCAGTAACACAGACGATTTACACCAAGATGCAATGTTACAATACGGCAGAAGGACATGTGTTACATGCTTACGTACGCTGCATTAAACGCATGCTTATATCGCGTTAAACGCATGCATATCTTTCCTGAAATGCATGCATTCAGCGTTAAATGGAGAGAGGAGTGGACGTGTAGTGATAAGTGGTCTTCGGTAGGGTTATCATGGGGGCTAAAAAAATTTTCTGAGAGAGACTTGTAGAAGTGTAACATCTCGATATCAGTTTGGAGGTGACATTGATGCCAATGACCTCGGTTAAGTATTTTTTTATTATTTTGTTGTTTCTTTCTCTCATTAGAAATTAATTGTGTATGGTTTCATTAATTCGTTTAACTACAAACTCATTGTTAGAATTTCGATATAATCCTTACTTGTTATTTTGAAATTCATGTGTAGCGACTAATGATTTGTAATCATTAGTAATAACATGACCTAGGTTAAATGGCACATTATATGTGGTTATTGTCTTGATTAATCAGTTTTCCCAATTCGTAATGCCACTACCTAATTAAATCTAAAGATCGTATCCTAGGTTATTTAGTGGTTAGGTTTAATTAATGATCGTATCTTGATTAAACAAAACCTAAGGAAAAACTCAAGTTAATTATTAACCCATGATTAATAGTTGCGAGGAGAGGTTAAAGAATAACAAATCAATGAAATATGCTTAGTTAGGGTGTATGTCAAGATTAAACCAAAGAATCGGGTCCCTATCGAATTCCCCACTTTTATCATTTTTTTGCATGTTTTCTTTAGTTTATTTTTATTAGTTAGTTTCATTTTATTTTCTTTTTTCAAAAAATGTAAAACCCCCTGTTATACCTAAACACTAGTTACTTTCATTTCATAAACTTTGCACACACTCTCTGTAGAATCGACCTAACCTCACCACTACTATAGTAGTAATCTACTTAATTTATTTTGACTAGCATTACAACCCATGGTCAATCACCATGGCGGGTTCTACACTCTAACCCTTGTCTTTTATTTTATTGTTATTTTTAATTGATCTCTTGTTTCTATCATTTTGTTATTTTTATTCACACATTATGTATTGTCTGCTTATTCTTCTCACACTGACAACAATATGTTATCCAAGTGTGGGGAGAGTTGAACGCATTATTTTTTAATTTGAATGTGAATTTTGCATGTTGTATGTTAGTTTTATTTAGGATTACTTGATGTGATTTGTGTGAATATTTCAATGGATAGGAATTAACATAATCAAGTTAGCTTAAACATAGTTCTTTAGGCTGCGATGATTTATTAGCTTGTGAAATTAGTGTTCTACGTTATTTCGATTAAATATGCATGTTAATTAGGATATGATGTTGGTTCATTCTTTCTAGAATTTACCACATTCATTTATAATTTTAGGTCAATCAAATATATAGCATTGTTAGTTCCTTTTCATGAGAATGATTAGCTAAATAAATGAGGTAGGAAATTAAATAATGTGGCTTTATTCAATAAATAACTATTTCATTGGCCCTTTATGAAACAAATCAAGTTATAAACAGAGCTAGTAGCTAGTTGAGAAAGTGATGTAGCTGAGTAACCAAGGGATGTTCATCACAATGTTTGCCTTCGCATCAAAAGGCTATAATGACATTCCAGCTAAGTTATTCAATAAAAACACAGCCTAGTTAAGTAACCGGTGGACATTCATCATATATGTTTGGCTTTGCATCAAAAGTCTAGGTTTATGTTAATTAAAAGTAAAAAAAGTAGTGTGTTCATTTGAGGTTACCTAATGTGGTGGCAAACGCTTTGGGTCGGAAGTCTCACATCAGTGCAGCTCAGATTCAGTTATTGAGGTTACCTAATTTAATACATTTGAGAGCTTTAAATGTG
>JANSVA010000004.1:8569662-8598102 GCA_025504915.1 Erythroxylum reticulatum
CTAATGTGGGGGGGGGGGATTATTAGAGAATAAGTCACTGAACTAACCCGATTATGAGAATTTCGAATGAAAAATTACTTATGTGTGTATGGATTATCTCATAATGATGGTTGTATAATTAATCCTCAGACTTGAGATTACCAAGGTATCTAGTATGAGAATTACTGTGTTTTGATACTACTTATGAATTGTCCTAAGATAATTCAGTCGTTAGTAATTTGGATACAGTATAAACCATATGAAAATAGTTGACTAAGTCAATATAGGATTCGTCACTCTAAAGTAATTAAAGAGCATATTCTATTGTTCTTGATTAGTAATGATTTATGGAATTCTCTAGCCAGAGTGAATTAACAATTGAAAATGAGTTTTCAAATTTCAATTATAAATCAAATATTAATTACCAAGAATGAACACAATTGGATGATAAGAGTAGACTGTATCCATCTTCTGTCCAATTAGAATATTGAATGACGAAAGGATTAAATTATACATTATAGCCATGTATGGATTGGTTAATTCAATTACTTTGACATTCTTGATATTTAGGTAATTATCACATATTGTTAGACGTTAATTACGATTTATGATTTTGAATTATTTAATTAGAGAATTAAAGATAAATTAAAAGAAGTTTTAATTTATCTAATTCTAATTGTGAATTAGAATTATAATTTATAATAATTGTCAATTTATTAGAAACTTAATGGGTCACACATTAAAGAGCAATTTGTGAAGAAAAATCAATTTAATTAAGTTGGACTTAATTATAAAGTTTGAGAAACTTTAAAAATCAAATATGAGATGTTTGATTTTATTAAAATTAATTTAATTATAATTTGATTTTGATTTTAATTATAATTAAAGAGATTTAATTTTAATAAAAGACTGTCACAATTTTTCTATTTAAAAGGAAGAGTTTTTTAGAAGCTAACACTTTTGTCTTCTTCCTTTCAAAACAGTTTGGGACTTACTCTATGGATACCATCAGAGACTGGACAATTGAATAGCTAGTGATTGATTAATCAGAAAAAGTTTCAAAGATTTTTCAACAAAAAGTGAACAAGATACGATTTTTAAATTGATTTATATTTTATTCAAGTTTAATCAATTATTAGGATCCACTCGGAATCCGTAAAAAAATTTTGTTTTTTGTTGTGCCCGTTATTCGATCACGGTTGGATTCCAACAAAGATGAATGTTAATCTTGGATAATATTGTCTATGTTTAGATCTTGGATTAAGGGGGAGTCTTTGTCATGTAAATTGTGAACTCAATGTTATATATTCAATTATCTTCTTTAAGGGGTGGTTCATATTTGTAGCAAACAATGTCAAAAAAAAGAAAAATTGTTAAGATACATGCTATTTATCTCATTATTTAGTTTTGGCATTTTTGATAATTAGATCTCCAAAATAATGTAGCTTCAAATTCAAATCAAGATAAGGTTGAAGTTGCATTGGATTTGATTGGGTAAAACAAGCTGGATTATGGTTAAGAATTGTTGTTTTGATATAATTAAACAATAATTCTTGTTTAACTTGGATAAAAAGTCATTCTTGTAAAAGATATGGATGTCTATCATGTGACTAAAAGGCGTGCTGAATGAAGAATTTTACTAGGTGAAGATTTATTGCATGATGAGATAGTCTTGCTCTTGCCTGTGCCTACTACTGAGTACTGTTTATTTTCTTTTTATTATTTTCCGTAAAGGTGTATGAGTCGCCAACTTCCAATTGAGTTCTTCATGCAACCCAAGTCATTTTCTTGAATGGAGTCGTCTCATGTTAGCTACAATGATGTGTGGTAAGAGATGAAGTTGATTTGTAATGGGTGGCATGTTTTTCCTTTTGGTCTTTTTATCATTCATCAGTAAATTGAGTGTAAATGATTTCAATTGGAGTTTCATGAAATATGGGCAGCAGATTAAGGCTATTCAACTGGTGAACAATTTTCAAATCTGTCTTAAGAGTTAAACTATAAAGAAGTTGTTTCTTTATATTTCACGTGTTTTTGTTCTTGTTTTCATTTTTTTCAATCACTTAGGTTGTTCATTTATTGTCTTTTTCGATAAAAGTTGCTGAGAAAATTATCTATTGAGGTTAATACGAGTTGGTCATATTATTAGACATGAAATACTTTCACAAGCTGTAAGAACGAGAAATAGTGACAAGGATTGAGTTTGTCAGCTCTATAAGGCCTTGTATAAAACTATTATTGTTCTTTAATGAAAGTATTAAATTGAGTGAAAGATTTACAGTTGTATGCCGAACTGCATTAATAAATTTAGGAGTTGATATATATTTATGTATTTAATATTATGTTTTAATTGTGTTAGATTTGCGAAAATATACCCCTTAAAAAAATTTCAAGTGAAAGAGACGATTTGTTACTCTCGAAGAGAAGCCAAGATGCTAATGGACTCCCGTGACAATATTTCGCAGCATAGTCAACCAAATCTGTAGGAAATCTATCAAACCAGTAGATGTAATCGAAATTTCCAAATCAATGTTTTGGTTTCAGCAAGTCATGGAAGTCGGCGCTCGGATGACTCCATCGAAAATTAATAATTTAGAAACTGGAACGCATATTAAATGTAACATCACCGCCCTGTTTGAGGACCTCATTTTCAAAGTTCCACGTCCTACGAAGTAATACAATAAATGTTTAAACTTTGAATTCGATGTCACGTCACACGGAGAACGACGCTAATTGGAGACTTTGACCTGAAAGATAATTAAACTATTCTTCTTTTTATCCCATAAAGAACGCGTTACTGCCAGTGTTCGACCTTATTCTATACCTCAAACTTTATATTGTTCCTCGTCCAACTCGATACAGAAAAACGTAAATTATTGGTGTAAGAGAAGGAAAGCCTAGCGGTGGATTTCCAGTTGTGAGAGTCGCCTTAAATTTAAGCACAAGTTGAGGTATACTGACTCTTGAAAGTTGACAAATTTTTGTTTTAAATAGGAAGCTTCATTTCTTTCGCAGCACATACACGTTCCCTCGTTAAACTGCCAAGGCTTTTCCGTCTGAAGGGGCTGCATTCTCTGTAATCAACTCTACGTCAAACACAATTTGTGTATTCTGAATTAGGCAATCGAGTTTTGGAATACTCTTTCATCAATTTAACGTATAACTGGTCCACGTCTTCCCAAATTTTCCCAATCTTATTTTAAATAATTATGAAAACAAATCTTGTGTTTGCGTATTGAAAAGACAAATACATTTACGTACATGCGCTTGTACAGATTAATATTGAAATTTGACAATTATTTAATTATTTTTCGTATTTCCTTTTACTTATTAGATTACGTTATTAAAGCTACTGATTTTGGATTTTGGGCAAACAAAACCAGAAGATTCATTAGTAATCAGAAAAGGTAATGTTATGATGGTTGATAACAACTATGTCCATGGGGTTGGTGGAAAAGAATGGATTAACTAATAATTCGTTACTAGGCGGAACAACTCCTACTCATAAGACAATGTAAAACTTGCAAGTAATGTTGTAAATTATGAAGCCTTTTAATGCAAAGAGTTTTATTAAATGTTTTAAAAATGAAGTTAAATTGGTAAGACAACAAATTTAAAGTTTATAAAATTAATTAAAGATTGAATAAAAATAAAAAATTTTAAATATGATAAAAAAAGATTGACATTATTTATTAAAAAATTTGAAGTTTAATTAAACATTATTAAATGAAAATTAATTGACTTATTTTGATTTATAAATTTTGATTAATTTATAAAATCAACTAATTAATTAATAAACTGGTCGATTTAAACAATAAGAGTTATTAATATAAAACGAAATGAAAAATTTTAAATATAAAATTAAATAAAAAACTAATTAATTTAAGATTTTAACAGTTGAATGAACTGAACCAGTTGAATTTTTTAATCATTAGTTTTATTAACGATATTACTATAACATTTCATCATAAGTAGGCCTTGACAAAATCATTATGGTAATTAAGTTGTTACATCAATTCTTACAGTTTTTAGTTATCATTAACATTATTTTAGGCCTAAGAATCAAATTTATCTATAAAAAAAATCTAAGGGTGATTTAGTTTATTCAGCTTTGACCATGCTGATGCAAAAACTAAAGTTGGTATTGATGCATATAGACTGAGAACAAGTTCCGAATTCCTACAGTCATACGGCTTGTTGTCTTGTTATCAAATACCAAAGGTCCAAAGCGGTATACATCCAACTATAATTTAGCTTGTCTTCTCGTTTCCATTATTAAATTCAGCCAATTTAGGAAGTAAGATTCACGTCAATGACCAACTTTGTACTGTCGAATACTCACTCAGTTTCTTTCATTCTCGAGTGGCCCCTCATAAAGCTGGCAATTGTAATCTTTAAGCCTACCACGCCTTTCCTCTAAAATAGCCGGACTGATTCCACCTTATCCTATTTGCCAAATATCTGTGACACTTCTAGACCAGATTTCTCCGGCCCGCAGTTAAATTGGTTAGGACTAACCAGACAGGCACGAACTTCGGGAGCCGTTTGCTTAAAATGTTTCTGCCTAACGGTTGGCTACCGTAGAATCATTCCATTGGCGACAGTAAGTACGCATGATTTGGATTTGACGAAAAACAAAAAGAGAACACGCAATTGATTAAATCTCTCCTAACTGAACTGTTGTTGGAGTGTGGTATATGAGCCTCGAACTAGAAAGGAACAGGATGAAGAGGCTTGGAAATAAAAGTAGGAAGGAGAGCACATCACGAAAGATGGAACTTAATCTACTTCTATTTTCGCGTAAGTTATTCATGAAGTAACAGACAGTAGACATTGTTATTTTCTACCCCCTTCCAGTTACCAACCTAGTGTTCTTGCTAGTGAATAAAAGGGTCTTAACATTCAAAGTAGGATTAACGCGTTTTCTAGAGAATTTCCTGCATTGACTTCACAAAAAGACAACGTCTGAAATTAGTTCACGTACGTATGGCAACCAAGTGGCAAGCACCAGAATAAGTATCACAAAAATGAATTATATATTCTTAGTTTGTCTCTATAAATGCAACCAAACCACTAATACAAATTGAACAAGTTAACTTGCTTCATTTTGCTCATCAAGAAATCGTAATGGCTACTAAGCTCTTCTTTCTGACAACGATCCCCTTTTTACTTTTCCTTCCCTTCTTTACCACACCATGCTTGGGAGATGTTCCTTCAAGTCCAACCACTCCTGTATCTCCAGGAACCCTCTGCAGGTCAGTGCCAGACCCTTCCTATTGCAAATCTGTCCTCCCCACTCAAGCTGGCAATGTCTATGACTATGGTCGGTTTTCAGTCCGCAAGTCTGCGTCCCAATCACGTAAGTTCCTCAACCTAGTCGAAAAGTATCTGAGTCACCAATCCACTTTGTCTGTTGGAGCTGTCAGAGCCCTAGAAGATTGTCAGCAGCTAGCCAATTTAAACATTGATTTCCTGTTAAGCACCGCTCAAATAGTCAAAGCTACTAATTCAACTCTGACTATCTTCAAAGCGGATGATTTGCAAACCTTGCTTAGCGCCATTATAACCAACCTGCAAACTTGTCTAGATGGCCTACAAACTACTGCTTCTGCTTGGGGAGTAAAGAAGGGTCTTTCAGTCCCTTTGTCTAATGACACAAAACTTTACAGTGTTTGTCTGGCTTTATTTACCAAAGCTTGGGTTCCCAAGAGAAACAGAAGAGCAATGGAGCTTACCAGCGAGCAGCGTATATTTAGAGATGGAAAGTTGCCTCTACATATGTCTAGCCGGGCACGTACAATCTACGAGTCGGTGAACAGATCAAGAAGACTACTACAGACAACGACAGACGGCAATAATTCGATATTGGTTAGTGATATGGTTACTGTGAGGGGGGAAAAAGGCTATGGGAATTTTACGAATATCAATGACGCAATTGCTGCTGCTCCAAATAACACAGACGGTAGTAATGGCTACTTCTTGATCTATATCCCTGCTGGTACTTATAATGAGTACGTGTCGATTCCAAAGAACAAAAAATTCTTGATGATGGTTGGAGACGGAATTAATAAGACAATAATCACAGGGAATCGTAGTGTCGCTGACAATTGGACTACCTTCAACTCTGCAACTTTTGGTAAGTTCTGTAAATTCACATCTCATCTCAAATAATATCACATCTACAAGACAGCAATACAGCTACAAGTCATTATTTTCCAAAATATTTATCTGATATAAATCATTCATCAATATTGCAGCTGTGGTGGCACCTAACTTTGTTGCAGTAAATATCACCTTTCGTAACACGGCTGGGGCGATCAAGCATCAAGCTGTTGCAGTCAGAAATGGAGCTGATTTGTCCACGTTTTACCGTTGCAGCTTCGAAGGTTACCAAGATACTCTATATGCACATTCACTTAGACAATTTTATCGAGAATGTGATATATATGGTACCGTTGATTTTATATTCGGAAATGCGGCTGCTGTTTTCCAAAACTGCAACTTATATCCTCGTCAGCCTATGAATGGGCAGTTCAATGCTATTACTGCACAAGGTAGAACTGACCCGAATCAAAATACGGGTACATCTGTACAAAACTGTACAATTAAAGCTGCCCAGGATTTGGCTACAAGCAATTATACGGTTGAGACCTATCTTGGAAGACCATGGAAAAACTATTCCAGAACAGTTTACATGCAAACGTTCATGGATAAGTCGATAGATCCAGCTGGATGGAAAGAATGGGATGGAGATTTTGCATTGACTACGTTATACTATGCAGAGTATAATAACAGAGGACCAGGGTCAAATACTGTCAACAGGGTGACATGGCCTGGTTACCGAATAATGAATGCAACTGAGGCAGCAAATTTTACGGTGTCTAACTTCATAGTTGGGGATTCTTGGATTCCACAGACACTAATACCGTACTCCAGTGGATTGGTTTGATTAGTGCATGACTCTTAGGATTAGATTCTTGTTCTTTTGTCCAATACTTTCGTTAATTGTTTTCATAATTAATGTAACAGCTGTAGGGCATCTTAGAACTCAGGAATAATTTACGCTTACATTGTAATAAGTGTTGTGATATTTTTACGTTGGAATAATTTCTACCGTACATACTGTGTTAATTACCTAACACGTGTATGACCACAACTGATCTACCATTCTGTCATGTAACAAACTCTATCCTTTCATAATAATATATACGAAAGGCATGAGCATAACGTGGGAGTGTGTGCCAATCATCTCCATTCCATTGTTCTTTCTATCTTGGTATCAAAGCTCAATACTCATCTCTCAAATGGCTTCTTCTTTAGTAGTGTATTCAACATCTCCTCCCACTTCAATCCCGTCTACCCAGAATTCCAAAACCTATTATCTGTTTAACTCTTCCAACCAAACAACCTTTATTAAGCTGGATAGAGGAAACTATCTCGTATGGGAATCGATGGTTCTTCCACTCATCGAAGGAAACCTTCTTGAATCACACATCAGTGGCTCAGTCTTGAGACCTTCTCGTTTCATTTATGAAGGAGCATAAATGAATCCAAACCCACTCTATTAAGAATGGTATGTTGTAGACTGACCACTAGTTGGTTGGTTAGGTAATACAATGATCCAAGAAGTTAGAACTTAGCTGCTGCACTGTCACACAGCTCGTGATCTCTGGACTGGTGTGCGTGATCTCACCTATGCATCGATGAAGTCCTATGTTATGGTGCTTAAGATGGAGCTTTATTAAACACGTAAAAATTCAATGAAAATGGATGAGTATATCAGTAAGATGAAGAGCATCGCAAATCAGCTCATATTGGCTGGAGCCCCTGTTGCGACAGAAGATCTTATTCTTCATACATTACACGGTCTCGACTCAGATTATAATGTCATCGTCATAAAGATGGTAGATCAACCTAATCTTACCTAGATCGAGGCACAGTCTGCTCTCCCGACCTTCGAGAGTCGTTTGGACCAACTCAACCACTTCTCAACTTTATCTACTCAACCAATTGCGAACATTGCTCAACGCGATGATATTATTAACCATACCTCAAATAATACCATCAAGCAAGGTTCTTGGAGAGGATCACACAATAACTTTCGAGGACTCCGAGGCTAAGGAAATCAAAGAGGCTTCAATAGTGGAAACCGACCATACTGTCATTTGTGTGAAAAACCAAGACATGTGGTAGCAAACTGCTACCATCGTTTTGACAAGAACTTTCAACCTCCATCAAACCCTGGTTGTGGTTTTGGAAACCATTTCGCTCCACAAGCCTTTTATGCCAACTCAACAGAAGGATGCTATACTCATTCACAAATCTCCAATCCACTATGGTACATGGACAGTGGAGCAAACTATCATGTGACTCCATCCGCCAATCAACTAGAAAATGTTACTCGTATAGATACGACTTAGCTTTATACTTGCACTGGAGAACCAACCTATGTAGTTGGTATA
Source organism: Erythroxylum reticulatum (assembly GCA_025504915.1). NCBI lineage: Eukaryota > Viridiplantae > Streptophyta > Magnoliopsida > Malpighiales > Erythroxylaceae > Erythroxylum > Erythroxylum reticulatum. Next base: position 8,578,104 of record JANSVA010000004.1, read on the forward strand.
GGATTTATGTCTCTTCCTATATCTAATTCTAGACTTCATCTTAAAGATGTACTGGTAGTCCCTTCTGCGACTAAAAATCTTGTGAGTGTTAATAGAATCACGAATGACAATCTAGTAGATGTTCATTTTACTAATAATAGTTGTGTTGTGAAGGACAAGAAGATAGGTCGTCCTCTGGTGCGTGGGATAACAAATCAAGGAATGTATCAGATGTCTGAACATGCTCCAGTAGCTCAGAGTAATATGGCGTCACTCACACTGAAAGGGAAAGAATTTCTAACATGGCAGTACAAGCTCGGTCATCCCAGTGATAGAGTTCTAAAGCAAGTATTGAATAAATGCAATGTGAGTCTTCAACATCCGAACTTTATTTGTGAAGCATGTCAATATGGAAAATCAAAACAGTTACCCTTTCCAAATCTGTGTCTCATGCTTCTTTTCCTTTGGAGTTAATTCATGCGGATCTTTAGGGACCATCACCACTTCAATCTATAAGTGGTCATCGTTTCTATATTCACTTCGTTGATGATTATAGTAGATATACCTAGTTATACCCTCTGAAACATAAAAATGAAGCTGTGAATGCCTTTAACCTGTTTCAGACACAAGTTGAAAACCATTTTAATTCCAATATCAAAACAATCCAATGTGACAATAGAACTGAATACAAACCCTTTGTAAGTATCACACAAGCGGCTGGAATTGAAATGAGGTTCACATGTCCGTACACTTCTGTACAAAATGGGAGAGCAAAACGTAAGCACAGGAATGTTGTTTAAATGGGTTTAATGCTACTAGCTCAAGCACAGCTACCTTTCATGTACTGGGTAAATGCCTTTCAAATGGCAGTTCATCTCATCAACTGGTTACCAACACCCACACTTCAAAGGTAACTCCATTGTCTCAACTCTATATTATATAACCTAAGTATAAAACCTACAACCTTTTAGATGTGCATGTTATCCTTATTTAAAATTGTACAATGAGCATAAGTTTCAATACCACAGTCAGAAATGTGTCTATCTTGGACCAGCTTCTCAACACAAGGGATCAAAATGTCTCAGCTCCTCAGGAAAAATATACATTTCACGATATGTTGTGTTTGATGATTCACTCTTTCTATGCAATGAAGGATTCTTAAATCGACGAACGGTATCTACTGAGAATGAATACATTATTCCTTTGATTATCACTCCAAACAGAGAAAGCATCCGTAATCTCCAGATAACAATGTTATAGAGTCTCTCAACACCGAACAGGTTGATTTAATAAATAACTCCCTAACAACCTCACATGAGCCTCATTCATTAAGGCATGGGTCATCTTCAATAGATGGATTAAGCCCAAGTGAGCAAAGCAGAAGTGGACAAGAAGCAAGACCCATCCAAACAAATACACACCCAATGACCACACTAGCAAAAGATGGAATACGCAAACCCAAATATCCATTTGTTGGGCTACTTCACTCAGTAAACTCTACCCAGCTCATAGAACCTCGAAATGTCACAGAAGCCCTGGCCTCACCACACTGGAAACAAGCCATAACAGATGAATTCACAGTTCTTCAATGAAACAAGACATGGACTCTTGTTCCTTACACCGGTGCGCAGAAGCTGGTTGATTGCAAATGGATCTTTAAAAACAAACTGAAATCAGATGGACCCATTCTCAAACCCAAAGCTCGACTTGTCACAAAAGGATTTCATCAATCACTAGGAGTTGATTACGGCAAAACATTCAGCCCTATATTAAAACCAACAATGATCTAGATAGTTCTCACCATTACTGTCACTTACGGCTGGGAAATTCAACAACTGGACGTTAATAATGTGTTCCTTAATGGCATTCTTAGAGAAAATGTTTACATGTGCCAACTGGAGGGATTCTATGATCATCTATGTCCAAATCATCTATGCAAATTGACGAAAACAATCTATGAACTCAAACAAGCACCTCGTGCTTGGTTTAATCGGCTATGGCTGACACTATTAAGCTGGGGATTTCATAATGCTAAAAGTGACATTTCACTTTTCTTCTTACTCACAACAAATCTCAAAGTTTTCATTCTCATATACATCGATGACATACTGATTACAGGTATTGATCCCAACTACCTAAACTCTCTAGTTATAAAGCTAAACAACTTATTCTCTCTAAAGGATCTTGGTCCCGTATATTACTTTCTTAGGATAGAAATTTGTAAAGTAGTCAAACTAAATATACCCTCAACATTCCGGAAAAGTTTAACATGATAAATTATGCACAAGTACCCGCTCCTATGGTCACTGGTCGTCAGTTCACCAAAGATGATGGAAAAACCATGAAGATCCATCTCTCTATTGACAAGCTGTTGGATCTCTTCAGTATCTTACTACCATCAGACCTGATATAGCCTACCCAGTGACTAAACTTATCTAGTTTCTATCTCAGCCCACTGACATTCATTATCAAGGAGTAAAACGTATCCTCAGATACCTTAAGGGTACCTGTCATCTAGGTTTACATATCAAACCTTTTAAATCTCCTCAGGTGACTGCATTTACTGATGCAGATTGGGCCACAGATGTTAGGGATCGAAAATCCATGGTTGGTATTTGTGTATATCTTGGAAATATAATAGTCTTTTAGAGCTCTCGTAAGCAAAGAGTTGCTTTACATTCAAGTACGAAGTCTGAATATCGGGCTCTAGCAGATGGTGCTGCTGAGGTTTGATGGATTTGTTCATTACTATCAGAACTTGGTTTATTTTTACAACAATCGTCTATGATTTGGTGTGATAACCAAAGTGCTCGTGTACTTGTTTCAAACCCAGTTCAACATGCGTGCAACAAACATATAGAGATCGACATACATTTTATTATTGATCTTATACTTTTAGGTTTTATCAATATTCACTATATACCTTCATCACATCAGGTCGTTGATTGCCTCACCAAAGCGTTATCTCACTCTCTATTTACTCAAAACCACACCAAACTCAGACTGGTTTTAGCACCCTCTCGTTTAAAGGGTAATGTTAGAACTCAGGAATAACTTATGTTTACGTTGTAATAAGCGTTGTAATATTTTTACATTGTAATGATTTCTACCGTACATACTGTATTAATTACCTAACATGTGTATGACCACAACTAGTCTACCATTGCTGTCATATAACAAACTCTATCCTTTTATAATAATATATACGAAAGGCATGAGCACAGTGTGGGAGTGTGTGCTTATCATCTCCATTACATTATTCTCTCTAACTAGGTGTAAACTAGAGCTTAGTGATGTAGGTCGTTATAAATTCACATATATTATTGATTGAGTTCAAATATAAAAGAAAAGCTACTATTTTCTATTTAGGAATGTCAATTTTAACCTGCTCCGTCATGTCCGGTTTAACCCAATTTTGACCACAGGCTGACTTAATTATAAAATGAGTTGGGTTAACGTGACCAGCCCGTGGCTTGTAAGGCTATAGGCTAGGCCAGGGGTTGACCTATCCCAACCTATCTAGCCACGAGCCACCTTAGCCCGAACCTGACTAGTTCATTGACATTTCTATTGCCATTCTAATGCAGATACTATAATGTTTTGGATTTTAAGCTACAGAAACGACAAAAACAAAGAGCTTAATCCAAAGTTATGCTTAGATTAAATAACCTGCAAATGTTTTAATAGTGATTGTTTGTTTGTTCTAATTAGAATTGGCTGATCTACATTTAGCACCTGAAAGTGGGAAACGTTGTTTTAGAAGAATGCTTTAATTTGTTTGTGCTGGACATTCCAGCCACAAGGATGGAATGCTATGAATTATTTTTCATGAAGGTGTACACACTGTTAATAGGTAACTTACGAACATTGCATCAAGATAGTACTTATAAATACTAGTTCAAAGTAAAAAAAAAAAGCTTGAACTAGAAAAATGCATAAATCAATCATAATATGATTATATGGTTTACGTATTTACCTATTTTTGGTTTACTTGCCTATGGCATGCTTATATGAAGTACTGCTCTTAGCTTTCATACAAATGTTCCATAACATGTCAAATGATGTACATCTACACTTATAATTTTGTCTTTTTTTGTTTTATCAATTATGAAGAGACTTCCATTACATTTTTTAATAATTATTTATTTGACCTTAAATATTTTTTGTTGTCTTACTCGAAAATTTTGTTACATCTAGTTTTAAAAATTATGTGTTTCCGTAAACTTGTTGACTGAAGTTATCCATGCTGAGATAAATTTCAATCAAATGGCTAAAGTTTGATAGATAAAGTGCATCAAGGTGTGAAGAGATGGGTTAAATTATTTTTTCAATTATAGATTTTTGATCTAATTGAAAAAGGCTATCAACTTAACATAGATTTCATTCTTATAATGAATAGGATTTAGTAGGAAAATTATTTTCTATGTTGATCAGTCAGGTTTATTGTAATTTTTAGAATAAATTTAATTTAAACATATTTTGAAATAAATTTATCCTTATATGATGAACTTAAGATTAAGATTACTATTGAAGCATGAAAGACAGGGTTAGCTAGATGTAAATATAATAATTGCCTATTCATTAAATGCCCTACTATACAATCTATTAATCGTACATAGCACCCTAATACATGTATGGCTTGTATTCATTATTCTCTCTCCTATAACAAACTTTTGTTGTAAGTATTATTATAAAAACATTTCTTTAAGGTAGACTGAGCACGTCATTTATATCTCGTGAGCACTTATTGTTTTTGTCTTGGTATCAGAGCATAGAGTCATGGCTATAGCCACTTCTGATGGGTCCTCGGCAACTTCTACTTTAGCACCTCTTGTTAGAACTCTGCTGAGGACGTGGTCACTCTTTAATTCCTCAAGACAGACCGCCTCCATCAAGTAGGAAAGAGGTAATTATTTGGTGTGGGAATCAGTAGTTCTACTGCCATTGATTAAAGGGAATCTTATTCAATCTCACATGGACCACACCCAAGTCGCTCCTCTGCGTCTTGTTTCTAAAGACACAGGAATAATTTCAAACCCAGCTTTTGATGAGTGGTATTCTTTTGATCGACTTTTAGTTGGATGGTTGAGGAACACCATGCCCTAAAGGTAGGAGCCCAACTCCTACACTGCAAAATTGCTTGAGAATTATGGGTTAGTGCACGAGAGCTTACTTATGCCTCAATAAAGTAGCGAGTGATGAAGCTCAAGTCGGACCTCCATTAAACCCAAAAAAATGCTCTCAAGATGGTAAAGTATCTCACCAAAATAAAGACCATCTCCAATCAACTAACACTAGTCGGAGCTCTTGTAGCAACTAAAGATCTTATTCTTGACACGCTGAACAACCTCGATGTTGACTATAATGTAGTAGTAGTCAAGCTGGTAGATCAATCAGATCTTACATGGATTGATACATAATCTTCGTTACTTGTTTTTGAGAGCTGTCTTGAACAATTGAATCATTTCTCGAACTTATCAATTCATCTTTCTATGAACCTGGCTTAAAAAGATAAATCTGACAAAACTTGCTTAGCTTATGGCAACTCAGAATGTGATTCCTGGAGAAGCTCTTGTACCTTGCACGGTCGTCGAGGATGAGGATGTAGAGGAGGCTACAATAAAAGTGGACGCCCTTACTACACCTTCGTGAGAAGCCTGGCCACATCATTGCAAATTGTTATTATCGCTTTGATAAAACATTTCAATCACTAACTTATAGCCAAAGTTTGAACAACTATCCACCTCAAGTTTGCTACACTCACCCTCAATCTCAGTCTGTAGCAGATCTATCTTGGTACATGGATAGTGATGCCACTTACCACATCACATTTGACACTAATCAACTTGAGTATTATACTCCAGTAAGTAAGGCACATCTCTATACATGCATTGGTGAGAAAATGCGAGTAACTAGTATTGGTTCCACTTCTCTGCCTGTTTTTAATTCAACAATTTGACTGAGTGATGTCATATTGGTACCTTCAGCAACTAAAAATTTAATGAGTGCCAACAAACTCATTAGAGATATGATATTGATATACATTTCCCTAATGATGAATATGTTGTGAAAGATAAGAAGACAGGCAAATATCTATTGCACGGGAAGGCAAAAGGAGGACTGTATCCTATAAATAAAGTGGCATGGCAGGCACAGGTGAATATAACAGCTTCTCTTCCTTTTGATTCTTCCTCATTAAAGGAGAATATGAGTGAATTTGTCAAGTGGCATAATAGACTAGGACACCTTAGTGATAGGATCTTAAAGGAAATCTTGAATAAATGCAATGCCAACATTTCTTTTCCGAAATTTGTATGTGAAGCTTTCCAATATGGTAAATCTAAACAATTTCCATTTACAAGGTCTGAGTCTCATGCTTCATCTCCTTTAGAACTAATACATACAGACATTTGGAGACCTTTGCCTGTACAATCTGCAAATGATCATTGCTACTACATCCACTTCCTAGATGATTTCAATAGATATATATGGTTGTATCCACTAAAACATAAAAGAGAAGCCATACATGCATTCAACTTATTTCGTATGTACATTGAGAACCAGTTTGACACTAAGATAAAGGCTCTTCAGTGTCATAACGGGACTAAATATCAACCACTCATTCCTGTCACATAAGTAGTGGGTATTCAAATATGATTTACTTACCCTTACAGTCTGTTCAGAATGGCTAAATTAAGAGCAAACACCAACATATTGTCGAAATAGGTCTGACATTGCTTGCTCAGGCTCACCTTCCTTTCACTTACTGGGTTGATGCCTTCCAAATGGCTGTCTACATTATAAATAGACTATCAACTCCTACTCTAAATGGTTTAAGCCCTTTATTTATGTTATACAAAGTTGAACCCAACTACAAGACACTCAAACCATTTAGGTGTGCTTGTTACCCATGTTTGGAACCTTGCAATGCTCATAAGTTCCAATTCCATAGCCAAAAGTGTGTATATCTTGGTCCTGCCTCCAATCAAAAAGGTTACAAGTGTCTTAGCACAACTGGACGAATATATACTTCCAAACATGTTGTTTTTAATGCGTCAATGTTTCCATGCACTGAAGGGTTCCTACATCGCCATTCGACATAATCTAAGAGTGATTATGTCATCCCACTAATCATCACCTCTCAAGAATATAGGGTTACCACTAAAGATACAAGGAAGAATCAAGAACAACATCCTCATAAATTAGACTCTCTAAATCACACAGCAAGTCCACTATATGCACCTTTGTTGACCTCATAAACAATGGAGAGTCCAACCTAGTTGAACGAGACTTAACATTTGGTCCAATCTACGGATCAAGAAAAAAATCACAGTTCACGCAAACATACATCCCATGAGAACACGTGCAAAGGATGGAGTATTCAAGCCCAAATATTCGTTCATTGGGTTCTTAAAAGCTAAGAATCCAATTTCATTATCTTAAGCTTCAGAACCAAACTCAGTGGCAGCCGCGTTGACGTCCCCTAAATGGAAGCAAGCTATGATCAATGTGTTCGAAGCACTACAACGAAGCGGGATGTGGACATTAGTACCCTACACTGATAAAGAAAAACTAGTCGACTGTAAGTGGATCTTCAAAACCATATTCAAGTCTGATGGCATCATTTTTAAACACAAGGCCAGACTTAATGTGAATGATTTTTAGCAGGCACCTGGGGTTATTATGGAGAAACTTTTAGCCCTATTTTCAAGCCTACCACCATTCGCATTGTGATGACTATAGATTTCTCATTAAATTGGGAAATTTGACAGTTGGATGTAAATAATGTGTTTCTCAATGGCTTTCTTCAGGAAGATGTCTTCATGTGACAACTAGAAGGTTTTAAAGATCCACGCCATCCAAAGCACATGTTCAAACTAGTGAAGGCCATTTATGGTTTAAAACAAGCACCTCATGTTTGGTTTAATCGACTACGTTTCATTTTACTATAGTAGGGGTTCAAAAACTTCAAAAGTGACTTATCTCTATTTTTTCTTTGATAGAAAAACCTTACAGTGTTCATTCTTGTTTACGTTGATGATATACTCATCATAGGCAACAACTCTAATTATTTACAAAGCTTCATCCAAAAGATGAATGCACTATTCTCTATAAAGGATCTAGGCTCTGTGTATTACTTCCTTGAGATTGAAGTCTACCAAGAAAAGTTAGGCCTTTATTTAAATCAAAGCAAGTATGTCTTAGACGTCCTAAAAAGATTTAATATGTATAGTTGTGCACCGGTCACAACTCCTATGGTCACAAGAAGGCAACTCTCCAAAATAGAAGGAACTCTTATGGAAGATCCTTCCCTATATCAGAGGATGATTGGCTCACTTTCATATCTTATTAACATAAGACCAAACATAGCTTACTAACTCAATAAGCTAAGTCAATACATGTCCCAACTTATGAATATACATCTTCAGGCTATTAAAAAGGTGCTTAGATATTTGAAAGGAACCTATCATCTTGGTTTACATATCAAGCCCTTTAAGCTACCTCACTTAATGATCTTCACTGACGCTTATTAGGCCACAGACATTGACGATCGTAAGTCCACTGAAGGCATCTGTGTCTACCTAAGGAGTACACTCATCTCGTGGGTGTCAGTGGTGTCTAGGTCAAGTTTTGAGTCAAAATATCGAGCATTAGCAGATGGCACAGCAAAAGTCAAATGGATACAGTTGCTACTTTATGAACTTAGATTAACACTAAAGCGACCCTCCATGATGTGATATGATAATTTAAGTGTAAAAGTATTAGCTGCCAACCCTATTCAATACGCTCGCAATAAACAAATAGAAATAGACATTCATTTCATTCGAGAGTTATGCGTAACTGATGTCATTGATATTGATTACATACAATCTTCTCTCCACGTTGTAGATTGCCTAACTAAAGCCCTTACATGTACATACTTCATGTAACACAGAGACAAACTTGACTTGGTTATTACACCCTCTTGTTTGAGGGGGAATGTTAAAGCATGAAAGATAGTGACTAGATGTAAATATAATAATTGCCTATTCATTAAATTCCCTACTGTACAGTATGTTAGTCGTACATAACACCTTAACACATTTATGGCTTGTATTCATTATTCTCTCTCTTGTAACAAACTTCTGTTATAAGTATTATTATAAACATATTTCTTTGAGGCTCAGTGAAGTGACTTAGCACGTCATTTATATCTCGTGAGCACTTGCTTTTTTAATAATGCTTAATTAACTATGTTAGACTAATTTATGAAATACTAGTATTGTCTAACTATTATCCTATATAAAAATATTATTTAGGTATCCTATGTAAGACTTGTTCACGAATCCTTTTCTAAGATTTTATTTTGTCTTGAATTTTATTGTCTAATAATTATACATAGATAAATTAATATTTTATTTTTGTCTAAGAATAAATTTTATTTATAAATTATTTTATTATCTTATTTATTTTTTACCAAATGTAAGATTTATACCATTATCATAAAAAAACTAAAAGATATATCATAATTTAGGTTTTTAAAAAATGTCAAATGAGATGATTTTGTAAAGTAAAAATGAAAAGTTTGATTTAAATCTCCTTACTTTGAGATTTTATGAAGATATCAAAGATTATTTTTCGAAAATGATTTGAAATTATAAAATATTTTTTAAATTTTATGCGAATTGGATAGTATAATTCTTGTAATAAAAAGTTTGAGAGTGTAATATATATATATAGTGCAATATATATATATATATACACCTTAACCCGTACTAGTATATAAATTTTATTAGTTTTAGTGTTCAAAATAAATTTGTTAGGCAAGTAAGAACTTAAAACTTAACGTGCATTGCATATTAAACATAAAAATAGACCTTGGTAGTAGACAACTACAACCTTTGTAGTCGTGAATGCTGGTAGACATTCGTTTTACACAGATATGTGTCTGAGATTGTAAGAAGTATACGGACTTGGATCAAAAGAATATTGAGTATTACAAGTCCAAATACAAGTACATTCCAAAAGAAGCAAATATTCTCGAATGTTCTACATCTTGCCAAAAACATAATTCTGTTACAACAAGAAAAAGGATTATTGTGGACAGATGATGAGCTGTGCTACGGTTGCTCTTTTTATGTATATATATAGTCATGTAATCTTTGTGTAATTCAATTTTTGATACATATAAAAATTCATTCTTGCTTTGTGGTATCAAAGCACTAGAGACATACGTAAAAAATGGCTGACTCCTCTTCTTCTTCAACTGCTCATAACCATTTTGATTCTTTACCTGAAAACACATTAAATTTTTCTACATTAGCCAAAACATTGAATTTTAATCTCCCTATCGAGCTTGATAGGAAAAACTATGTGAATTGGAAAGCACAAGTCATAGCTGCTATAAGAGCCTTAGAGCTAGACGATTTCATCTCATCAACTTACATAATTCTAGATCCATTTCTCTTTGATTCTTCTGCATCTACTACTCCCATTCCCAACCCTGCATATCGTGTCTTTATGAGATCTGATCAATTGCTATTGTGTTGGCTTTCCTCTACTATTGGAGAGGAAGTTATTGGTCTCGTAAATCATTGTACTACATCACGTGAGACATGGCAGCTCCTTAAGAAGTTATATGTGCAGACTTCCATGGTGAGGGTCCTGCAATTAAAACAACAACTATCAACTCTCAAGAAAGGTTCGTTATCTATTTCAGACTATTTTCAGAAAATTAAAATGATCGGTGATGCTCTTCTTATTGCTGTCACAAAGTCTCTGAGCAAGAATTGATTCTAAGTGCGTTAAGTGAACTTGGCCATGAATATGATGCTGGTGTAGTCTACTAACCAACACTGCATCACTTTCAACTCTTCAAGATACACAATATGCATTAATGATGTATGAAATTGTCTTGATCAATTAAATCCACCTGTTCAAACCTTTGGCATACTCCCTACTCCCACTAACAGCACTCCATCTACACAATATGCTTAATATTCTTTTTCTTGTCAAACCTACCCTCCTACTCCAAATGGTGGTTGATCTAGCTTTAGAGGTGGTCGTGGTCAAGGAGGTAAGGTCGTTTGTTCTGCCAAATCTGTCAAAAACCAAACCACCATGCTCTACAATGTAACAAACGTTTTGACTATCATTGGCAAAGAAATTAGTCTACCTAGAGACCTCCTACTCCCAATAACACATTTTCCAACTACTATCCTACTACCCCTCAACCTACTAGACCTTCTGCTCCACCACAAACCTATATGGCTCATCATCAGACTCAACTTACACAGATTCCTTTTAATGGATGACGGTATATTGATAGTGGTGCAACAAATCATATTACTCTAGATGCTCATAATCTCACCACTAGTATAGATTGTGATGGCAAAGAACAACTGGCTATTGGTAATGGTACTCTTCTGCCTATTGCTCATGTTGGATCTACTATGCTTCATTTACATCCTTATAATCATTCTCTTAAACTCAATCACATGTTACATGTTCCATTAATTACTAAAAATCTGCTTAGTATTTCCTAGCTAACCAAGGATAATAATATATCAATGAAATTTCCTAATGATACTTGTGTTTTCAAGGACAAACCTACAGGGAAAGTGATGGTGTAGGGAATCATGAGGGATGGACTTTACAGTCTTAACTCTACATCTTACAACCCTTTTCTACAAAAATCTTCTTCTCCTAGTTCTGCGTCTCCTTCTCTTTTCACTGCTTCAGTAACTCCTAATGAATGGCATACCAGACTCGGACATCCTTCCAATATAATGTTGTCATCTCTCTCTAAGTCATTGGGTTTTAAATTTCAGTCTTCATTAGTCAAGTTTTGTGATTCATGTAAACTTGGTAAACATTGTCAACTACCATTTGCATCTCATTCTATATCTATCACTAAACCTCTAGAGATTATATATTCAGATATTTGGGGCTCCTCCCCATACTTATCATTTGCAAGGAATATATACTATATTATCTTTATTGATGTTTTTTTTCTCATTTTTCATGGCTTTATCCTCTCAAACAAAAATCTGATGCTCCTTTGACATTTATAAACTTTAAAACTCAAGTTGAAAAACAATTTAACTTACTAATTAAAACCTTTCAAATAGATAATATAGGTGAATACAAAGTTTTTCTTCCATTTCTTGCTCAACACAGTATTCTACCTCGTTTTTCATACCCTTACACACACCCAAAAAAATGGTGTTTTTGAATGAAAACATTGACTTATGACAGAAATGGGTCTTACCCTCCTAGCCCATGCCAAGATGCCTCTAAGTTTTTGGTTAGAGGCCTTCTGAACTACAACCCTCCTTATCAACTCTTTTCCTAGTCCAGTACTACAACATATTTCCCTATTTGAAAAGCTATATCAAAAGAAACCTGATTACACATATTTAAAGGCTTTTAGTTGCAGCTGTTATCCATATTTAAGATATTATTCTCCTCACAAGCTCAACTATCATACCACTAAATGTGTGCTTATTGGCTATAGTGATATTCATAAAGGTTATAAATGTCTTAATAGCAATGGACAAATCTATATCTCTCGCTATGTTCTTTTTAGTAAAGCGGAATATCCTTTTCCTATTCTATTTCCATCTAACCAAAGATCAAAACCAACTCATACATCTTCTTCTACACTTCCTCTTTATATCTTAAGAATTGTACAAGTTCCTCCTCCTGCTTCTTTGCCTCAGCAATAGTCTCTGGGCATTGACTCAGAACACATTTATCATTAGGTAAATTCATATCTCTCTGCTTCCTCTCTACACACTCATCCTACTATACACCCTCATCCTACACTACACACTCATCCAATAGTAAACACTCATCCTATGATCACCAGATCAAAGGCTGGTATTTCAAAGCCTAAAGTTTCCTCAACAAGTATAACATCACCATACACAGAACCAACCATAATAAAAGAAGCATTATTCGATCTTAACACGATGAATGGATATAGAAGAAGAAATATAAGCATTACATACAAATCAATCTTGGCAGTTAGTACCAAGTCAGCCCAATTTTAATGTTTTGGGAACAAAGTGGGTATTTCATGTGAAATACAATCCAGATGGCTTTATAGCAAAACACAAAGCGAGGCTTATTCACATCAATTTTCATGAAACCTATTATCCAGTTGTTAAAGCATCATCTATGAAGGTCATTCTATCGCTTGCTATTTCTTTTGGATGCGATATTCAGCAAATTGATGTGAACAACACATTTTTGAATGATGCTTTACAAGAAAACGTTTACATCAACTAACCATAGGGTTTTGTCAATCAGCACTATCCATCGTATGTGTGCAAACTCTCAAAGGCTCTATATGGATTAAAACAAGCTTGGTTTCATACTCTTAAGCTTGCTTTAAATAGCTGGGGTTTCCAGAATTCTAAAAGCGACACTTCCTTTTTTACATCAGTCAACGTAGGCTCCTAACTCTGCTACTTGTGTACGTTGATGATATTTTGGTTATTGGCAATAATTCTGCTATGATTCAAATTGTTATTCAGAAACTACACAACCAATTTGCCTTAACGACATTGGTTTCTATTCACTAGTTTCTAGGTTTTGAGGTAACAAGATCATCAACAGGTCTGTTTCTCTCGCAAAAGAAGTATGTGGAAGACTTACTTATCAAAGCGAATATGGCTACATTAAAACCATGCTCCACTCCAATCTCCCCAAGTGTGAAACTATCTATTTATAATGGAGCCCCATTTGATAATCCATCTTTGTATCGCAATCTTCTTAGAGGTCTTCAATATCTATGTCAAACTCGCCCTAACATTTGTTACACCATTAATAAATTAAGTCACTTTCAAGCTCATCCTCTTCAGCCCCATTGGATTGCTCTAAAGAGAGTTCTATGTTACTTACGTGGCATAGCTAACTATAGGTTGATGTTTAAACGTTCAAACCTTCCTTTCCAGATCAATGCTTATTATGACTCTGATTGGGCAAGCTCCATTAATGATCGAAAGTCGACTTCTAGAGGACGCGTCTTCCTAGGAGGAATCTCATCTATTGGAGCTCTAAGAAATAACAGGTGGTAGCTAAATCCAGTACATAAGTGAAATATTGAGTGTTATCACAATTATCAGCGGAAGTTATATGGCTGACTTCTTTTCTTCAAGAAATTGGTTTCTCTCCTTCACTTAAGCCCACTTTGTGGTGTGATAATAATGGTACTAGAGCTCTCGCACAAAATCCTGTCTTCCATGAACGAACAAAGCATATCGAAATCAAGGTGCACTTCTTGCAGGATAAAATTGCAGCTGGAGTCATTAAAGTCAAGTATATAGCGTCTGATGATCAACTAGCAGATTTGTTTACAAAACCAATGGCTACATTAAGACATTCATATCTCTGTACAAAACTCAATCTCTTCTCTTCACAGGAGCTGAGTTTAGGAGGGGATGTGAGAGATAGTAAGAAGTATACGGGCTTGGATTAAAAAAATATTGAGTATCACAAGTCCAAATACAAGTATATTCCAAAAGCAGCAAATATTCTTGAATGTTCTACATCCTGCCAAAAATATAATTCTGTTACAACAAAAGAAAAGGAATATTATGGACAGATGATGAGCTGTTCCATGGTTTCTCTTCTTGTGTGTAAATATAGTCATGTAATCTCTGTGCAATTTAATTTTTGATATATATAAAAAGTCGTTCTTCCTTTAATATGGACATTCGGATTTCATATCACCCATCCTTATTCTCTATAAACATTATTTATCTATTTTTAGGTTTCATTTAATAGATAAATAGATATTTATATAATATGATATGAACAGAATAATTTACATTCTACAAGACACAACATGCAGTCTAGAAGTTTGCCAGTGGACTGTCAAAAAATATTTCATTGACATTTGATGTCATTTTAATTTGTGTTTCTTTAATACGAAAACTAGCCGATCAGTCTTCATTGCTCGTCATCTAAATAAATAATTGAGACTATGTGAATTTTAATTTAGTAAATAAACGATCAAGAATTATAGGTTCCCCCACATAATCTTTTGCAAGTTAAATTAAGAATCGACTACAAAATGATGATCATCAATTTGGAGCCAAGACTTCACTAATGGAGAGTACTATTGGCTTACATCCTATATTGGTAAAAAGAGAACATAATAGCTTTCATTAAGGCTTTTTAGGGAGGCATATGCTTAAAGCTTTAAAACATCCTAAAAATTTCTTTCCCATAATTTTATGTATGATGTAGATTGTGAAATCTTTCTCTTATAATCTTTACTTTCTACAGTGAAATTTTTTTAATTCTTAATCGTAGTTTTTTCCCATATTTGTTAAGGATTTTTTAATGTTAAATTTTGTATGTTCCTTTTTATCTCAATTTCTTTTATTTGTGTATTTGCTCTATTTGGGTGGAGTCCATCTCCTATCAGTGATATCAAAGCCCAAGGGTTGCTCAAGTATGCTCTGTGGTTATAGTATAGTTTGATCTTCCACATCAGCAAATGATTTTTTCTTTGATGTTCTTGTAGGTCAGGGGTGGTTTTATTCTTGAGTTTTTGTTATCTTCTTTGGGATTTTTCACTGGTATTTGAGGTGATTCAGTGCATATATAGGAAAAGCTCTATCTAAGGAGACTAAGTTTTAAGTAAGACTATTTGTGACCCTTCTAGCCTTTCCTAGGAACTTTCCTAATGTACTACGATCTTATTACATACTAAATGGAGGTAATTTGAGACTGTTTCCCTTTTTTACATGAGAGAGTGCGAGTCAATTCTTATGATAGAAGTAATGTTGACTAAATTCGATATTACAAAGTTTGATGGGACAAAGTTCTTATATGGAAATTGAAGATGAAGGCAATATTAGTAAAAGATAACTGCTTGGAAACCATCAGTGCTAAGTCGATAGATTTCTCAGATGACATCAAATGGAAACAAAGAGATGCCTTGGCCATGTCAGATTTGCATATTGATCTATCGGATGATATATTGCCAGGTGTAGAGGAAAAGAAAGCCGTCAAGGAGATATATAACCATCTCTTAAAGTTCCATCTAAGTCTCTTCATGACAAAATTTTTCTAAAGAGGAGACTCTATACTCTGAATTTTTGAATCTACTTCAATGACGGAGCATATTAATACTTTGACCTCTCTATGGTCTCAACTTTCAAAGTTGGATATAATGTAAATCCAAATAAACATGCGGAGATTCTACTTCAAAGTCTTCCAGATTCATATAACTACTCACCATTAATTTAACTAATAATATCCTCACGGATACTTTGGTATTTGATAATGTTACTACTTCAGTTCTTGAAGAAGAAAGCAGGCATATCAACAAGGAAGAAAGGCTAGCAAGTTCCTATCAAGCAGAAGGAGTGTGATTCCACAGGGCATCACAAACAAGGAAGGTCGAAATTCATGAGTAAGAAAAATCTTAAGTATTACAACTATGGCAAGAGATGACATTTTAAAAGTGAATGTCGATTTAAGAAGGGTGGAGAAAAGGCCTCTTAAGTATCAATTTCTCATGGATGTGTTGGCAATGGAGAAATCTTATAAAGTGAAATAACGACGGCGTTCAAGGATAGAGTAGAGCTTACTGATGCTTGGATAATGGATTCAGGAGCAACGTGGCATATGATTCCTTGTAGAGATTGTTTCACATTTATAAATCTATCTCTACAAGAAATGTATACATGGGAAATTGCCATACCTTGGAGATTGTTGTGATTAATTCCATCAAGTTGAAGATGTATGATGGTACAATTAACATTATTCAAAATGTGCGACATATAAAGGGCTTAAATAAGAATTTATTGTCTTTAGGACAATGGGATAAAATTGGGTGCAAGACCTCCATTTAACCTCCCCCTCTAGTGTGAACTTTCACATTAAGCTAGGACTCCCTCTTGAACAAAATCCTTTTTCTACCTTTTTCAGTAGCTCGAGTATATGGCATCACTAAGAGCCCTTTTATTCCACTGGTTTGGGCCCACCAAGAGTCTCCTTGCTCTTCTTCATAGGTAGGCAACTATAGGATTTGACTACCGTCTCCATACTGATCCCTTGTCGAAATATCAGTTCTGATATCACTTGTTAGATATAAGAAGCCCACTTTTATAGGAAATCTTCAACATGAATCTAGTGAGGGAACATACTCATGGCTTTAACACCACACTTTAACCCAAAACTTTAAAGCATTAGGCTTATAGGTCATTTGCATTTATATGCCCCTCACTAATTCCATCTTTTTTCAATATAGGATTCCTACTCATACTTGATATCCTAACAATTTGATGACAAGCTCAAAAACACTGGTTCAGTTTTAGATTCCTGTTTAAACTTGGACGTATATGTGGAACGTTGATTAACTTGTAGAGCATAATGGCTCTGCTTCAGTCTCTTCTTTAAGTAGGTGTGCCATATGTTTTTTAATTCGTTGTCTGTTCTTCACAGTAATCTTACTACAATTGCAAACCGTTTGCGGAAGAAGCCAAAATGGAAATCATTAGTTTTGTTTAATCGCACGGTAAGGAACCTCTCCAGTCCCAACATGTTCATCACATGTAGTAAGGTTATAGCTGCTAGACAAAATTGCATAGTTGAGAGTGTCTTATCTTAAGACAATAATGTACCATATGCATTATTCAAGTTGTTGAAGTAATTAACACCTAAAATCAATGTTTGGAAATAACGAACTCTTATATTGAGACCATAGGATGAGTCCAGACTGGATATCCAAGTAAAATGGCATTGAGAGGTTTATTTATAGACCATTCACTATAGATTCTACGACCAGTAAACTGAGATCGAAAACTTAAGAGTACATACCTATTTCCTAACATTTCATGCAATTGGATGACAGTGTCTTCTTCTTCTCTGGTGAAATTCCCTCGCTTAACATCAGGCCTCAAGTAATTAGTCCATTGGAGCTAGCATCTCTTTCCACACCTCAGTAAGCCTAAGAGAAAGATGAAAACATTGACAAAATTTAGAACCAAAACTACTATTGCTGTTGTCCAGAAAGTTTTCTACTTCAAAGTCTTTAACAGAGTGAGATGTGACTCACCAGCTTGTTTTGGAAGTGCCCGCCAATTTTCATGGCCATAGAGTTGAATGTAATTGACGAGTATACCATCTTCTTCAGGAGTCCACAGACCCTTCTTCAATCTCATCTTCTCATAGCAATTAATTTTATTTAGTTTTTAAATTTTATTTGGATGAATTTTATTTGATTTTGATTGGTCAATTAATTTTTATTTAGTTTTTAAATTTTATTTTGTTAGAGAAATCTTTAAAATTTTATTATCTCTTTTTAGTTGTAATTCATTTGCATAAATTAGTCATTGATAGGATCATGCGAAATTGAATTAATACATCCTTAAACATATAAACATCAAAATTGAAATTATTAAAATAATTGCTCATTATCAACTGAGAGACCTACTTATTACTAAAAAGTAGAAACTAATAAACCATTCTACTAGAAGATAGCAAATAAGAAAAAAATATAAATTCTATTAGAAGATAGCAAATAAGAAAATAAAAAAAATTATGTAAAACATAGTCAACAAACCTATGTTTAATTATTTTCTGTAAAATTTAAGACAAACTTAAACAGATATCAGAAATGGAAGGCAGATAAAGACATCTTTTGTTAGGGTATTTTTAGGAAACATTTTCCTAAAAGGGTGAGTGACAAAATAGTGAGGATATTATCCTAGAGATAGTAAATTTGGGAAACACCTTGTGTGTGAGTGTGATTACTTTGTTGTATCATTTTTCACTCTTTGTGCACTATTTTGTTGTATCATTTTTCACTCTCTATACCTTCTATTTTCATTAGTGGAAGTTTTATTCAGAATTTGGCCCGTGGATGTAGCTCAAATTAGAGGGTGATTCACATTAAATTTTTGCGTGTTATTTCTTTACTTATTTTACCTATGGGATTTAATTCATAATTTTTCCCAACAAGTAATGTCAGAGTGAGGTCCAGTTTTGTGTCAAAACATTTCTCATCAAAGATAGAGGTAAAAATAAGCAAGATGATTAGCCTAAATGGATCAAACTACCACATCTGGAATAACAAGATGAAAAATCTTCTATTCGTCACAAAAATACATTTATCAGTTTTTACCACAATAAAACCCAAAAATAAATCAGAAAAGGAGTGGGCATTTGGGCAGGAGTAGGTATGTAGTTTTATTCAAAAATTTGTTGAAGATAATGTTTATAATCATATTTGCGTCCAGACTCACGTGTGGACGTTATGGAAGATGCTCGAGAAGTTGTTTGCTTAAAAAATTGGTAATAATAAATTATTTTACCTAACAAAATTAGTATAGATAAAATATCAAGAAGGTACCTCTGTGGCAGACAACTTGAATGAATTTTAGGGGATTGTGGATCAATTATTAGGAATGGGCATAAAGTTTGATGATGAAGTGCTTGCCCTTTTCATACTAACCTCCTTTCTAGAGTCTTGGGAGACTTTGAAGATTTCAATCACCAATTTTGCAATTATTGTTAACATGGAATCTGTAAAAAGTGGAATTCTGAGTGAAGAGATGAGACGAAGATCACAGAGTTTAGCCTCTTCAACACAGTCATAAGTTCTAGGGGGAGGAGCAAATCTAGAGGTCTCTAAATTTCAGAGATAAGAGCAGATGAAGATCAAATAACTATGCAAACGTTAAGTGTCATCACTACAAAAGGAAGGGACACATTAAAAGGTTATGTTGAAAGTTCAAAGAAGAAAAGCACAAAGGCAAAGAAGTCAAGAAAGATGATAGCAGTGATGATGAACCCACATCGACAACTACCACCATTGATGACTTTCACATCGTCTCATATGACAATGATGTGAATAGTGCATCCTATGAGTTTAACTAAATAGGTGATAGTGGTGCCACTATTTATGCCACATCACATAAAGAACTCTTCTCATGAACCCGCATCGACAACTACCACCATTGATGACTTTCACATCGTCTCATATGACAATGATGTGAATAGTGCATCCTATGAGTTT
>JANSVA010000004.1:8641223-8654821 GCA_025504915.1 Erythroxylum reticulatum
ATGATAGTTGGTGATAAAATGATCATGAAAAAAGATTTTGAAAATATACGTGTAACGTGGGTGAATTTGTCTTGCTTTTATGTTTTGACTGGTAATAGACTATGGAATGATATAATGTTGGATTAATAGAGTAAATGATATTTTTATATGTTGGAATATGGGTAAAGAAATAAACACATTGATGTCTTGTTTTCATGTTTATGATGATCGATATTTCCTAAGTTATTGTATAATTTAGTTTGAAACAGAAGGATCATTAAAGATGGTATAGGAAAAAATGTAGAAAATTTTG
Source organism: Erythroxylum reticulatum (assembly GCA_025504915.1). NCBI lineage: Eukaryota > Viridiplantae > Streptophyta > Magnoliopsida > Malpighiales > Erythroxylaceae > Erythroxylum > Erythroxylum reticulatum. The sequence goes on from JANSVA010000004.1 coordinate 8,641,516, forward strand.
ATAGATAATGGGTTTTATGTTCTATTTTCTTAGTGTATTAATGTGGATTTCTTTAGGTGTTTTGGAGATGAACTAAAATGAGTCTAGAGCTAAAGAAAGGTATTAATGTGGTATCTTGAAATGAGAAGAATTAAGGTGATAGTTAGAAGTGAAATGAAAGCGGAAATGAAGTTGAACATGTAGAGAAAGTTGATGATGAATGTATATATGTATATGTTCTATTGTTAGTGTTTATGATCAATCATGGACTATAATGTGTTTATGGATGTATTAATCTGAAATGGAGTTAAGAATGATGGGGAAATGATGAGTAATTAAACTAGAAATGATTGACCAACATATGGTGTTGAATGTAGTAAGTAAAGAGTTAGAAATCAGGAAAATTATGGACTCAATTGGATAGATTTTAGGGAAAAAGGCCTAACTTTTGCTATGGAGGTCAGATTGAGGTTATTTTGAAAAGGACTTTGAGTTTTACAACTTTTATAAAGACCCCGAGGAGAGATTTGGTTAGCTAAAGTATTAAAATTTCACATTTCTGTAAGTGACCCATGAAGGTCCGCCCAGTGGACATGATGTCCCTTTAAACGAACATGAGTGAAGCTAGAAGACCCGAGGAGGTCCACTTAACAAACATTTACTAGCTATTTGGACTAAAAGTTTCTCCAAAAGTCAACGTATGACTGCCCAATGGACATAAGGTCCCCTAATAGACATAGATATGATGAAATTGTGAGAATGACAATATGAAATGAATGAAAGTGATCTTATGAATGCTAATGAGATTCAAAGGAGATGAATGGTGTATATTGAGTAAAGATGAATGGGGAATTGGAAATTTGGTGATCTTGTAATGCTAGAATAATCTTGTTGAATGATTGAGTGATGAACCTAGAATGATGCTTGGATTAAGTGGCTACAGGTATGATATGTATGAAGTGATAATGCAGGTTATAACTTACTGAATGAATTATTGATATTAAAGTGCCAAAGGCATGAGTATAATGGAAATGAACATCTCCACATGATTGTAGTTATGATTCAAAGGAGTTGAGTAATATGTATTAAGTAAATGTGATGAGAATTGGGTATTATGAGAACATATAATGTTAGAAAAGAAATGACAAGACATTGATTTATGATATTAGAATAGCCAAGCGTTCTTCAGGTGTAAGCCTAAGAATAAGCTAGACACATACAAAGGATAAGGATTAAATAGTGAACTTATTATGATCATGTACAAATAAAGTGTAAACCTAAGTTTAATTAGACGTATATAATTTATAAAATGAAAATGATTAGAAGATGTGAATTTAGGTAATATACCCAAGATTGTCATTAAGCATGCATTATACATGACATATATACATATATTTACAATTGAATGTTTATGTAATTGTGTAATTAATAATGTATGTGCAATGTGTGTATTGCATAATGTTGATATATAGGATAGAACGTAAGCATCCAGATGTTTTTGGATCATGGAAGCTAATGCTAATCTAGAGCATACTGTGAGTCGACTTAGATGGTCTAATTTTCATTATTTGTTTTGTTTTAAATTTTTTTATTGAATTAATACTGATATGATTGATGTGAATGTGATTGAGACAATTCCAGACATTAATAGTCCAAGGAGTTTGATAAATGTGAGAACATTGGAAGTGCTCCTTATATGTGAATCTGTCAAAAATAAGTGATTCTTAACGTAACTGTTGAATGTTAGACTTAGGTCCGATGGAATGTGAAAGTGAATCTGTAAAGTGATTGATTGATCTTATTTGATTGATGCATTTCATTACATGAATGCATGACAACATAAAGGTTGTTGTGACCAGAGTAGCCATTGAAAAAGAGCTTAAAGCTTAGAAAGTGAAAAAGAACTCAAAGCTCAAAATGTGATTAAGAGCCAAAGGCTCACAATGTATAATGAGCCCAATATCCCAAATAGAGACCGAACAACTATTAATGAGCCCGGTATCTACAATAGATACGGGAGTTATAGGCACTCGATCACAACAATAACAATTGAAAGTGAGTCTCACAGGCATTGCATATAAAATTGATATCTATGTTTTGAATGATTAAAATGAACTGTATGACAACTCTGAATGTGAAAAGTGAAATAAGTGATCAACGTGATATGTGATGTTAAATGATTACTAATGGATTGATGTGAATTACGGGATTACATGAATTGTATGTTTTATGTGATATGAGGGAGCCATTGAGGATGGTTAACTCACTGAGTTCATAAAACTCACTAAAATTGCAACATTATTTTTCATGTTAAGAGGAGTTATCCCGTTAGGCAAACGAGAGTCTATCCATTGCATTCAAGTAAAAGATAGAGGTCTGGATTAGTTCGTGTCTGCATGGATTTTTCATTATTTTATATCAAATTATGTATTCACAAGTATTGTATAATGTGTATATGAATGATTTTATAATGTAATGACATTATGACTACAAGTCGTTTGTATCTGTAATGGGCCTAAGTGGCTACTGAATTGATGATGATATGTATAATGGTTGTAATGTACCGATTGAAAATGTTTATGACTAAAATGGGTTAAAAGTTTCATTACTGATTTTCCACATATGCTTGTGATATTTCAGAAAAATTTGTAATGAGTTTGATTTTATGATTGTCCTAGTATGCCACCCTCGTGGAGTATGTTTTCGAATACTATCGGTATGTTCAGGGATATGCACTATAAAAGTAGGGTGTTAGATTGACACACTTGTATATTTTAGGTTGCCCATCCAAAATAAGGATTTATAATCCTAAAAAAAGGAAGCTTGATGCAAGAACCATTAATGGTTACTTCATTGGTTATCCAAAAAAGTACAAAGGTTATGTATTTTATTGTCTTAACTATGGTACAAGAATAGTTGAGTCTGGTAATGCTCGATTCATTGAAAATGGACAAATCAACGGGAGTAAGGAACCACAAAATATGGATATTCAAGAGATTTAGATGGAGAATCCTTCACCTAATATCTCTTCTCAAGTTGTTATTCCTATTGTTTAATCATATTCACGCAACATATCAGAACAACAAGTTGATATTCCAAACCCACAAAAAGTGAATGTCAATAATGAACCAGTAGATAATGTGCAAGTCACAAATGATCAAGTAATAACATAAGAAATAGTGTTATGAAGGTCTATAAAAGTGAAAAGACCAGCAATATTAGACGATTATATGGTGTATTCACTTAAGCATTAGTGTGACTTGAGCATTGTTAAGGATCCAGACTCATTTAAAGAAGCCATAAAATGTGACAATTCTGAAATGTGGCTCAATGCTATGAAAAAAGAGTTAAAATGTACAGATGATAATCAAGTCTAGGAACTAGTTAAGTTACTTGAGTGGGCTTTAAAAGGGTCTTTAAGAATTGTTATGGCATTGGTAGCTCATTATGATATAAAGCTTCACCAAATGGACGTAAAAACCACTTTTCTAGATAGTGACTTAGAAGAAGAAGTTTATGCGGACCAACCGGAAGGTTTTGTGAATATAGAAAATGAAAATATGGTGTGTAAATTAAAAAATTCAATATATGGTTTGATACAAGCTTCCCGATAGTGGTATCTTAAGTTCAATGATACCATTACCTCTTATAGTTTTGTATAGAACACTGTTGATAAATGTATCTATATGAAAGTTAGTGAGAGCAAGGTTACTTTTTTGGTACTATATATTGATGATATTTTATGGATGCTAATGATTTGGGCTTATTCATATTGTAAAGAAATTTCTCTCTAATAACTTTCAAATGAAAGATATGGGTGATACATCCTATATGTTTGGAGTAGTAATATTCCGTAACAGGACACAAGGATTCTTAAGTTTGTCTTAAAAAGGATATATTAGTAAAGTATTAAAGAGATTTAGGATGAAAAGATGCTCAATAGGGGTAGTTCCAATTTAGAAAGGGGATAAATTTAATGAAATGCAATATCCTAAAAATGATTTAGATCGAAAAGAAATGGAATCTATTCCCTATGCATTTGTAGTTGGGAGTCTGATGTATATTCAAACTTGTACTCAGCTAGATATCAGTTTTGTTGTTGGAAGGTTAGGCCGATAGCAAAGTAATCCCATATTGGACCACTGGAAAGTTATAAAGAAATTTCTATGGTATTTATAAGGTACCAAGGAGTACATGCGTATATATATATAATCAAATCACTTAGAAGTGATCAGTTGTTCAGATTTAGAATATGTTGGTTGTGTAGACTCAAAGAAATCTACCTTTGCTTATTTATTTCAACTAGTAGGAGGGGCAATTTCTTGTAAGAGTGGAAAATAGTCTCACATTGCTACGTCCACTATGAAGGCCAAATTTGTGGCATGTTTTGAGGCCACTATTCAAGCATTATCTTTACCGAACTTTGTTTTAGGGCTAGGTATTGTCGATAATATAGCTAAACTACTAAGAATTTATTGTGATAATTTCGTAGCTATCTTCTTCTCTAAAATGACAAGTATTCTAAGGGTTCTAAACACATGAATTTGAAATACTTGTTAGTCAAAGAAGAAGTGTAAAAAAATTAAATGTCAATTGAGCATATTGGAACTAATTTGATGGTAACAGATTTGTTAACTCAAGGATTACCGCCTAAAAAATTTACTGGCCATATTGAAAGGATGGGCATTGTAGATAAGTCCTTATTAACATGAGATCATGTTATGTATGTACATATGTTTGGATATTCGCTATTATTGTTTTAACACTTATAAATTCAATTAATGTTATGTTTTTGCTTATTTGTTAGTTGTCACATTACGTTATGTACAATATTGTTTTATTGTGATGACAAATTATGTCTTGAGAAAACATTAAAGTTGAGAATTATAGTGTTTCTCAATTATAGTTATTTTGAGTTGAGATGATTGTGTGATACATGGAAGGAATCATGTTGTTAGATGATTTGAGAGGGCCATGATCCATTATTTCAATTTATTCAAGTTTGATGGCTTGATAGATTCAATATATGGTGTACACTTGTGTTTGTTGGATTATCAAGTTATATCATGGGTTAAGTGGGAGATTGGTAGATTAATTTAATAATCATAAGTGTGACCCATATTACTTTATTTAATTTTAATATGAAGTGGGCCTAAAATAATGATTATTGGGCTTGTAAAGAAAAATTAGAATTATTAGGGTTAACTAATAAAACCCTTTCCTCTCCCTTCAGTCAACTAACATTTAACAATATTAAAGAGACAGACATTCTTGCACCATTGACAAAGAACAAAGAAAAGTAAGAAGACGAGAGTGGATAAAGTTTTTACGTAAAGAAGGCATTTGTGAATAAGAAGAGATTACATAAGTATGGATTAAGGTAGAATTTCTCTCTTTTCTTTATAGCATTAATTTTAGGGTTTGAAGTTATTGAATTAATTGTGTCGTAGATGATCTTAGGTCAATTCTATGCTTAAAATATTGCTTAGAATGTTAAAGATTAAAATTTGCATGCTAATCGTTGAACTACTAGCTAGTTTAGGGTAACTTTAGAGTTCAACCCTTTATATGTACATACCTTATTGGGTTAATTGTCTTTTGAAACTGATCTCCCTTAAGTCGGTTTTTTCTTCCTTACATGACTTTGTATAAGTAGTCTACAAACATTGCGTAAAAGCCAGAGCTTAAGTTTCCACATTTTCCTCAAAAGCACCCTTTTGTTCCTAGCTCCAGCCTCTGAACCCTTATATAACCCTCAACATGAACCTTTAGAACCACCAAGCTCAACCTCAGAAACAATCCCAGCTACCATCGAAATTCCTAAACCTTTCATCAGCTAGAAATATGTTATAGGCAAATCAGTCCCACTTAGAGCTTCACTATAACCCCCTAGTGCTCAAAGACGGAGTAGCTATTGTCTCTCCCCCTTAGGTGTCCTCAAATAGGGAGCAAGCTCATAATCATCAATAATGGTGGAGTTCTTCATCAGGAAAAAGTTAGGATTCCCAGTTGTGAAACAATGGGCTTATAGATAATGCAAAACTAGAGGACTTCATAAGGTAATACTAAATGAGGACTCTCATTTCTTTTTCAAGTTCCTAGATAAAAAGCCCGACAATAGAGGTTATAGAAGAAGGCTCTTGAGATATAAATACTATACCTATCTTTTTATAAATGTGGATACCTATCTTCTTATAAATGTGGAAGCTAAGAGTCAAGCTAGAGAATGTCCAACAAAAGTAGGAGTCACTGTGGGTGAACTTTCACAAGATCCCCCTTAAATATTAGTCGATTGGTGTATTAATTTCCATCGCAATTTCATTAAAAAAAACTTTGTAAATGGAAGAAGCAACATCGACCAAGTGTAGAGTGGGCTATGTTCGCATCTATATTTGAGTAAACTTAAAACATGAGCTCCTCGATAAGGATCCCCTCCTTATGTTAGGAGAAAATGATTAACAAATCAAAGATACAACTAGGGTCTCCTATCAGTGAAGGCACTCCTTTACTCAACAAAGGAAGGTTTGGCACCTAACAAGAAGATCATTTGTAAGGTGTGATCATCAAGAATTAATGGAGCTCTTAAATGATCAAAAGAAGAAAACTCAAACAAAATTGAATGAGTTAGATAAGGAAGCTGAGAACAATGGAACCTCATCGTCCCAATGGGAAGTTTTAGAAGTTCAATTTCAGTAGGTAGATGGAAGTTTATCGATAGACATAAATGGTGACTTTACACTTCAAGAGGCTCCAGTGAAGAAGATTCAGATGCCAAAGACAAGCAAGTCAGGTTCTAAGAGTATTAAAAAGGAGATTGAACACATCCATTTACTCTAGCATTTTTATAGGAAGATTTAACCATTTTCGAAGACATAAGTTAGACTGAAAGGCGAAGAAAAATCAAAACAATTTCTTAACATGTCTATTTTTTCTAAAATGATAGGGTGTTGAATGATTTAGGAAAGCAATTGATAATGGATGACTATATTAACAACTTAAAATTAATGTTTTGGCTTTTGGAAAGAAGAATGAGGTCACATACTTAATCTAAAATCGGATTCCTAATAAGGAATTGGAGGATTATTACAAAACATTATAATCATTTGGGGCGTACAATAGTGGCTTATAAATCCTACTTTGGTCAACATCCCTAACATACATATCTCCACTTAAAGCATTAGTATGATGGTGGATAAAGGTGAACTAGGAATAAGTTGGATAAACTTTAAAGACCCTTCCAACTTTGCTTTCCAGAGATGCATGCTATGGAAGGAGCTACTAGATATCAAAAGAAAGGTCTCAGGACCATGGTTGTTCCTAGGAAATTTCATTACATTCTCTATACTTTTGAAGGATCTGCTTTCCCACGTCTCTAAGTTAGAGGTCACTGACTTCAAATGCAATGGATACTATTTTATATGGAGTAACATGTAGTAGAATCTTTGTATTATTCGAAGGAAGTTATACAAAATGTTAAAGAACTAGGACTAGTTAACAAAACACCAAAATTGCTTCATAAAATTTAGTGAGTCCTTATGCTTTAATCATAGTCCTATTGAACTTCATGGGTTCCAATTCAATAGGGTTGAGAAACCTTCTTTCAAATTCTTCAACTTCTTGCAAGTAAAGAGGGGTTTAAGGAAAGTACTTTAAGGTTTAGACAATGGGTAGCAAGGGTACGCATCCTTCAAGTTTGACAAGAAGTTATAAGCTATAAAGAAGGAACTCAATAGGCCCAACCAACTATACCAAAATCATTTCCAAGTTACTTGCTTCTAAATTGAAGAAGGTAATCTCTCCACTCTTTAGTGATAATCAAAATGCCTTTATATGTAATAGGCAGATTGAAAAAAATATTCCAATTGTACAAGACAATTTAAAAGCTTTAGACTTGTTTGTGTTGCATTCGTATTCTGTGCTGATGGTGTTATAGAAACAATCCATACATAAAGTCTGTCCATACCATAATATACTCTAATTTCCCCCATAAACTCCTATTCGTAGAGTCCCACCATGATGGAGAATTGCGTGTAGCTCATTTGAATCATTTCTTTCATTAATCAGAATTGGATTGTGTTGGGACAATCCCTGTCGCAGCAACCTTTCTCCATGAAAAATATGGATAGCAGCTCTAATGTCAACTCCCCAGAGGAGGTCTCCACAATCTCAAACATTTGGGACCACACACCAAGGTCTACAAGGTCCCAAACTTTATAGGCTATGCCCACTTGCTTCAGTGCTCCCAATCAATAAAGTCAGTACTAAACTTTGTGTCTTATAGGCTCTGGTATTGTTCATCCTGGGCTCCAACATTCAACAATAACATCTACGGTCACTCTAGTGGCTACGTTGTGGATGAGGAACTTTCTCCTCGATTTCCCTTTTTGGGGGTTTCCTGTGCTCACTGTCATCTTGTCATTGTGCCTAAAACTTAAAATAAATGTGAGAACTTACCAATATATTAATTGCCTATCATTTTCCCTACACTTAAAATTTACTATGCTTACTAAATTATTAAATGTGAAAACACAATGACAACGAAAATTAAAACACATAAAAATAAATTAACATGGATAAATAAATATAAAAACAAATTGAATCATTAAAACAAATAGGTAAATTTATTATTCAATTATTAAACCACAATCAAGCATAAAATCACATAAATCATCCAAAAGTCCTGAATTCATGAAATTAACATTTTTAATTGAACAATCCTTAATAACAAAAAAATCTAATGAATTATGCATAAATAAGCTAAACAAATGAGAAAACTTACTTGGATGTTGCTAATTTGGTAGAAAATTGCAAGAATTGGATTGAAAGATGTTCAAGGCAACAGTGAGAGTGAGTGAGAGAAGAGATAAGTGAGAAAATAAAGGAATTAGGGCAGTTTAAACCTGTATCATGGACTTATACCATTTGATACACTAAATTTCAAATTTTACGAACTTATATGGTTTGGTACATAAGTATGCATTAAATCGTGTAAGTCACATTTTTGTGTTTTGAGAGCATCCAACTCTTCGCAAATGTTTGCAACTTCAACAATATATGAACAAACTTAAAATTTTGCACTTTAGAGTTATAAACCTTTAACACACATAACCTAAAACCTTAATTACACACGATCTTATGAAGATGCTTAATATTATAATCCTGAAGTACATCAAACAAAAATTAATCAATTAAAACCTATAATAACACGAATGCAAAAATAAGATAATAACAAAATTGAAATAAAATTAGTACTGACACATAGGTTGCCTCCTATGTAGTGCTTCTTTAACGTGGATAGTTTGATGTACTTTACACTTTTGCATTATATAGAATCTCTAATAAGTGGCTTGCTTCCACTTATTTCTCAACATACAGGTTTTGTAACTTATAAGTAAGCCATCTGTTATATGATAATGACAAGGGCATAATTTATCAAATTAACTAATTCAATTGCACGCATTAATACCCTTTTCAATGATAAACTGCTAATAAAGTAGAGAATAACAAAACTCCCTAAATTATCGATTGGCTCAAGCAGCTTGTCTTAGAGGAAGTGAGAATCTTTTGTACTTAAGGTCACTATCAACACCTCGTCTTTAGTTTTTTTACTTGATTCCTCTGACTCCTCAACTATCTCTGTCCACTCTTCTTCTTCTTTTTGAACAGAAGTTTTTGGCTTATCTTCTTCTATTATCTCCTACCACTTCTTTACTTTCTCTTTTTGGATGGAGTTTTCTTCTTCTTCTTCTTCAAGAATCTCTTCTTGGAATGTCTCTCCATTCATGAAGCCAAACCTTATATTTTCTTCATTCTTGAATTCACGCCGATCAACTTTTATTTCAACCAAGGGAAGTAATGGTCACAGAAAGGGAGAATACACAATACTACTCACCACTGCTTATCGTAATCTCATAAACGTTATCCTATATTCCATTAATGATGTAGCACCCATGACCCTTAAGGATGAAGGTCACCCGTATTGCTACCACATTGAGCACTCCTCCTTATGGGTGTTTTGCTTATTATCTCACTGATGATGAGTTTGGGTTTCGGGGAAGGTGGCAACAATTTTTTTTAAATTTTTCCTAGCTTTTGTGTTTTCATTAAATTTTTTCGTTTCTGTGTTGTCTTATATAAATTGAGATTTAATCTCTTTAGATAACTTGGCATGTTAAGTTTAACTAGTATAGCGACAGGAGAAATGAATCCTCTACTTTTGTTGTTGTGAGGTTCTGAATGATTTGCCCTCTTTTAGATTGTGATTTTTAATATCTATGGTAATTGTTTTCCATAGAATGCCCTTGGATATCTACGTGTGTATTATTTGACTAGTAATCTCTGGAGTGTTTGTTTTCATGTAAGTTTCAAATTTGTTTCAAAAAGTCCCATAAATAAACTACATATTTCTCATCCACAATGAAAATTTTGTTTAATTCTAGCTTATCCCTAAGACATATGATAACACATCGAATAATGCATATTAATAACTCACATAATTCATACATAGGACATATTGGTACTGATAATCAATTATGAATTCAACTAAAATACAATTTCAATATTTATGAAGATAAAATTTATAATTAAGATACATATAAAACATGTTATGATATTAATATAAAAAATATTATCTAACATTTAGATAAACATAGTACCTTTTAAAAATATAAATATTATTAATTAAATTACTAATTAGGTCTTTCAAATAAATATTATGTTATATTTACAGTTAACGAAATAGGTTTGTTTATTTAATTAGTTTATGCCCTACAGCCAATCAATTTTGTTGTAGTTTAGTGACAATTGTTTAAAGGTATTATTTATCTTGTAAATGTTTAAATGTATATGATAAAGTCCATAGGATAATTATACATTGCAAATGAAATTATAATAAGATTGTAAATATGAGATTCATATTGTATTTATGTATTATCTTTAAATTGCTCCTAGCCATTGCTCTATTAAGACTAGAAATTAATATAAAGTAAAAAGTCTACCATATGTTATGTTTTTCCTTATAAAGGAAGTAGACGATCTTATAGACTAAAGTATGGAGATACTTAAACCAACATATAGGTGCTTGTCAGAGAAAAATTTTACTGAACTAACCCAATACGGGAAATACATTTGAAGTATTACTTGTATATCTATGAAAATTCTATTGTGATGATTGTATATATGATCCTTTTACTTGTGGTATCCAAAGTTATCTTATATAGGAAGTGCTATGTTTTGAGACTACTTATGACATATTCTAATTATGGGTTTTTATAGTAGGTAGTTATTAGGTATAGCATGAACTATATGGAAGTATTGAGTGATCAAGATAGACTTCATCACCCTAAAGTAAGTAGAGATAATGTTCTATTGTTATCAATTAGTATTAATTTGGGAAATCCTTGATCAAGGTAAAATGACACTTTATCATTTCTCCACAATTACCTATTGATTCAATTAATGACATTAGAGAACTAATATGATTGGATTAAAAACAAAGTAGAAATTAATTTCATGCTCTATGTCTAATTGGAACATTGTATGATAAAAAGATTGAATTATACAGAAAAATCATGCATGAAAAGGTTAGCCAATTTGATTATTTCAATAATTACAAATGGAATATTGGTTTTGTAAAATGTCATTTGATATACAATTAAAGGATATCTTCTTGTAATGTCACCTCAAATCCATTAATAACATCTATAGCAATATGTAATTTTCAAAGGGGGAAGCTTTAGCTAAACTAAATATAATATAAGAACGACTGACCTACAAATGAAATTCTTGTGCAAGCAAAAAAGGATAATTTGGTAGTTATACAAATGCATTGGAGATTTACAATTCCCTAAAAATGTAGAAGTTTAGGATTTAATGGTTTAAAGAGGGAGACAAAACACAATCTTTTCACTAATGTATACTAAATGAAATGTAAAAGAGGGAAACAAGATTCAAAATACTTAATATAAAAGTCAAAAAAATCTTTACACCAACAGATTGTAAAGGAAATATAAAAACAAACCCCCAAGAGTTCAAGGATCTTACCTATTATTTTTCAAGGAAATTATAGGCACTACTAATGAACTTACTTTCTCTATAGAGGATATTAAGCATTTATTTTGTATCCTTGTCTAGAAAAGTATACGACCACACTAACTAGCCTTATTATAGGTTCAAAAATAAAGGAAATGTAATTTTATTTGGAATTTTACCAATTGTTTTTGTATTATAATCCCTATAGTGTAACAATTAGATGATGATATAAAAGACCATCTCCATTTTGTAAATATATATAAAGGTGGATAAAAGATTGATAGTAAATCCAAAGTTTGATATTCCAGTGACGAAGTATAATTCGCAAGATGAGGCTTGGGATATAGATGCTTTGATTTTTTGATGTGTCTTTGAAGAGAAGAAGTTAAAGAATACTACTCATAAGGTCCTCCTAGTAACCAAGGGAAAAGAAAAGGTCAAGCCTCAAAGGTTTAAAGGTAAGAGATCCAAATTCTCTCTGCTTGTGTATACTAGTCATTCTAATATTGCTAATAGTCCATAAGAAGTGAAGAATATGAGGTGCTTCTTCTGTAAAAAGAAGGGACATAAAAAGATCGATTGCTAAAAATATAAAGCCTGTAACGAAAAATAGGAATTGTTATATAACTCTTTGGCTTATATGATTCATGAATTTAATCTTACTATAGTCACATAGTGGAGTATCAAATCATGTTGCCTCCACAATACAGGGTTTCATATCCAGGAGAAAGCCATATAAAGGGAAGGAGAAATTGATGGTTGGCAACAAAAAAGTTAGTGTAATGTATGTAGGGCATGTATTTTTGGCTTATTATATCTCATATTTGAGCATATGGCTTATTATATCTCAAACACACAAATATTAGTGGACCTTATATAGTTACCTTATATCATTCTAGATATTTTCTAACATTTATTGATGATTATTCCAATTATGGTTATTTGTTCTTACTAAAGGAAAGTCTAAATTTCTTGATAAATTCAAGATCTTTAAGAAATGAAGTGGAGATATATTTGGGAAATCTATCAAGATTGTCAGATCTGATCATAAAGGAGAGTATTACGGAAAACATAGGGTTTTAGGATAAGAAAAAGATTCATTTTCTAGATATATGAAATCATATGGAATAATGACTTAGTTTACTATGCCAAGTAGTCCTGAGCATAATGGTATGGCTAAAAGGTGTAACTGTTGGACCAATGGTGGTTGACAAATTAAGTCCCACTTATGTTTTGATAATAATAAAATGTATAGAATTGGTTAAGAAATTATTTCAGGTGTTTTGGATTGAAATAA
>JANSVA010000004.1:8654921-8679241 GCA_025504915.1 Erythroxylum reticulatum
TGTTTTGTGTGTATTAACTTCTGATTTTATAAAAAGGTTTAAAGATCTATTCAACCCCCCTTCTAGATCGTTTACAGTAACCACACCCTAAAGGACATAATGAGGTCAATGCAAAGTAAGACTAACTTACCTGATTTTCTTTGGGATGAAGCCATCAAGACAATACTATATATAATTAATAGAGTCTCGAGTAATTCAGTGTCAAAAAAACCTTTTGAGATCTGGAAAGGGTGGAAGCCTAGCCTTACACATATTCGTGTATAGGGCTACCCTACTAAGATACACTTATATAATCCTTGTGAAAGTAAATTACATGCTCGTTCTACTCATTGTTATTTAATAGGATATCCTAACCACTTTAAAGGCTACAGACTTTACTATAAAAAAGGAGGGTTTAAAATTGTGAAATCACAAACAACTAAGTTTTTGGAATATGATGTCTTTGATGAGGGTGGTCCTTTATACCCTTCAAATGATAGCAGGATAGATACTATAGTTATTTTCTATCCCCCTTCATACAGTTAAGTCCAGTGGATCAAAGTCCAATTATCGTGCCAACACGAGTACAGGAACTTATACATGTACAAACAAAGATTCCTTAGGTACAAGAACCAATGCAGTTGCGAAGATCTATTAGAGTGAGACGACCTACTATTGCATCTAATTACATAGTCTATTTTGGTGAATAGGACTGTGATATTGGACATGATGAAGATCCAATTACTTGTTCAGAAGCTATTTCTACACCCCATGTAGATTTATGGTAGGATACAATGAATGACAAAATGCAATCCATGAAGTATAACAAGGTATGAGAACTAGTTGATTTACCTCAACATTGTAAACTGTCAGTTGTAAATGGTTGTTCAAGACTAAGAAGGACACTCATGGTAAAGTTGAGTAGTTTAAGGCTTGGTTTGTTGCTAGAGGGTCCACTCAAAAAGAAAGGGTTGACTTTAATATTACCTTTAATCGAAATTCTCTGCAGCAAAATCCATGTTAACAATATGTATTGACCTTCCAATAGCCTCATAGTGCTGGTGCAAACTAGAGCAGTAAGTGGACTGAATGGAAAGACAAACATAATGACATGAAGCATGCATATAACACAATTGGCATCCTCAAACAACTCGTTGTCAAAATAACATGAAGGCAATTTTACAAAAAAAGAAAACTTTAAGAAACCATGACAGAAAAAATGGAGCTCCTTAAGCGTAAACAAAAGAAATTGCAAAAACTCATAAAAAATCACCTTTCCATTACCTGTAGGGCCAATAACAAGTTATACATAGCCCATGATCAACGTTTTGATTGAATTTCAAAGAAAAAAGAAATAATAGCTTCAGTATCCACAAAGAGAACTGAAGACACAGACGAAAGAGAGAATAGCCATAGCAATATATGCAGTACCCCAAACATCAATGGTCAATAAGTAGTTTAGGACATTATAGGAAGCTATAAAACACTAAGGTACAACATTGGAAAAAAATAAAGGTCTAAATTAGGAAAAAAGAAATATCAAAGAAATAACTTCAAAACTTAATGAAATTGGATTAAATAATGAAGAAATAGTTGAAGTTGGAGTCGTAGTCTTAAGGAAGAGGGCTAATAGCTAACGAGAGAGAAGATGAGAAGGTGATGAGAGAAGGCAACGAGTCTAAAGTTGAGAAAGTTGGAAACCAAAGACGTCGCTAGGGTTTTCTTTTCTATATTTAGGATTATAACTACTACTACTTTAAATGAATCAAATTATTTTTAGAATTTTCAAATCAATATAATTTGTTTTAAAAATTAAAATTAGGTAAGGGGTTAGCATTATCGACTTTCTGTAAGAAAATAAGAAGTAATAACTAGAACAGGAAAAAGAGAGCGAAAGAATAAACCGATGAAATAATAATAAAAATAGAGAACTACAAACACAAAGTTAGGTTTTTTATTTTATTTTCAAGGATTCATAGTAGAAGTCTCCTATTGTGATCCTCCAGCTAGCCATACTTTGTCACTTCACCAGAACTCTGTTTTTTTTCATTTCTACCCATTTCCACTGATTCGGCTTCTTGTGTGAATCCCTTTGTTTTTTTACTTAATTAAATGACCCAGTTATACGGTTCTGGAGTTGCCATTGTTAACTCAAGTTTCATATTTAACAACTATGATAATAACCTTATAATATTTCAAAATTCAAATTGTATTTATTTCCTTATGTATAAACAACGATATCATTCTTAAAGGAAATAAAATTATGGAAGAATTGCTTTTCTTCTTGCAAGAATCTTGTTTATAAACTTACCTTATTAAAAAAATGGTTTATTCGAAAGGATCCTAATTATTATGAAGGTCGTACATTAGTTGCGTGATTATTGGAAGATTTTCGACAGAAATGACATCAAAGTTAATCAAAATTAAATCCATCCGGTTGATTAAGGATGCAAGTGAAGTAACAGCTAGTTGAAAGAAAAGCCTACTTAAGGAAGAGCAATTGCTTTTGTAAACATATATCAGAGTTACGAACATAGATCAGACTTTCAAAATATGGCTATAGCATAAATTCTGTTGAAAAATCTCTTGTTCTTTAGAAAGTGAAAATATTTTTTGGAGAGATCAGTGTAGCTCATATCGAGCAAACTTTATTTTCTGTTAAAGAACTTGTAAAGGATAGCTAAACTTTACTAGTTTAGAACGTTGGAGAACTTTGAAAAATATTAACTTGTGATCTTGGAGAAGCTCGTCAAATTACTCCTTGATTTTCATAGTGAAACACTCAAGTTGGATACTTGGGGATTGGATGTAAGTTTAGGTTATAAGTCAAACTAATATAAATCGACTATGTCCTTTTCTCTCTTCTCTTAACTTTTATATTTTTTCAATATATTGTGTGTGTGTTCATTTCAATTCTAAAATAGGTTCCATTTTTTTATAACTTGCTGAAGGTTCCTTTTATTTCAATAGGTGCCTTCTGTTTTAAAATTGTTTTTAACTACTCTTATTCTTTAGTAGGCTCTATCATTTGATAGGCTATTATTGTTTGACAGGCTTCTATTGTTTTTAATTTTTAATAGGCACTTGTCTTTATCCGAATTGAAAGTAGTTTGTAAAAACTTATAAGTCACACACAATTCACCCCTTGTATGTGTGTTTACTTTTATCATTTGGTATCAGAGTGAGGTTTCACATTTTTATGTTTAATAGCATGTGATAAAACATGGAAAACAATATGAGAAGTCTTGAAAGACAATGTCTCAAACCCTCCTTACTTCAATGGAAATAACTACTCTTACTAGAATGAGAGAATGATAATATATCTCCAATCTGTAGATATCGAATTATGGCAAGAAATTAAAGATGGAGCTACAATTCGCACTTTTGATAACGTATAAGTATGGACTGATGCTGATAGGAGAAATGCACAACTAAACGATAAGCAAAACATCACTTAATATGTGCGTTGTCTCTAAAAGAATACGAAAAGATATCATATTGTTCTACAATAAAGGAAATGTGGGACAACTTCAAGTTACCTTTGAAGGGACGAATGAGGTAAAGAAACATAGAATAAGTTTTTTGGTGCATCAATATGAAACTATTGGCATGAAATAAGGAGAGACCATAGACGAATTCTTCGAACACTTGAACAACATCATTACCGCCTTGAAGAATATGGGAAAAATATATCCTAATGATGATCCTGTAATAAAGATTCTAAAGTAACTACCAAAGGGATGGAGACCTAAGGTGGTAGCTCTAGAAACAGCAAAGGATCTAGACACTATCTCAGTAAACTGGCTACAAGGAAATCTAATGATCTATAAAACTGAGCTTAGGCGAGATGAAGGAGCCTCCTACAAAAAAAGGAATGACAATAAAAGCAACTAAATAATCAAGTGGTGATGAAAGTGACACTGAGTTGTAGATAGATGGAGATGATGAATTCAACTTTATGGTCAGAAAATACATGCACTTTTATGAAAAGAAGTTAATAAAGAAAAGAGAAGGAAACAAGCAGGATGTAAACACAGGCCCTTATCAAAAAACAGCAACAACAGTAGCTATTCACAAATCATATGCTACCATTGCAAGAAGCCTGAGCACGCTAGACCTAAATGTCCTCTCCTTTAAAAGGATAAAATAGAGAATAGAAAACCTAGAAAGCAAGCTATAACTACAGCTTAGTCTGACAAGGATTTTGAAAGCTTTGAAAAAGATGAACCTAAGGAAGTTATCAACGTCTTCTTCGTGGATAAATCAATAGACGATGAGGTATACTATTCTGACTCCAATATTGAAGTTGATGAATTGAAAAATTCATATCATGAATTGTATGATTAGTACAAAAGTTTGACAGTGAAATATTTCAAAGAAGTTGAGAAGTCCAAGAGTAATGATGCATCTTTAAAAAGTAAGATTAAATCATTAAAATCAATGAATGAGAATCTAACAACCAAGAATATGTCTCTCGAAGCTGAGTATAAGTAAAAGGTCTCTAAAAAGGAAGTAATAGAACAAAGAACAGAGAAGTTGGAAATAAGTTGCTCAAAAATGATTTTGGAAAGGTGAGACAGCTGGAAGAAAAAGTTACCACTTTAGAACTTGAGAATGAGAGAAGTGTTGAAAAGATCTTATCTCTAGAAAAAGATCTGGCAAATTTTGATGATCGAAGGAATAACCTTGATGCATTGCTTGGTAGTGGTAAATGCATGTTTAATAAGGCCAGAATAGGTTACAATGAAAACAATAATATCAGGCCTTACAAGAATTTCTTTATCAAATTAAGTAGTAGCTATAGTCAAAATAGCAAGAACCTGATATATGGTAGAAATTATATAAATTCTTATTCATTTTTTTTATGTTTCTACTGTGATAGACATGGTCACATTAGTCATTTTTAAAGCTTTCATAAAATGAAGAAATTATCTCAAACATATATTTGGAAATCTAAAGTTCAAGCTACTAATATAAAAGGACCCAGAAAAATTTGGGTATCTAAAATGAGATAATATTTTTTTACAGATATGTTTCAAAATAGAGGCAAAAGAAAATCTATAGATAGTTAATAGTGGCTGATCAAGACACATGAAAGGTGAAATATCACACTTCAACTACATTGAAAGAAAAGATGGAGGTAATGTTGTCTTTGCAGACAAAAATAAAGAAAACTTCATTGAAGTTGGTAAAATTGGTAATTTTGACTCTACCTCTATTAATAATGTTCTCTTTATTGATAGTTTGAAACATAACCTGTTTAGTATGTGTCAACTATATGACAAGGGTTGCAAAAGTCATTTTCTATGCTTCTCATTATGAAATTGTCCATATTCATAATGATAATATTATGTTTATTGGTCCCAGAAATCAGAATATATATTGTGCTCAACTGGAATATATGTCCTCGCAAAATGTTAAGCATTTTGTCTCTCTAGAAAAGGATTCGTTTATCTAGAACAAGAGATTTGGACATGCCAGCATGAGCATTCTATTAAAATTGTCCAAAAATGAGTTGTTTGAGGACTACCTACTCTAAAGTTCAAAAGCAATCAGGATTGCAAGGCCTATTTAAAAGGTAAACAAGTCAGAAGCAGCTTTCCTCCTAAACATATTATGTCTACTAGCTAACTACTTGAACTTATGCATATGGATTTATTTGGTCCTACTAGGACTTAAAGTTTTGGTGGCAAACATTATAATTTTGATTTAGTAGATGATTATTACAGATTTACATGGGTTTACTTTTTATCAAATAAGGATGATGCTTCTGAAGTTTTTGACAAGTTTTGCAAAAAAATTCAGTTCGAAAAAGGATACTACATTACTTCAATTTAAAGCCATTATAAAGGAGAATTTGATAATAGAAAGTTTTAAGAATTATGTGACACTAATGGTATAACTCACAACTTCTCTTAACCAAGGACACCTTAGCAAAATGGAGTTATAAAGATAAAGAACAGAACTTTGATTGATATGGCCAGGACCATACTATGTGAAAGTGGACTATCTCATGGATACTGGACAAAAGTTGTATCCATGACATGTTATATACTCAACATATGTCTCATAAGACCTATTCTAAAGAAGACCCCCTATGAGCTATGGAAAGGAAGAAAACTAAATGTTGCTTACTTTCGAGCATTTAGCTGCAAGAGTTTTGTTCTAAACAATGGTTGTAGGATTGATGTGAGGTTAGATGAAACTATTTTTTTAGGCTACAGTAATGTGAGTAAATGATTTAGAGTTTATAATAAAAGAATAAGGAAAATAGAAGAATCATCATATATGGTATTTGATGAAGCACTATCGTTGACAATATCAGTTGATTCAAATGATGAAGAGCACCCCCTAGTTCCTAAAAATACATCAGAGACTCTAACTATAGTAGCTTTGAAATTATAAGATCAAAAAGGTCCTTTTAAAGCTAGAACAGAGAAGGCTCCTTCCTCTCAGTAGGAGCCTATGCAAAGAAAAACATGTAGAGAATGGAGAGGTCTTGATACACACTAATACATTCTGGGAGATCCCTCTGAAAGTCTAAGAACAAGATCATCATTCAACAACAACTTTGTTGCTCTCATCTCACAAATAGAACCAAAGACTATTGAAGAGGCCCTTATTGACGAAAACAAGTTTTCAACTATGAAAGATCAACTATATCAATTTGACAAAAACAAAGTCTAGAATCTAGTACATTGTCCTCAAAATAAGTCAATTAGTGTGACTCAATAGGTGTTTTAAAACGAACTTTACAAAAATGGTAAGGTGGTAAGAAGGAAAGCTAGACTTGTAGCTTAAGGTTACAATCAACAGAAAGGTATTGATTTTGATGAAACTTATGTACCTATTGCTAGATTAGAATCTGTTAAAATCTTACTTGCCTTCGCATGCCATAGAAATTTCAAGTTGCTCTAAATGGATGTTAAAATGCATTCTTAAATAGCTATATTAACAAAGAAGCATTTGTTAAGCAACCCTCAAGTTTTGAAGATGAAAATCATTTGAATTATGTGACGAAGTTAACCAAAACTTTGTTTGGCTTAAAGCAGACTCCTCGAGCATAATATGAAAAATTAAGAAACTTTCTCCTTGAGAATAAATTTGAAAAAGGAAACGTCAATAAGACCTTATTTATTAAGAGAAAGGAACATGATTTACTCTTAGTGCAAATATATGTTTATGACATAATATTTGGTGTTGCTAATATGTCCTTCTGTGAAGAATTCTCAACATTAATGTAGGGGGAGTTTGAAATGAGCATGATGGGAGAATTATCATTCTTTCTCAAATTACAAGTTAGACAAACAGAAAAAAGAATCTTCATTAGCCAAGGCAAATACATAAAGGAACTCGTCAAGAAATATCATTTTGAGAATGTCAAACCGATGGGTACTCCCATGTACGCTAGAAATAAACTTGATAAAGATGAAGAAGGCAAAGCTACAGATGAGACAAAGTATAGAGGAATGATTGGATCACTATCATATCTTACAAGCTCAAGACCAGACATTATACTTAGTGTGTCTTTGTGCACACTTTCAATCAAATCCAAAAGAAAGCCACCTTCAAGCAGTCAAAAGAATGTTTCGATATCTTTTGGACTATGGTATCCAAAAATTGATTCATTTGACATGGTGGGCTATTGTGATGCAGATTATGTAGGTGATAAAGTCAATCAAAAAAGCACAAGTGGTCAATATCAATTTCTTGGAGGATGTCTAGTATCCTGGTTACAACAAGCAAAATTGCATAACACTTTTAACGAATGAAGAGGAATATTTAGCAACTGCCAGCTATTGTGCTCAAATCTTATGGATGAAGCATCAACTATAGATTTTTCTCTAAATTTTTCTCATATTCTTATATTATATGATAATACGAGTGCTATAAATCTTTCTAAAAATCATATGCATCATTCTAGGAGTAATCATATAGAAATAAACATCATTTTCTTAGAAATCATATTTTAGAATGAACTATTGATCTTTTACATGTTAGTACTGAGAATCAAGTAGCTGAAATTTTCACCAAGGCACTCTCTAAAGATATATTTTGCTTATTAAGAAAGGAGCTTGGAATGTGCAAAATCTCTAATATTATTTCCACATGAATATTCTCTGTTTTTTTTTTTTTTTTGCATTTTGATTAGCAAAGATCCTTTTATTGTAATCCCCTAGAAATTCTCTCTTCCCCTAGAAAGCCCCTCTGGTTTAAAAGACCGCTTCATTTTAGAAGTCTCCTTATGGTTTAATAGAATAAGATTACATATATACTAAAAAGGTAATTTCCTTTGTTTTTTCAATACAACATTTAAAGACAGGAGAGCAAAGGTCTAACAAGCAACAGTATGAATCTGTCAGAAGATATACAAACAATCACACTTCCTGCATTAGCATTCGATTGTTCGTCTTCTCACAAGATCAATGCTCAAGAAATACCTAATACACTAGAAACAAACTTCTCTCCTCTACTTACCCTTATTGCTCTTCGAAGTGCCATTTTTGACACTCTGCTTTCTAATTTTTTTGTTTTCATCTCAAATCTTCTAAACCTCATCTAACTCTCTTATAATGGCATGAATCATATCAAAAAGACAAAAGAAAAATCCAACTTTTATCAATAGTCATGGTGAAGCAAATGTTACTAAAACCCAAGTATCAGAAGTACATTGGGTTATAAACGATGATGATTCAGATAAAGAACCTTCTCGATTAATCAAACAACCACAAACTAGAAGAAGTCCTACAAAGTAAGCTAAGAAATTTTATGGACAAAAAGAAACCACTAATTCTGAAAAGAAAGATGAAGAAGAATCCATAAAAAGAAATAAGGAAAGGAAAAGCACTTGTAACTGAAGAAACTATTAAGGACTCCATTAATAGAAATGAGTTATTTCATGAAAAGATGATTCCTAAAGAAAAGAGTAAAGAAGATAAAAATAGTTTCACAAAAGGAAAGACATTTATACCACCAAAAATGATTCAATCAATAGAAGCTGAAGTTCACTATAAAATGCAGTACAAGAAAAGAAAGGTGGTTGCTGGGAGAGTCTTACCTCATATGACATTTAATAGCATAAGTATACCTATCTCTCCTTACTTTGTTGCATGACATTTAATAGCATAAGTATTCCTGTCTCTCCTTACTTTGTTGCAACTGGTAAGGATAAATTCATGAAATTTGATGAGACAATGTGTGATGAGTTAGTTAGGGCATTCTTCACACATATAAGAAAGGAAGTAATAGATGGAAAGCTAGCCATTGTTTCATGGGAACGTGAAAGTGAGATTCTAATTTCTGAAGAGAATTTAGGAGATATATTGGATATAGATCCTATAGGGAGAACTTATTTTCCTTGTCATAAATAGGATGTTGATGATCTGGATTTGGGAGAAGTTAAATCCATCTACCTTAATGATGAAAATTCTTAAGATGGAAGACCTTAGAGCAGGCAATTTGACTTACTACCACAATGCCTTGCATCGTTATTAGCTACTTCTATTTTCCCTAGTAGTAGTCTTATTGAAAGGTGTAGTTTGCTAGACACTTATGTAGTGTATAATTTGTTAAAAGGAAACGAAATGAATCTCCTTGCTATGATCTTAAGGTTTATAGTGGAAAAAGGGAACCACAGGAATACAATTGGTTTCCTACCTTATAGAATATTGCTCACTAAGATTTTCAGCCATTATAGAGCACCTTTTGCAAATTTGAGTTGGTATATGTCAGCTAAGTTCCACCATTCCATTCCTTACTAGTTCAGATACAAATTGTAAAACAATTTTTAGGTGGAAAAGAAATATGAAAGAGAAGAAAAAATCCCAAGTTATTTTCAAGATCAACGAGCTAATGTTCCTCGTCAAGATGAAAATAGTGCAAATCTCCAACAACAACTAAAGAACATTCAAACTAATCAAGATCAAATACGAGAAAAAATAGACAACATGTATAATCAACTTCTTAACATGCATATTTTACTTACAAGAATCCTTGAATGTAACACCACATACCCCCTGGGAGGATATGCAGATGCCACACAAAACAGTACTAAAACAATTTAAAACATATTAAACATTCCTTGCATGCATTTCCAGAACATACTAAACATTCCTTACCTGTAGTAAGGCTATTACAAATCATTTATAGGGTATTACAAACCTTATCCATAAATATATAAAATGTCTCATTACATTGCATACAACTCAAAAACAAACTTAAATATACATCTTGTCAAAACAAAACGCATCCTCCTTTGGCCAATGCAGTTGTCTTTGTCACAGTCTCAAACCTTCTTATCAGAACCTGTAAAGGTAAAGCCACCGTGCTAAACTTATAGCTTAATGGGGAAATAACTAAACAAGATATAATTTGGTGATTGTTTCTAATAGTTATCCATTGTTTACATATTCATAATCAGATCAAATCACATAAAACCTTTAATTGTTCAAATTAAAGAACAATGCAACGTTATTTACATCAGAACAAAATATAACTTATCAGAATAGGATATACTTGCTTTAAAACAAAACTTAAAAGTATCCGAATAGAATACCATAATATCATAATAGAACTTTAAGGTATCATAATAGAACTTGATTGTGTTAGAACAACACTTAGTTATATCATAATAGAATTTAATTGTATAAGAACTGAACTTAGCTTATATCACAATTGAACATATATCAGAACACAAATCAAGTTAGATTGTTAATCATTTTTACAAAAGTGGGTAATGGGACCAGAACAAAATATACCCATGCTTAGTATCTGAAACAAAAGAGACTTAAGTCTCTGAAATATAAGATATAGAAGTGTCTAAAATCAGAAGACACTGGAGTGTCTGGCCTAAAAGAAACCTTAGTGTCTGGCTACAGGAGCAGCTGCAAACCCTTCTAGGCATGCTTATTTACCCACGAATAGGACTCAACAGTTTTAAAATAAACCATTTCAGATTTCAAAATTTCATGTAAAA
The DNA here is from genome assembly GCA_025504915.1 of Erythroxylum reticulatum. NCBI lineage: Eukaryota > Viridiplantae > Streptophyta > Magnoliopsida > Malpighiales > Erythroxylaceae > Erythroxylum > Erythroxylum reticulatum. Next base: position 8,665,876 of record JANSVA010000004.1, read on the forward strand.
GATGTAGTGCCTATCATATGACCTTATTCATTTGATCAAACTTAACATGCCTTATAAATGCAAACATATGCATTAAAGCATCAATAAATGTATTGAGTCATCACAAATTATATATATTCACACAATTAGAAAGAACTTCCAATACAATCCTAATTCTCAAACTCCTCAGACAATTGATGGTCCAGAATTTATCACAATATCATAATCATATAATAATGAAATAATGCATAAGTATGAATTAATTTTCTTATGCTCAAATTGAACACATTCATTCTCACTTAAACAATCTCAATATACCTTATAAATATATGCATTTGCATCAATATATCAATATAACATTAAGTCATTACATATTACATATAACCACTCAAGTTTCCAAATTCACAAACATTCATAACTAACACATTACTCTAGTTCTTTAAATCACATTAGCAATCATAAATAAACTTCATTCCTTTAACAATTTATAAGTTCCAAAATTAGATACTTTGTTATCTATTAAAACCTTCCTTAAGTTATTACTTCAATTAAAAAATACAAATCTTATTCAACCTTTAACTAACTTATTCCACAATAAACTAGGTTCATTTTCAAGCTCATTTAAACCATTATTAAATACCTTTACCTTATATAGTCTAATAATTGTCTAAAACCAACATTTTCCACTTCCTAAATACTTACCACGACTGTGGGAATGAACCTTATAAATCCCACATTCGTGGGATGAGTGAACTGAAGGTTCACTTACCCATAACCTCTAAATTGTTTCTAAAACTTGATTTCTTTACTTCCATTCGACACACCTTCACCAAAGTCAATCAATTTCACTTTAATTATACCTTATTCATGCTTGAATACCTCATCAAATTCATGTCTAAAATAATTCAAAAATCATTCACAAGTAACTTATAAATCAATACCTTCCACACATCAAAATCAAACTAGAAGTTATCTTACAATGATCATTTTTTCATCATTCATTTATCTTCATCTTAACACATATTTCAAGCCAATTTAATTATCATAAAACTTGTTATATTACAAGTTATCAAGTTTACTAATCCCTTACCTAATTACATTCAAGTTCCTTCTTTAAAGAACTGATCAAACGAACCCTTATGCAACGAAAACACTTTCGAAATCTAGGTAAATGTAAGATGATCTTAATACTAAGATGATACCAACATAGAAGGTAATATAAAGTAGCTTCTTTAATGCAGTAACTTACAAGAATTCCAAGAGAAAATAACCTCAAAAACTCCAAAAGATGAGAGGAAAGAGAGAGTTTTGGTGGAGGGATTGCAAGATGGTGAAGAATGAGCAAAACAAAAATGACTCCAACAGAAACTTGCCTCATTCATTGCTAGGTGTCATCAAATTGTAACAACATGTGTCACTAGGCATGTTCTTCATTTTTCCTACAGTGGAGCTGCCAAATGTCAACAATATATTAGGCCATTTGTCTTTCACTTATTATTGTCACTTGTCCATTTACTACTATGCCATTTGTCAATGCATCAACTACGCCAAATGTCAATAACTCATAGGCGTAGTCATTCCAATTTTCATGTGCTAACTTATCTTGCCACTTAATAATTTTTCTAGTCCAAATGTACATTTTAATACCTTAATTCTCTACTAGTATCAAGTAATTCCAATTCACTAAATACGATCCATTAAACCAAAAATTCAAGTCATATGTAATTCTTAATCATATCATAATTTTTAACACTATCATATATATACTTTCATAAACATGTAACATTCCAACTAGGGTACAATTTAGGGACTTAAATTGAATCTCTTCAATAACTCTAACATACTTGCTTTCTGATTGGCTTATTTATATTGATGGTTTTGTTTGATGCATCATTTACTCTTTTCCTCTATTTCATTTTGTTTGATTTCCTCTTTATACTCCCTTATTCTTTTTTATAATAACAAAGGGAGGGGGGAGTATATGATATATTTTTGTGTATTTTTTACATATATGATGATAAATTTGTAAATACATATTTCTCAATGCTACTCAAATATATATGTGATTGATTATGCTATTGAAATTGTGAATATCTATAACATATAAACAATAGGTTCCTTTCTTAAGAAACAGGCTCATGTTAATTATGACTGAATATATAAGAGTCACAGGTATCTTTCGAAATCATTTATTATCTCTTTGAATTTTGAAAAATATATCTATTATTGCTTGTCATCATCAAAAAGGGGGAGATTGTTAGCTCAAGGTTTATATTTAACGATTTTTTTGATAACTGTATAATATTTCAAAATTCAAATTGGATTTATTTCCTTTGTAAAATTAACAGTCTATTTCTCAAAAAGGTAATAAAAAAATAAGAAATATGCTTTCTTTCTTGTAGGAACCTTCTCTATGAACTTACACTATTAAAAATGGTTTATCCAAAGGGATCCTACTAATTATGAAGGTCATATATCAGCTCCGTGATTACTGGAAGATTTTTGGCAAAGATGACATCAAAGTTATTCAAGAATAAATCCATCTCGTTGACTAAAGATGTGATTGAAGCAATGACTAGTTAAAGAAATTGACTATTTAAGGAAGAGCAACAACACATATGAAGTAGAACGAACATATTCAGACTGTTGAAACATTTTAAGCAACATCTATACTCTTGAGAATCATGTCATTACTATTATGCTTTAAAAAGTAAAATCACTCTATTAAGAGAGAAATTGTTATTTTGTTTTTTCTGTGAGCTTTTTCGAAGCTTGTTATACACTTCGAGTGTGAAAGGTTGGAGAACCTTGAAAAATATGTACTTGTGATCTTGGAGAGGCTAGTCAAATTTAATACTCAATTTTTATAGTGAGAAACTCAAGTTGGATACTTGGGGACTAGACGTAAGCTTGGATTGTAAGTTGAACCTATATAAATCGACTGCATGTTTCTTCTCTCTCTCATTAACTTTTAAATTTCCATATTATATTGTGTGTTGTTGTTTTTAAGAGGCTCTTTAACCTTGTTTTTAAAGGCTCCTTATGTTTTCAACTTATAAGAGATTCCTTTCAACTTTAACATATTTTTAAATTGTTTTAACGGGATTTATCATTAGTAGGCTCCTTTAGTTTAAGCAGGGTCTTATCCTATAAAAAGCTTCTATTGACTAACAAACTCCTATCTTTTAAAAAGTCTTTATCTTCTAAGAGGCTCTTACTATTTTAACTAGGATCTATTTATTATACAAATTAAAAGAACTTATGAAAAATTTTTATATATATAATTCACCCCTCTCTTGCGTGTGTTTTCGTTTATCAAAGTAGTAGTCTATTTATTATAACTACTTAGCATAGTCAACTAGGTAATCTTATCATAGTGTTTAATTCAAATATATCTAACAAATGTGCCAAAGTTGTAACAATATAAAAGTATTCCGTTATTATATGTCAAATGTTATACAAAGACATTATAAAAGTGATTGGTAAATGATAGTATGACATATGCTTATTCTTCATAGTAATTACATAACATGCTTATGCATAATATGTTTTAAAGAACAGCACACAAAGAAAACAAACTAAGTTAAGGTTTACTAAGAAAATAATAACAAGCTGATAATTGAAAACAAACAGAAATTAAATGGATTGCTTTTTTAATGTCTTGTAGCTGGATGCCTTAATGGTCATACTCAACATGGGTTGCTCAAAGTGATTGATTCCACATCTTCTCCTTTCCATTTGAATCAGTCTCCACAAATTTTCCAAACACTTCCTCAGTTGCATCCACTAGCAATTGGCAGCATTCATCACTCTCTTTAACCAAGTCTAACTTCTTTTCTTCTTCTTCCTGCAAAGCAAAATCAAAATCGGTAGCATTAACTTGATCGACAAAAGAACAGTCTTCAGAAATAGTAGAAGTAGGAATATGTTCAACATTAAAGATTGAAAATTCTACTATTTCTCCTAAGATGGTAATAGTCAATTTCCCATTCTTCACATCAATCACAGTGTTAATGGTAGGCACAAGAACTCCATAGGAGTATGGAGTGCTCCATTTATTTCTCCTTCACTTCCCCTGTTTCTAGGATAACAAAGTTTACGAGAACAATCAATACTCCAACTTTCACTAACAAATCTTTCATTATTCCTTTCAAATAACGGGTAGACATATCCGCTAATTGCAAACACATATTCATAGGTTTTAATTGTCCTAGATACAATTTCTCAAAAATTGAGTGAGGCATAAGGTTTATTCTTACTCCAAGATCAAGCCTACCCCTTAACCTCATTACCATTACCCATTGATACTTTTAAGATAAGACGTCCTAGGTCTTTCAGTTTGGGGGTAAATGTTGTTGCAGAACTACGCTTATTACGTCGGAAACCAACACCTCTTCATTAGGCTCAAACTTTTATTTCTTAGTGCTTAGTTCCTTGAAGAACTTAACATAAGTCGAAATGTTCCTAATCACATCTAACAAGGGCAAATTAACATTAACCTTAGAAAACATGCCTTATAGATAAGAAAACTGCTTATCTTGTTTCAATTCCTTAAAGCAGCTTGGATATGGAATTAGTGGTCAATAAGGATTCATCACCTTGTGTAGTTTTTGTTCTTCATTGTCCTTGGTGTCATGTTTAATTTCTTCACCCTTTTTAATGTGACTTGAAGAGTTTCTCCCATTGCTATTCTCATTTTGCTCATCTTCTTCTTTAGTGAGGCTATCTTTCTTTTGATTATCAGCATTAGATAGCTCAAAAGGAAACTCAACATGGTTGTCAATCAATTTCCCACTTCTCATAATAGTAATTGCTTAGGCTTGCTCGAATTGACTAGGTAACTTTGCCTTTTTATTATTGTGCATTTGAGCATCTAGTTGCCCTACTTGAATCTCAATCCTCTTTACAGATGCCTTCAAAGAATCAAATCTTTTAAAGTTCGTTTCTTGATTCTGAATTGTTACTTGAATAAATGCATTTGGGCTTTCCTCTATTGAAAGCTTTCTCGATAGGATTTCATTTAAGGATTGTCCTTGAAAATAGTTTGGCCTCTGAAAATTTTAACACTGGGGGTTACACTCATGGATTGTTGCTCTTCCACAAAAAATTGAGATAGTTTCTCTAACCAAGATTGTAGGTATTTGAATATGGATTATTTCTCTCCCTTGGCTGAAAACCATTAGGTGAGTTCACTTGTTCTTCCCCATCTATAAAAGGTTCGTAAGAATACGAACAAACATTAGCTCTATGACCAAAATTTCCACATATACCTTATATCTCTTTTTGGAAAGTTTTGGGGTAGTCTTGTAGTTAGCATATTTACATACCTTGTTAACTCAGCTAACTGCATAACCAATTCTTGATTTAAGCTCACTTTATGACTCCAGCTCTTCTTCCCCTAATGCTCTTTTATTGAGAATTAGCCCTCAACATTTCAAAGATTTTGTACATTTCTTTGGCCATTTTCTCTCCCACAACTCCTCCTATTGTATTATCCACTGTGTACTGAGACTATTGTGTCAATCCATCAAAAAAGAATTAGTTTTGCATATGAAGTGGAAAATGATGGTGTGGACATTGGATTAGTAAGAGTTTGAAATGCTCCCACATCCTACGGAATGCTCTCCCTCCATCTAAGTGAAGGTAGCTATCTTCATCCGCAACTCAGAGGTCTTTTGATGGGACTAGAATTTTCCCGTGAATATTTTGTACACCTCCTCCCATATAGTCAATAAGTAGAGTGGAAGAGTCATTAACCAAGCCTTGGCCTGATCCTTCAATGTGTATAGGAAACATCTCATTCTGAGTTAAGGTGTAAGCAATCCTAGGGAAAGGTTTAGAGGGTAGTATAGAATTCCCGATTGAAGTTTAAAGGGACTTCATTAGGAACCCCATAGAATGATGGCAGCGTGTTATAGTGGATGATCTTTAATTCATAGTTTCTAGTTGCCTCTCCTAAACATATGCATGATGTGGTAGTACCAATCACCGATATGGCGTACTCCTTCATTACTAACTACCTTTCACTCATCTTTTGGTTATCAACTTAGTCTTCACACTTGTGTTCCTCATTATTGTCTTCAAAGTCCCCTTAAGGTCTTTGTATTCAGTGTATTTTATCAATAAAAGGGACGGGTTCACTATCTAGAGATCTCCTTCTTAACAGAAACTGAGCCAATTCACTTTTAGAGTCCTCCTTTTTAGCACAAACTAAGATTTCAATTTTAAAGTCCTCCTTCTTAGCACAAACTATCTATAGAAAGCACCAAATTAATATAAAAAATAACAAAACAACACAATAAAACATGCATGCATGAATAAACACAAACAATCAAAATCACTTTAGCAAACAAAAACAATCAAAATTAATTTAAGTTCAAAACACTAAACACCTCCTCGGTAACGATATCAAAAACTTGTTGTGACCACATAAGTTTTAAAAATACCTAGGTTGTCCTACTCATAAGTATACGACGTAGTTATAGTTGATTACCCAAAGTCGTCTCCCACAGAAGTGAAGTTAGTTTACTCAAATTAATCTTGAATAAAAATTAAAAAAAACACTTGCAATCCTAAACATTACATCCTGATTTGTTGAGTGAAGGCTTTAAAGAAAATCACAAAATTAAACTAAAAAAACTGATTCAACCGGAAGCAAAAATGAATAGATTAATCAAAGTGGAAAACTCTTGAGAATTAATTTCACTAATTTAATCTCCTATGCATGATTAAGGGGAAATGATTGGATAGTTATCTTACTAAGATTAACAGTAGGGTTCTAAAATCAACTTGAATAATAAACTAAATCTAACTTTCATATTTGACAAGTTATTATCTGAATTAATTATGGAAACTTAACTACTAATTTCCACTTAAGTTAATATATTTCTAATTCTTGACCTAAGCGCCTATAGTTTCTTGTTCCATACTAAATTTCTCTTCTCGATCCTTCATTTAATACTAAAATGATGTAAAGTTTGATATGATATTACATCCATTCAGTTCAGAAACTATAGAAACATAAGACAACAACTAGTCCCTCAATCATGCATATTTGACCAAAATAGCTACATTAATCCTTAAGAAAAAGAGATCATCCAATCACGGAAATAACAAGATTCATCATCTTCATAAACTTTAATCCCATCTTGATCAGTATAAGAGAAGTATTAAAACAACAAACCATGTAAATGACCAAAATAAACTATCAAAAGCTAACAAAGTATGGGTCGGTTAAGCTAAAAAATAATGAATCCAGTAAAATAATAAAGAAATAATGCAACAGATAAGGAATAGAATAAGTAAAGAAAGATCAGATGAGGGAGTTGTGATGATCTCCTGTCCCTCTCAAAATTCCTGCATTAGCTCTCACTTTCTACTTCAGCTTGGTCCTCATCAAAATGATCAAAGGCTCACACTGTTTTCACCTTGTTTTAGGGTTCTCTCTGCTCACCTAACTCTCTTTGTTTTTACGTTTCTTCTTCTCCTTCTTTCTTTCTCTGTGTTTTGGTCCTGAATGAGTCCTAGAGTGCCACCTTCAGCTCTCAGTTTTCAGCCCGCTTTCTAGCTCTCATTCCTTTTCTCTTTATAACTCGAGTCTAGGTTTAGGATTATAGGGTTGTTACCCCGTCACCTGTGTTAGTGAGTCAAGGGAATAGTCACGAGGTTGACAAACATATTCACCATCATAGTGGTGACAAGTTAAGTCACCACTGTACACTAATCACTCATTTTTTCATACAAAAATTTACATGCTTTAACCTTCATACAAAATTAATAAAATAATCCAATTAACATTCATGCAATGTTTACACCATTATACTCAATTTATCTAACATTTGGATCAAAACAAAAAGATACGAAGGCAATTAAAAGTGATACAAACTAGGCATAACAATCCCCAACATTTAAACTATGTTTGTCCTTAAGCATAATAAAGAACACTAGACTATACAAGAACAAAGAATGAAAACAACACTTTTCCCAAATAATATTCAAAGATATCAACGATCATTTCAATACACACAACCTAAGAACTTGAAACGCATAATACTCCATGATCAGACTATTCTCCGCATACTTAGTCAAAACTAACAAGTACTTCAACTTGTAAACCATTAATAAGTGTGATAGATACTCACTCCACTCTCCATCCTCTTAAGCATTCAAAGGGGCCTGGATAAGGGTAAAAAAAAAGGAAAATCAAAGTTTAAAACCATATAACTAATTAAGCATTTAAAACAATGCAAAACAATAAAACATACAACACTCAATTCTTTCCTCTCAATTACGAGATTAGCACTCCCTTTTTTTTATTTCTCTCCTCTTTTTTTTCATTTTCTGCTTATCTTTTCTTCCTTCCTTTTCTTTTTTGTTTCTTTTTTCTTCTTTCTCTTTTTTATTTTTTACTTTTTAACTTTCTTTCTGATTTTTTACTATTTTTTATTTATTTAGAACAAGATCAAGTTTAAAAGAGAAAAAGATAAAGGAGAGATAATTACTACCACCATACCCATTCCTAATACCAACTATATATTATGATTCCCCCATACTTGTTCAAACAATTATTCCCTAAACCCAATCATACCCATTTAAATGCTCAATTCTTCCTTATGGTAGGTGTGATGAAAAAGTTAAATAATCCCGATTAAGGCTTACATTTTGGGTTTAAAGAAAGAAATGGTTCATGTTAAGCTCAAGGGGGCTCACTAAATGTAACATTATGGTGGCTTTTTAAGAAAAAAGGATTATTCCTAATTACCTTTAGCATTTCAACGTTTGCATAAGATTATATGATCTCAACTAGTATTTGCAAGCAAGTTCTAGAGTTCCTTAATCATGAAAGAATAATCTCAACAAAGAATACTTGAATTTGGTGTTTAATATTTCAAAAGGACTCAAATTCTTACCTAAGAAAAGTGGCATTCATCTATTACAACAAGCTAATGTTGAACATTTTAATCGAAATCCAAGTTAATCAGTCTAAACATACAAGTATACTTATTCACTCATATTATGCATTGCTAATCCCGATCAAGTTATGTTATGACCATTCGTCTCTAACTATTAAATAGGAAGTATAATGTAATTTAATTTTATTTAGTTTTTAAATTTTATTTAGATTAATTATAATGAATTGGTATAGCTATTTTCTATTAGCATAAAAGTATAATTAAAATGAAAATAAAAATGAGCAACAAGCTTTGAAGGGTTAATGACAAAGATGACTAGTTTCACAACGTAAGCAAGAAAAGCAACATCAACTACATTATTAACAAAAGAACCACCGTAATAATAATGCTTTCAAGTCCAAGGGAAATGGGTGGATTCATGATACCAAAACTAAGCAACAACTTGTTCATGCTAGTGTTCTTTAGAGGCCCAAAACATATACTCGAGACTTCTAGAGAAAATTTATGTGATGTTATAAAGAAGATTGGTAATGTTTACAGTAGAAAAAGGAAGAGATTGAGCTGGTAAAGCAAGAAACTCTGGCGGATAAAATGTATGGATTTCAATTTTCACATAGGTAGAAAATAAATAAACAAGACTCTAAGGGGTGTTTAATGGGTCTTCACTCTTCTCCTGTGTTCGTTGCTATTTGTGAGGCTTATTATGATAGTAAATTAGCATTTTTACATTGAGCTCTAAGGTACATGAGCAAAGCTAGCTTAAGGGTCTCTGAACTTGCGAGTTTATTATTCTCTAAGCCAGTTTGTGGTGCTTTTGCTTTAGTTAGCATTTGTTTCTTGTAAGTACCAATTCTTGTTTTAATATGATATCTAGTTTTAGTTTCAGTCGATATCTAAATTACAAAGAGGGCCTTGTTCTTATCTGATTGTGGGTATTCAGACTAAGAGTTGGAGAACTGATCGAGTGTTGGTTGTGTGTCATTATTATGCCTCGATAATCTACAAGCACATGGTTTGTTAGCATAGTACCAAAAGTGTCGATCTCATAAAGAGAAACTAATCTAATCCTAAAATTTAAGGCCAAAAACAAATAAAAAAATTCAAAATGCAACAAAACTAATGAGAATTTAGTTTAATCAATCAAATTAAGAATTAAATGTAGCACCCCACTTCTGAAGGACCCATACCCGACATCCTAAGTGACATCCAAGTCTAAATCCCAAGAGGGTGGCATGCTAAAATAGTAAACGGACGAAACTCATTGCAAAGTTTTCTTACACAATATACTTATATGCGGAAAATCGATAATCAATTTCAGCCCGATTGATTTATAAACAATTTCAGTCTCAAAAGTTACAAAGATTATTGAACACATCAGAAATTCAGTAATCATTTGGGCCCATTACATAACAAAATACTTGTATTCATAATGTCTTTACATTTCAAAACCCATTTTCATATACATTACACAACACTTAAGACTACCCTTATCAATACAACACATCGAAATACATATACAGGCGCAAACTGATCCCAACCTGAAACTCTTACTCGGAGCCTTTCTGGAGACCGTTAGAAAACCTGAAAAGCCATATTGCAATTTTTTATGAGTTTTGTAAACTCAATGAGTGAACTATCATTGATGATTTCACCAGATCACATATACATATCACATATGCACAAATATTCATTCTAAACATCATAACTCACACAACATGGCACAACATAGGATCACTCAATACAGCTTTGCAAATCATTCATGGATTTCAGTCTTTTATGAATGCTATATGCATGAGACTCACATTCGTTCTTATTGTTGTGACTGAGTGCCTATCACAAACTTATACAGATACTGGCTCATAGGGCTCAGTCAAACAAAATCACGAAGCATAGCTCTACGTGTAGAATCAGAAATCATGGAGCAAAGCTCTACGTGGAAGTGCTTCAAACTGGCTACTCAAGTCACAACGCCTTTATCTGAGCATGTATTTTATAAAATTCATCATATACTAGATATGTCATATATCACAATCTTATACAAATGCTCAGACAAAGTTTTCACATTCATTGGACCTAAGTCCGGTATTCAGTTTTTGTTGAGAATCAATGTCATTTAGGAATTCATATCAAATCAAAACACTTCCAATACATGCCCAACTAATAAAATCCTTGGACTTCAAGTCTGAAATTCATAAACAATTCGCAAATAGTTCAGCGATTTCTTTTCTTTTTTCTGAAAATTTAACAAATGAAATAAATTCAAAACAAATCAATCCTAGGAAATCATCTAGGTTGACTCACAGTACGCTCCAATATGCTATTGCCTGGATGGACTGGCAATGTCTGACTGGTATCCTCTTAGCTCCTCTATATCATACAAAACACATTTACACATATCACATTTTTGCACAAATATATAAGTATTCATTAATGCACATCTACTTATATGAAATATGCACAATGCATGTTTAGTGACAATTCTGGGGTACTTTATTGAGATCCTTACGATCAAATCATTCAGATATCAAAGCCCTCATTAATACCATAGGTACTTATAATTTGAACCAATAAAAAGCAATTTCATAACTTCATTGACCACTTCAGATTTTTCTTCCAATACACATACGGGTCAACTTTGCATACTAAATCTGATAAGGTAAATGGCCAAATTAGGCAACACTTCCTCTAAAAAGTTATTCTCCAATGTCTGATGTTTCTATTGACACAATCACTCAATTTGGTTCATTAATTTGGAAGATAAGCTACAAGCATTTTCAGGCTGTTCATATTTAAAAATAGCATCCTATAAACTACTTCCATCTAGAAATTAATATCTTAGAGACTGAATCACAATTTGACTCCTTCATATGATTTGTATCCCTATGTCTCTAGTTTACTTCAAATCAACAATCATCTCATTTTGAATCCTATAGATCTAGATATAATTAAAACACCGAAGTACATTCAGTAAAACAACACTAGTTTATACCATTTCAACAGATTCTCTCACTTTCGTTCAATCAATATTTTTCAAATCAATTCAGAAAGCTATTGTAGAGAGGTAGAAAAATGTCTTACTAATCTAATGGTTTAATAATCAAGTCATTTGGATGTCTAGAGAAGAAGTTATGATCAAAAGAAGCAAGATTGTTCAGTAGAAGCAAAAATCCCAAATGCACGATCATGCAAAACCAGGAGCGTGCAAATTCACTATACCCCAAAGTCACCATCGTGCTATTGCACGATGGTGCTTTTTGCCTAAGGTCTCAAAAGCAAGACAGTGCTTTTTCCACTTAACTCAAAAGTCACCCTCGTGCATATGCGCAATGGTGTAATTCCACTTCTTCTTCTCCACCGACATCTCAACTTTAAAACTCCATAACTTTTGATCCAAAGCTCCAAATTTTGCAAACTTTATATCAATGGAAATCTAAAGAAAGATATTCAAATTTTATGAAGAAAATTTTGTCAAATATACCTATACAAACACAGAAAATTCATGGAAGTTCAGATTAAAAATTTCCACTCTTACTATTCATTCCTAGAATTTTCAGACAACTTCCACTTTTCAAAAACCAACACCTCATTTAATCTACTCCACTTCACTAAACTCATTCACCACAATTTACACTACCTTTAAAATGCAAATTTAACCAAGTCCCGTAAAGAAAAACAAATATCAAGAGTTGACTCTTTATGCTCTACCATACACCATTCACTGCATTTTCAACTTTTTATCACATTCACTATTTTCTTCTCAACCTTCATTTTTACACTCATTCCCATATTAGACGATCATTTTACAACTACTCTTCACTCAAAAACCATTTTCTTAATCAATCTCTAAAGCATTCACTTATCCATGTAAACACACACACACACACATATATATATATATATGTGAATAGTGAACAGAAAACATAGCATATCACCTTTTCATACTTTCATTTCCTACAATCATCTTATACACCATTTCATTACTATTTCAAACTCCAAATCTCATTTCTACAACATCAGATCACTAATAATCATCAAAACTAAAATAACACTATAACCAAAATTTTCATTCCATCAACACTATGTTCATGAATATATACATGTAAATGCCATGATAATGCAACTGACAGAAATCCATCAAATTTATTTCATAAATTCACAACTCTAAAGGATTTATTTGCTACTTACCTGTTAAAAATCCAAGGGCTTCAACTATCCCAAAGCCCTAACTCCATGCAAGAACACATAATCCATTGTGAACACTAACCAACTTCGGGTTTTTCTTAAGGCAGAAGAAACACTTAGCAGTGGGGTCAGTGGTGAAGGATATGAAAAGGCAAAGTTAAGGAGTTTGATGGAAAACTCTATGTATGGGGAGAAATTCAGAGAAGGTGATGATAAGAAAAAACTTAGTCTATGGGGAAAAGAACAGACTATAGCTGTCCATCATCTCAAACTGCTCTGTCAAAAACTTTCAC
>JANSVA010000004.1:8683280-8708545 GCA_025504915.1 Erythroxylum reticulatum
GCACTTTTATTTTATGCAATTTGATAGTAAAAATTGTCACAATTGGTATTAATTGCATTTCTTAAGTTATCTAAGAACAATTGATACTGCAAATTGCTAATTTTTAATTGTAGGATCCTCAAGGAGAAGGGAGTCAATATGCCGAATTGAAGTCAACAGGAGATGATAACCTTCGAGAAAAGTTCCCCGTGGTGAGACCATCTGTCACTGCAGTGAAGAACAACGAATCCAAGATGAGCTTTCGGGAAAAGTTTGCTATGGCGAAGGATCCAGAAACACGCAACGTCACGGTGAGCTTACCTGTTGTTGCTATGAAACGTCGAAAATTTGAACATATTTGGAAAAATCTCTCACTATTCCGACTCGACCCACGACCCAACATTTAAAAACATGCCAAATTAGGTTATGGGAGAGACTAAAACAACACTGTACATAGGAGAGCCAACACTTGAACACACTCACTCCCGACCTTCATCTATAACATCTATCCATTTTTCATCTTCGACTTCATCATCTGCTGCTGTTGCCATGAATTCTTGGAGTGATGCTTGGCTAAGCACTATTTCCTCTTGAAGATGTAACGATGGCTTGAGTTCGATGGGTTTCAAAAGGGAGTAGTTTTACATTATCATATTTGACTACATTGTTATAAACTCCTGAGTTAGGGTTTATGCTTTGTTGTTAGATTTTTCTTGATTAGAGTTTAATCAAGAGTTTAACAATGTATTGTGTTATAGATTTGTTTATGTAGAACTTAGATGCTCAATATATGAAGTTTCATATATGTCTTTTAGGTGATTGTGTTAATTACCTTTTATCTGCCTAGTTGTGTTTGATATTGAGATTATGCTTGATCCAAATTGACCACTTGCATTAACTTTCCCATTACACACACTAAGATGCATTCAACAAGGTTTTAAGAAATGGAGTTCCCATTTCTTAAAACCTGGGAATTAAAGAGTTCTTTGAGGTTATCATTCGAAAATTTAGTTAATTTCGCTCCCAAAAGATTTGTTTTTAACCATGATAGCCAAAGCTCGATTTCAAGGGGATTTTATCACATTTGATCATTGTTTAAGTTTTCACTTTTCATTTCCCAAAAATCCAAAAACAAAACTTTTTATACACTTTTCTTTCATTTGGTTTAATTTTGTTAGTTTAATCAAAACAATCCAAATCCACACTCTTAACTAATTTAGTTTGCATTCCATGACAATTAGGCTAGCCTACATCATTTGCAGTAGGTTCCGATTAAGTTAGACGACCCAGGGTTGCACTCTATATTGCAGTCCTTGGAATTAAATTTTTGATTCGATTTCTAGGGGAGTGATCCAAAGATTCAACCACACAGTCGATTAATAGGTCCTAGTGTTAAGACTAAGGTGTGAAGTAACCAGTAGCAGTCTTAGGCCAAAATCTTGGCCATCACCAGACAGGAGGCACAGGACTCTCCAGATGTTGTTATAGGTATGTTAAATTTCTTTTAATTTGAGGCATTTGCATTATTAGATCCAAGATCCACACATTGTGAGAGAGAGGTGATGAAATGTGGCTTATAAATGAGTACTCCTGTAGGAAGTACTACAGTGAGTGGTGAAGTCTATAAAGGGTGTATCATTCAGATTGATAAGGCAGAGTTGAAGGCCAACTTGATAGTATGCAATTGAAGGAGATAGATTTTATATTGATTATGGACTGCCTTACTACACATAGGGTAGTAAAAAATTAACCAAGGGTAATATTTTAAGGTGTTAGTCAAGTAGTGCCAACGAGGTTGATTTCCTTAATCAATGCTCTCAAGATAATTTGAGATGGATATGAGGCATACTTAACTTATGTAACTGATACCCAAACTGAGCAGACTGTACCAGATATTCCTGTTGTTAGGGATTTCTCATATTTGTTCCCTATTAAATTACTAAGTTTACCCCTAAAAAGAGAAACGAAGTTTATGATTGACTTAGTTCTAGGTACTGATCCTCTATCAATTCCTCCGTATAGGATGGCACCTGTGGAACTTAAGATCTTGTTGAAAGATTTGTTGGATAAGGGTTTTATCAGGCCCAGTGTATCACCTTGGGAAGCTCCAGTGTTGTTTGTAAAGAAGAAGGATGGGACTTTGAGATTGTGTATTGATTATAGGCAGTTGAATCAGGCGATAATGAAGAACAAGTATCCTTTACTGAGGATAGATGATATGCTTTAACTAGTTACAGGGAGCTTAGGTGTTTACTAAACTAGATTTGAGATCAAGGTACTATCCGCTGAAGAGAGCAAAAGCTGATGTACCTAAGAGTGCATTCTAAACCAGATATGACACTTTGACTTTTTGGTGATGTCTTTTGGGTTAAAAAAATGCTCCGATAGCTTTTAGGGCACTGACGAATAAGATGTTTCAACCTTGCTTGGATCATTTTGTGATTGTGTTCACAGATAATATTTTAGTGCACTGGAAGAGTAGAGAGGAACATTCTGAGCATTTGAGGCAAGTCCTATAGATAATGAGGGACAAACAATTGTATGACAAGCTCAGTAAGTGTGAATTCTAGCTTGATTAAGTAGTATTCTTGAGTCATCTTGTGTCTGGACAGGGAATACAAGTGGACCCAAAGAAAGATGAAGCAATGATGAAGTTGGAAGCTCCGAAAAATATGTTTGAGATTCAGAGTTTTCTTAGATTAGCAAGTTATTATAGAAGGTTTGTCGAGAGGTTTTCATTAATCTCAACCCCTTTGACAAAGCTTCTGAGAAAGAATGTACCTTTTAGATGGATTGATAAGTGCCAAAGGAGTTTCGAGGAGTTAAAACATCGATTAACTACACCACCGATGTTAGCTATACAATCAAGATCTGGAGGATATGTTGTGTATAGTGATGCTTCACACTAGGGGTTAGGATGTGTATTGATGCAGTATGATATAGTATTGGCATATGCATCGAGACAATTAAGTTCTTATGAGTTTAACTATCCAATTTAGGATTTAGAACTTATTGTGTGGTGTTTGCTTTGAAAATTTGGGACATTATTTGTATAGTGAAATATTTCATATTTTTATTGATCATAAAAGTTTGAAATATTTATTGAGTCAAAAAAAGTTGAATATGAGACAAAGGTAGTGGATTGAATTACTTAAAGATTATGATATACAATTGAGTATCACCTTGGTAGAGCTATTGTTGTGGCTGATGCATTAAGTAGGAAATCCAAGAGCATTGAATGTTAAGCTGAATTTGGTATAGAATGAAGCATTGATAGCTACATCAAAGCTTAGATCGGTATTGCATGAAAGGATCGAAAAAGCTCAAAGAAAGGATCTAAAATTTATGAAGCTTATTGAAATTTTGAAACATAATCCGAGTTCGGAGTTTAAATTGAGAGACAGTGTATTATTGTTAAAGCAAAGATTATGTGTACTTGATGTTGATGATCTGAGAAAAGAAATTTTGAAGGAAGCTCACTTAGTAGTTTATGCTATGCATCCTGGTACTACCAAGATATACAATACTCTAAGATAGTATTTCTAGTGGCCAGGTATGAAGAAGCAAATGTCGGAGTATGTTGCTAAGTGTTTGACTTATTAATAGATTAAGGTAGGGCATCAAGCTCCAGTTAGGAAGTTATAGCCATTGCCTATTCTGGAGTGGAAATGGGAAAGGATTACTATGGATTTCATTATGGGTTTGTCGAGGACTCTGAGGCAACATAATGCCATATGGGTTATTGCTGACAAATTGATGAAATAAACCCATTTCTTATCTGTGAGAGAAAATAACACACTAGTACAGTTAGCCCAGAAGTATGTTAATGAGGTAGTGAGATTACATGGAGTTCCAATGTCCATTGTATCAAACTGGGACCCCAGATTTACTTCTAGATTTTGGGGTAGTATACAAATAGCTTAAGGTACAAGGTTAAACTTTAGTACAGCCTTTCATCATCAGACAGACGGACAAAGTGAAAGGACTATTAAGATTAATGAGGATATGCTCAGAGCTTGTGTTTTAGAGTTCCAAGGAGCATAGGATCAGTATGTAGCTCTTATCAAATTTGCATACAATAATCACTATCACAGCAGTATTGGTATGGCTCCATATGAAGTATTATATGGTAAAAAGTGTCATTCTCCATTATATTGGGATGAAGAGGGCCTAAGAATTGTTGAAGGCCTAGAACTGATTTAAGAGGTTGTTCATAAGGTAAAATTAATCTGTAGTAGAATTAAGCCAGCTCAAGATAGACAAAAAAGTTATGCAAATCAACACCATAGAGATATGGAGTACAAAGTGGGAGATAAGTTGTTCTTGAGAGTATCAGCTTAGTGAAGAGTGTCGAGGTTCGACAAAAAGGATAAGTTAATCCCTAAATACATTGGTCCATATGAGATTACTACTAGAGTTGGATCATTGGCATACAGGTTAGCATTACCAGTAGATATGGCTCAAATTTATAACATTTTTCATGTTAGTATGCTCAAGCGATATCAGTCAAATTCGATACATGTGTTACCAACACAAGAGGTTAAAATCACAAGTAATTTGAGTTATATAAAGGAACCAATTAAAATAGTGGGTTATCAGACTAAGCAATTGAGAAATCAAGTGATTCCATTAGTTAAACTCTTTTGGAGGAATCATTCGAAAGAAGAAGCCACATGGGAAACTAGGGAAAACATGAGGAAACAATACCCCCCCCCCCCCCCCCATCTGTTTAATCAATCTAGTAAGAATTTTGAGGATGAAATTTCTTAAAGGGGAGAATTGTAATAGCCCATTTTCTATAGGGTTAGAACCTTAGATTATTGCATATAAGTCAAATCATTTTTGCATTCATGAAATGCATTTCATTCACACATGAATTACAATTTCGTACATATTTCAAAGATAGTGTATGCACTCAATTGATATATTCTGGGGTATGAAAGGTTTAAAATGATCCTGAAGTAAATTATGTATTGTTAATGTCTTGAATTTTGGTTTGATTGGTTACAAGTAGTACATTTCAAATTAATTGTTAACATTAGAAAAGTGATGAATTAATATGTATATTTGGACTTACCAAGTGGTAAAACAAAATGACATATAGAAATTTAGGATGACTAAGCCAATGAAATAACTGACAAATGGCAGCATGATTTAGTGACAAGTGGACAAATAATTAGGTGACATTGGTATAGGTAATTAGTTGACAAATGGCAGCATGAGTTAATGAAAAATGAACTAGTAATTAGGAGACATGTGGCAGCTTAAGGAGGAGATAAATGGCTTATATGCCAAATGATACATGTTAAGGTAGTTTGGAGATACTTTGCACCCAGTTGAATTATGCTAAGTTGTTGATGGAAAAATACACGATCTTCTTCTCCTTTCTCCACAAAAATTTGCTGCTAACACACATGTCTATAATTTGGTTTCAACCTTGCTAACTGACCATATCAACTTTATATGTTTAACCTTCACAAGATAGCCAAAGAACCAGATTTTTGTTGTTCTTTGTCCTAGCCGAAAATCAACTTGTTTTCACCTTTACTTTGTGATAATCTTGCAAGCTTGGAGGGCTAGATTAGCTTGAGGTTTTGAGGTAGAATTTGAGCTCAACAAGTAAGTAGAAATCTGATCTTTAAGGCATGTGATTATGATGATTGAATTAGGAAAGATTGTCTATAAGATGTTGATGATGAAGTGAGCTAGAATAAGTTAGACGAATGTGGATTCTTTTATATAGAAACTTTGATATATCACTATGTTTTCTGAGTGTGACATGAGGGGCTTTGTTACTAAAAGTATCCTATATGAAAATGGGATATTGCTGGTTTATCTGTTTGTCTTTGGCATTACTTTTTCATAATATGACTAAAGTGAGTAAATTAGAGTGTGTACCTTGTTAGATGGAGTGGCTCCACTAAATAGGCATCCATATTTTAGCTATATCTTGATCTGTAGATATCCAAATGGGTTGTTTTTAATTTAATATTAAACTAGATACATATATCTACTTCTCACAAAGGAATTAAATTAAAGTTCTGTCTCTAAGGATTTTGAAATTTTGCTTGAAGTTGAGTACTAGTTGTCGTCTCTGTTTGAGAATAGTTTGTAGTATTTTGGGTATAACTCTAGGAATAATGAACCAAAATACATTAAATTTACGTAATTAGAAACTTAATACATATAGGAACTTTTTTTTTGAAGAATATATTACCTAAATACCTCATTTTCTATGTCATAATGGCCATACAAAACTAACTTGAACAACCTACCCTAAGAAAAGCAGGAAAATAGAGAATGAATGAGTATTTTTCTGGTCTGTTTTTGCATATAAGAAAATGTAGTTTATGGACTATTTTATGTATTATATAAGTATGTAATTGACGTATAATTGATGAGGAATTTATGATAAATATAGGTGCCATTAAGATGTTTTCAAATATGGAAATTTTGAGTTGTAAGTGTGTTTATAAAACAATGAATGTTAATGACTAAGTGAACATAACTTTGTAAGCCATAGTGTAACAAATATGGAAGTTAAATTTACCTGAAATGAAGTAATCTTAAGGGAAATGAAATCTGGAAAATTTAAGGTGTTAATGATTTCTTTAAGCTTGTTAAATTCGTGAAGTATTGAAGGTAGAAAAGTTATACATATTAGTGATGTTGTTGACAAATTCTGGAATTTTAGTTTCAGCCTTGTGTACATATTGAACCAGCCGAGAATTTTCACTCTAAATTTGTATATTTGGACTTGATTGAGGTGAGGAATGAGCCTATATTGTTTCTTGATTAATTAGTTAAGATCTTGATAAGTTTATGTAGTTAATTGAAGTCATTATCTAAAGAATGGACTGTTTTGATGTGTTGAGTTCAAATCTGGAAATTCTAATTTGTTAAAGGAATAAATGAGTTCTTTTAATGCAAACATGATCTTAAAGGACATGAAAAATGTGTATAAGGTATGGATGACTGAGCGTTAAAGAACATAGGGTAATTATGAATGAGAATTGGGTAAATGTATGAGTATATGTTGCTGGAAAAAGTTTGGTGAATGTATAGATTTAGCTTGCTAAAATTCTAGATTTAAAATAACAATTGTTTACTTTTATAAGATACTTTTGATCATGGAAATGTTAAAGGATAAATGTAAAGTATGGTTAATAAATTTGGAGTAAATCAAGGTAACTTAAGGGTACAAACCTGATTGCAAAATGGAAGTATACAAAGTATGAATTTTGCATGGTCAAAATTTATGAATAGTTACATACCCGGAAAGGTCAATTGAGAATGCATTGAACATAACACATATACATATGTATGATTGAGTACTTATTTATTAAACAAGTTAGTAATTTGTACATATTTGTGTATTGCATGATTTTAGAAGCACAAATTGACCGACAACTTCCAAACATTGCCAGCTCGTCAAGGCAATAGCTATTTGGAGCATATTGTGAGTTAACCTAGATATTTGCTCACTATATTTGAATTGTTCTTAATTAACTGTTAGATATTGAACTGCTACTGATATGATTGTGTTGATTCTAGACATTGATGGTCCGAGGAGTTTGATATTTAAAACTGTATTGAAAGTGTTTGCAAATTGAATGTGAATATGGAAATTATGTTCTCAACTATATGACGAAAGCCAAACTTAGATCCAATAAATGTGCTATATGAATGTGCACACTGAATGAGAGTTTTAATAGCATAATATGTTATTTAATGCATTTTCATTACATTGACATGCATGATAAAATAAATCAGTTGTGACGAGAGTGACCAACGTGAAAAAGAGGATAAAGCTAAAAAATGTGCACATAGAGACACAGGCTCAGTGATTAATGAGCCCAGTATTCACAATGAATATGGGACTTTATTTGAAATAAACCCAGTATCCACAATGGATACAGAACAGTTAAATAGTCGCTCGGTCATAAAAAATAAAAATAAAAGTGAAATCTCATGTGCATTGCATATATATATGTCTTTACATGTGTCATATGAATGATTGTGAAAAAAAATACTAAATTGTGTTGATATAGTAATCTGCAATACTTGTATACATGTTAATTATATTAATGATTGAGGTGAGAGACTGGATTGTTCTAAAAAGATTATATGACATGTTTGTATTATAATTTGCTTGTTGAGATATGATTTATAGTGTTATTTTGTATACAAAGCTGTATGGGAATTGATTTAAGCTAATGTGATATACTTATGAATTTCGTTGTATACTTATAATGTTGTATTTTGACTCGAGTGAGCACATCGATGATGATTCACTTACTAAGTTTGCAAAAGTCATCGAAATTGTAACGTTATTTTTTATATACTAAGGAGACCTAACTTCTAAGGCAATCAAGTAGCAGTCTAGCATTGTCAATTTTGGAATCAAGAATGACTCAAAGGTCTAGTCAACTGATGTCTTAGGAGTTTAGATAGATTATTTCTATTAGCATCTCTTTGTACTATAAATATATGGATTATGATATGTAATGACAATGAGAAATGTTGAACTTATGATCACTTATGTTCTGTATGACGCCATAATAGTGAATATGATTGCTCTAACTTGTCATTCTTATAGGATAAGTTCCTGTATGTCCTCTAGATGTTTAGATATATGCTCTATAACAGTGGTGTGTTACACTAACGGCACCCAGTTTTGAATGAATGCTTATTTGTGCACTTGATATCTCATTGATTTTTACTTTTACTTCACTAGCTTGATGGCTTTTATCCTACATTACCCATTAATGGAATATGCTTGTTCATGTTTAGGCCAAGATTTATCCTAGAACCTAACCTTACTCATATTTGACACTTCAATCACTTTTGATTGTTTACTTCAATTTGTTTTCGATAGTTTACTTTGATTTTATTTTCTAAATTGATAAAATACAAAAGAGTCACGTAAATTTTTCAGTACACTTGACACACGCTGAAAGGATAGTCTTAATGGTATTAGGGCTTTCAAATTCTACCTTTGTACTCGATGATATATTTTCTTCCTTTCCCAATTTCTTCTTGATCTTTTCCTCGGTTGCAATCTTCAATGGAGTTTTTCTCAATCTCCTTTTCTCTCTTTAGGGTTATAGCAATGATGTTCTTTGGTTCACCTCGGGTTGGGATGGTAGTTTTCCTCCACTTTGTGATTCTAAATTGTTGAGCTACACTATCATCTGACCCATTTGGTATTCTATGTTATCTTTGCTCAATTTTTTCCCCTACTCAAGCTGTTGTATATTCTGATTACGCTAAATTATAATTTTTTGAAGTTGCTACATACCCTGACTAAGTTTTTGTACAATCTGACTAAGTTGGAGATTGTGACCAGTAGAAGTCTCGATAAATTCTTCAAGAAATGTGCATGAACTAGAAGAGGAGGCTCCTTATGCTCCTTGTAACTTTGGTTGAAATTATTGTGCTCCTTGCGACCAATTATAGAAGTAATTAAATTGCTTGTTCCCTTCATAATTTAAGTTAGGATGATCCTTCTAGCCTGGGTTATACGTTTGTAAGTACAAGTTGTATTATTTTATAAAGTTCGCTCCTGCATCATTCACGTACTCCATACTTCCCTCTTGCAGTATCGGACACTCATCAGTCAAATGGCTAATGTTTGAACATATTATGAATACCTTCACTTATGCCCATCCAATAGCAATATGTCTCATAAAAGATGTTAATTCATCTAAATGATGTTTGATAGAAGAATTACTTAACTCGTTTACTCATTAAACATCGTTACAAGTGTTGAACTGTTGTGTGTTAGTGGCCATCCACTTAAGTAGAATCTTGGCTTCAATGGGAGTCTTCTCACAAAATATCCCACCACTTGCCGCATTAACCAAACTCCTCTCCATTAGTAGCAATCCTTCATAGAAATATTAAATGAGAAGTTGCTCTAGAATGTTATGGTGCATGCAACTGGAACATAACTTCCTAAAATGCTCCCAATACTCATAAAGAGACTCTTTATTATGCTTCTTGATGCCATAGATCTCCTTCCAAATACTTGTTGTCTTTAATACTGGAAAATATTTCTCCAAGAACAATCTCCTTATCTCTAGCCAACTATTTATGCTCCTAGCTCGTAAATCAAACAACCAATCCTTCATTACATCTTTGAGTGAGAACGGGAGGGCCCTCAATATGATCTACTTGTCCATCACCTAGAAAGGATTCATACTTAGGTAAACCACATATAGCTCCTTGAGATGCTTGTGTGCATCCTCACCTACAAATTGGGTAATAAATTTATTAATCCAAACTTTGACTTAAAAGTAACATGTTTAGCAAAATTTGGAAATGTAATGCATAATGGTCTTTGAGTTAGGTCTGGTGTAGCCAACTCCCTTAATGTTCTTGGATTTACTATAGTATCTTTGAATTAAAGTTGTTTTTGCTTCTCTTGGTAATCTCTGTAGTGTCGTCTTGATCTTCGAATCAAGTTGCTCAAGTTCTCTACGAGCAGATCTAGTCACTACCATACATCAACACTAACAAACATTTTAAATTAACAAATAAAAAAGAAACAATTATAAACAAATATATACACAAAATACCAACTAAAATCAAAAACAAAAATTAAATCACCACATTCCTTGACAATGGCATCAAAATTTGATAACGCATGTCGAGTGCACTGCAAAATTTACCTAACTCTACATACTAATTTGTAGTTATGGTGAGTCGGGATCGTATTCACGAGGAATGTTTGGTTAATTTTTGTAATGAAAATAATTAATGTAAAAGAAATAAAACAGGGGGTTTTTGGTAGATGCAATTAAGATAACAAAATAAAATTAAACTAACGTAAGTAATTTATCAAAAACAACTAAAAATGGTGAGTGATAAATGTGTGTACATCTTGGTTCTTTCGTTTAATCCCGGCCTAAGCACATTTTAACATATATTATTACATTACCATCCTCACATCTCTTTCCGAACTATTGGTCGTGAATTAACAACAAGCTCTGTTAATCTCAATTTTTCCTTATGTCATAGTTAATTAAAACAAGCTCTTTAATTAACCCTAACTATCAGGAAACCTAGAATAAGCTCTCGAAGTTTATCTAGACAACCACTTTATAAGTGAGAAAAATGGACCAATCTAAGCAATAATCACACAAGCTCATATTATTTGACTTATGTTACATTATCCCTAATGATTCAACATTGTTAGTTACCACATACGACCTTTAACACGACTATTACGTATTGTATTCAAGTTCTAGCAATGGCTTTCATGAAAATGATTCAATAGAGCATCATAAGCATTCTTACACAATACCTAATCATTAATCTCAAAAATTATGTAAACAATCCTAAAAGAGGGGAAAAATGATACACAGTGATACTATGCTTAATGTGTTCCTCAGCGTCAATTGCACCTCTGAACTGGCTTAGGGAAGTTAACCTTCCATCTTCTCCTTCAAGCTCCAAGAATCAACCATCATCACCTCTATTGCTGTTGAAAGATGAAGAAAAACTGAGGGCTTTCGCTTCTGTCCCTAGAGTATTCTTTTTGCAATTAAGACATTACCCTTTATAGTTAAAAGCTAGGGTTAAATGGGACAACTATCCCTTCTCATGCCCTTGAGAATGGACTCACAGGTATGACATACTTTGTGACAATGCATGTCGAGTGCATTATAAAATTTACCTAACTTTGTGTACTAAAATTTTGTAGAAGTGGTGAGTCTAGATCATATCTACAAGGAATGTTCGGTTAATTTTTGTAACGAAAATAATCGATGCAAAGGAAATAAAAATGGGGTTTTTTTTGTAATTGAGAAAATTAAAGTAAAATTAAACTAATGAAAACAAATTATAGAAAAACAATCAAAAATGATAAAAGTGTCAAATGTGTGTAAAGTTTGGTTCTAAGATCAATCTTGGCCTAAACATGATTAAGCATATACCATCATCCTAACATCATCACACCTCTCTTCAAACTATCAATCTGAGACTAATAATATGCTATGGTAATTCTAATTTTACCTTTAGTTGTGGTTAATTAAGATATGATCGTTAATTAAACCTATCTATCAAAGAACCTAAGATACGATCTCTAGATTCAATTTGCCAGCTAGAATACGAGTGGAA
This sequence comes from Erythroxylum reticulatum, assembly GCA_025504915.1. Classification (NCBI taxonomy): domain Eukaryota; kingdom Viridiplantae; phylum Streptophyta; class Magnoliopsida; order Malpighiales; family Erythroxylaceae; genus Erythroxylum; species Erythroxylum reticulatum. The sequence continues at coordinate 8,695,383 of JANSVA010000004.1, forward strand.
AATGATCAATATAGGCAGTAACCTAGCACATTTGGGATATCTAATCTAGGTTATGTTGTTCCTAACAATCCAAGACCATTAGATACTACTAACAAACATCAAATGTAATGATTATGGATTACATTCAACATCATAGAAATAAGTTCATGATAGAACAATCCCAATAACGTATTAAGATCATTCATACAAAAACCTGATTCAATTAACACAAACAACTTAACAATCCTGAAAGAGATTAACAATGTTAATAAAAAGAAATAGCTTCACTATGATTTGACGTCGATATCACCGTTGAACCAGCATCAGGACTTCTAACCCTTCATCTTCTCCATGAGTCTCCAAGCATCAGCTAAGAACACCTTTGTTTCTATGGAAAATTGAAGAAAAATGAGGAAAATTACAAGTTTATCGCATCTTTCTAGTCTTCTCCATTAATCTCCAATAATGCCCTTATTATTGTTAACAAATGAACCACCTCTAAGATGATTTGATGATAAATTTCTAAATGCTATCTCAGTTCTCAATATTGGAAACAAAAGTTGTATAATGAATAAAGTAGTTGCTGTCCACTCTTGGTTGCTCACCTTGTTCTAGTCATCCACCTTATTGCAAAACTAAAGAAGACAAAAAAAATGAAGGAGATACTGCCTTTCCTTCACTCTTAGTTAGTCACCCCTTTTGTTTCAACTAAGTGTAGCCACCAATCCCCTCTTCTATGATAAAAACTAGCTTCTAAAATATGGGAAAGGTGGCTTAACCAAGGACAAAATAGGTGATCCAACTGCTCCATTTACTTTTGTTTTTCACCTTGTTCCAACTGTCCCTTACAAAAATCTCCAATTTCGGTATCGTGTCTAAGTTAAAAGATTCAATTAAGAACCAAGGGAAAGTTTTGACAAAATTAAAGGTTGAAATTATAACAAATAAAAGCCTAATTATAATATCCAACAATTAATCTTATAAAAGATTCTTTAGGTTAAAGATTAGTTCCTTTTAAAATGATTCCTTTCAAGATGAAGTCTATACAATTTATGAAAAATAATATCTTATTATAAGAGATAATAAGAACAAATGTGGAAAGCAAGCTTGTAATGGATTTAAATACGATGATGATGTCTGTAGGGTTGGAAGCAATGGGAAAGATTTCAATGAGAGGCAACTTATCCAAAAAAATTCAAAAAAGATAAGGAGGGATTTCATATGGTTTATATAGTGAATATAAAGATAGTAATACTGAAGTTCAATTATTCCAATAGTATGACCACCTCATGCTAACTTCAACAGAGGATTTTAAAACAATGAATGATGACAAAGACAAAAATATATCAAGTGAATAAATCAAGAATAACATAAAAAAAACACTTGAGTTAATAACACTCCCTTCTATGTGCAGCTTCATTAAATCATAATCTTAAAGAGTCATCCAATAAAAATCTATTGTGAACCTTATTCAAGTACCTATTTGGATTGGAAATGAATAGAGATAAGAGTCACTTGGTGATTTCTACTAGAACAAAGTATACGAAATAATTGCTCAATTTCATTTAAAAATAAGTTTAAATTAATTCAAAGTATAAAATTACTGTTATAAATGATTATTAAAATTTTAAAGTGTTATTAAACATATAAATACAATATTTCCCGTAATTATAAAATTGAGAAAACTAATATGACTTGCTAAAAGCCTGATGACTACCTTTAGTTATTTTTCTTTACTAATCCTTGTGTTTGCTTTATGTGATTAGCACCAACGCCATACTTTTGAACTAAATAGCCGTGAGAGGTGATGCATAAGCGTGATATGTTTCTCACGCCCATTTACACCAATGTCTAGCTATGAGACTCTTCTTCCTTTGTTCCTTACTTCACATTCTATTTTGTCTTTTCTTTCAATTCTCTTGTTCTTTTTGCTCCATAAATCAATAACGTGTGGACATTAAAAAGATGGCTTCAATGAATATGCTTTTAGGTCACTTTACCTCTTTCACCTCCGAAATGTACCTAAAATCAAATATGAGGTAAAGTGAGTATCTTAAGTATTTCTAAGGAATTAATCATTGAGTGTAGTAAATCAAATTAACCAACATTTAAGCATATATCAAGTTCCCCCACACTAAGCTTTTGATCGTCCTCGGGTAAATCATCAAAAATAAAATCACAAACCAAAACTTTTACTCATTTTCTATATTTCCTAAGAATAGATAATCATAAATAAAGATGAATGAATTTTAAAACGTATAGCACTAACTCAACATTCAAAGCTTCTACTCATGAACATAACCTGCAAAATGAACATAACTTGAAAGAAATTAAGGTGTATCAAATTACAATTTCATACCCCATTCTAACACAATGGAAGTCAAAAGAAATGAAGTTGAAAGAAGTCTTCGAGGTAATAGAGCTATTGAAAACATGACTAAATTTTATGGAATACATACAAGAGAGATTCATCAATAGAAAGGGGCTAGAAAATATGGCCAGTGAAGTAGGAAGCATGGACAATTCTAATGAAATGGCAAAATTACCATAGAAGCAAAATGATCCGAGGGATTTTTAGATTTCTTTCACTATAGGTAATGTCAAAGTAGATAAGGCTTTTGCAGACTTAGGAGCTAGCAAAAGTATGATGCCTCACATTTTATGCTAAAAGATAAAGTTAGGAGAAATAGCATCTGTAACATCCCATTACCTATGTTGAGGCTAGAATTGTAAATATAAGAGATTATTAAGAAATTAGAAAGTGCATTACATGCTCATGCATAATATAACATACACATACACGTGAATAGTGAATTTTGCCCATGAAAATGACTGTACATGCATTCATTGACATTTTTTTAGGATAATTCTTTATAAATGTGTTTATATTGAGAATCGTAGTTCTTATGTGTTAAAAAAATTGATTTGGAAAGTGTATTTGCTGATCTAGAATTTTTGGAGGAATTTTTAAAATTGTTGAGTATTTTGGCTAGGAGCCAAGTGGCAAAAAAGTTGTTAAATGGTAGTAAAATTTACTGTCCAATGGCAATGGACATTTTGATAAATGACTGGGATTTATTGATAAGTGCCATTGAAAATTGGGGGATAATTGGGGTAGACATTGAAGTTTAAGGGACTAGTTAAATAAGAGAACTAGTTTAAATCCATAGGAATTGGACACGTGGCAAATGACATGTGTCACTTGCCAAACCATGTCCTCACTCCCACGATGCTTTCATTTAATTGGAAGACCATTAAAGGTCTTACATTTTGTCCTTCTTCTTCTTCACTTTCATGGCTTCTTCTTCTTCTCTTCTTCTCCTTCACGATTCGTGACTCACCCAAAACTCCATCAAATTACATCTTACTTCCATTTTTCACTTGCTATTCTCACCATATCTTCTTCTTCATTGCCACATGAAAAACCTATCCTTACCTCCTTCAAGATGATGATTGTGTGATGCTTGGTAGCTATGGCTAAGTGTTATTTTTGAATAACTGAAGCTAAACCAAGTAATTTATGCTTTAAATGTGATAGGTATGGCTAAATTAAGCTAGAATGATGAGTAAATTGAGATTTAATAACTTGGTTATGCAATGTTCATGTATGTGTCGTGGGTAGTGAAAATTTTATGTAAATGTCTTGTTTTTGGATATTTAGGATGAGTAATAATTCATATATTTTTATAGATATGTTTTTGAGGTAGAATGATCATTAAAATGGTGCTGGATGAGTGTAGAAAATTGTTGATGAATAGGAAAATGTATGTGCTCTATTTTTGGGTTAATGATCAATTATGGACCATGATTTGTCTTGTGAATGTTTTGGAGTTTAAATGGAGTTGAGAATGAAGTAGAAAGGATGTGTTAGGTGTAAAATGTACGGACTTACAAAAATCTGGAAAATTTGGAAGAGAGAGAGAGAACTGGAAAATGCTAGCTGTAATAATTTTACTAATCATGCTTCTATGTTTTAGCCCTAACTTGATCTGTAGTTGTTCAATTGAGATAATTCTTGCCTTGGATTAAACTAGAGATATATGGATACATTTCTTATAGAGATATTGAAATTTAATCCTGTCTTTAAGAGTCTCAAATTTTGACATGAAATTGGGAACTGGGTGCAACGAATTAGTGGATAAATGTATATGTTGTGTCCTGTTTTGAGTGTATGAGAGCATGTGTTCCATTTTGAGTGTTTCTGAACAAGTAGGGAATATGAATTGTGTATGGATGATGTTGAGTTGAAACTAGGTATACTTGAAGAAGTTATCAACTTGAGATAATGAATTGTGAATATGAATTGTTGATACATATAAGTAAGATATGTTATGGAAAAAGGATAGGGATTATGAATGATGAGATGTAGTTGAATGTAATGAATCAAATGAGTTGAGATTGAGATTTTAGTGAAATCAACTTGGTACTTGAATTGTTAAGGAATGATATTGTATTAGAAGAGACAAATTTGGGAAGATTATGAGTGAAAGTGATGTTAGAATGGATGTAGGAACCATTGGAGAGGCTTTATAGGGAGTTTTGTTTCACCTATATCCATTAAATAGAAATAAAGTCCATTAAATGGACCTTCTTGGGTCTGGAAAGACTCTTATCTTTGTCCATGTCCATCAAACAGACATAAAGTCCATTAAACGAACCTTTGCAGGTCTATCTCCGTTAGGGGACAATGTATGTCTGTTTAACAGACATACACAGGGAACTTATGGAAATTATCGATTTTGACCCTCTAGATGGCAAAATATCAATTTGGGGTCTTCACAAAAGTTGTAGACCTAGAAGTAATATTTGAACCAATCCTAAAATGACATCAAGAAGATATCTGTAAATAAGGTTATGCCAATTGTCCCAAAATAGGTACAATATGATTGAGGACATAGTAATGCTTGATTCTTTTGGCCATAACTTCACCATTAGACCTTCAAATGAAGCGAATCTTAAACCAATAGATTCCTAACACAATTTTGTATCTTTACATAAAAATAAGTAGCAATATGAATTTATTTTAAAATGTTTGAATGAAGGAAAGTGAGGGAATCTGTTGGAATAGTATGAACTGGTTTGATTTCACTGACATGCTTAGGTATTTCGGTTATATTTTCATCTTTAGTCATCCAAATGAAATGATTTTTAATTTAGAATAAATTTGAAAAATAGGGATACAAATTACATTAAGAAGTATAATTTAGATATAGTCTCTAAGACTTTCAATTTCGGTATGGAAATTGAGTATTTTGTATTATTTCAATATAAGAACACTGGACCCGAAATTCAATTTTTGGAAAAATCTAAAAGTGATTCAATGAGTTATGAATTGTGATTTCAATGGTTTTATTGAGGTATAAACCTAAGTATAAATTATACTTAGGTGAGTTTCAAGATAGAATGGATTATGTGATGAGGATAATGGAAAAATACATGGGATTGTCACGCATTGTACATATTTCATTGCATACATATGCATTATTAAACACTTACAATTGTGCAAATTGTGATATATGTATGTTTTGTATGATATAGAGGAAAATATAGAGCGTCATTTTCCATACATTGCCGAGACTTCGAGGCAATAGCTTCTGGAGCAAACTGTGAGTAACCTAGAAGGTTTCTCTCGATTAATCGTTTGTTTTTATTTTGTTTGAATTATTTGGATGAATGTGATTTGGTTGTGTTAATTTCCAAATAGAAGGTCCAGTGATTGTGATATGTGAATGAGATATTGAAGTACTACTTATAAGTGAATGTGACGAACTAAGTGTTTCATGACATGATTGATTATGACAGATGCATTCCATATATGAATGCATAATCAAATAATGAGATTTCTGACCTAAGTAGCCACCGAAACTGAGCTTAAAGCTCCAAGTGTGATTAAGAGCCAAAGGCTCACTATATAAAATTAGCCCTGTATCCCCAATAGATAAGGGACAGTATAAATGAGCTCAGTATCCATAATAGATACGGGATAGTTTAGGCACTAGTTCACAACAACGTAATAATTGGAAAACAGTCACATAAGCATTTCATATGGACTTTATTAAGCATGTTGGATTGATTGAGATGCTAAATTGTCTACTCTTGAGCGAGAATGTGATTTGTGATGAATTATGCAAATTTGTGAAATATATGTTGTATGTATTAATGTGATGCATGAATTGAGTGAGCCATCAATGATGGTTACCTTATTGAGTTCACAAAACTCATCAAAATTGCAACATTGACTTTTCAGGACCGAGAGACGATATTAACTATTGTGGGACACTATAAGCAGTATAGACTTTTTCTTTTGGGGATAAGAAGGAATGGATCAAAGGTCGGTCAATAAGATATGGATAGATTAGATATATTTTATGTATTTTCCTCTTTTATTTAACACATTTTTGTATTAGGCAACGATGTTGTATAGGTGTGGATGTTGAAAGATACATTGCAGATATTCGAGTTTTATGAAATGAAATGAGGAAATTTTGGTTTTAAAATTTTGTGACCTTCTTTATGATGTTTTATAAGAGGATAAATCTAGATGATGCCATGATAAGTAAATGTTAAGATTGAACATAGCATGCAGTTATCATAAGTTATGTACTAGAATGCCATCTGGGCATCCCGGTATGTACCCTAGGGTAAGGGGTGTGACAATTGGTGGTATCAAAGCATGTTTTGGCATCTATAGGGATATCTAGGAATGTTAAACATGAAATATCGTGAGAAGTGTGGATGATAATTGAAGCTATTGTTTGTTATAGGTCATTCGCCATAAGTGAGCAAGTGGGGGAACCAGCTGACCTAGGATCGATAAGAGCCAATAGGGAGTCCTCAGTACCTCGATACGAGGACATGCCTCCAAAAATTCCCAAAAGAAAGGAGAGGAGGTATGATAAGCTACAAAAGTAGGGAGCTGTGGATTTCTATGGTAGCACAGACCCTACTGAGGCCGAAGGATGGTTGGAAAGGACAAAGAGAATTTTTGATCAGATAGACTACGAGTCGGACAAGAGGTTCGATTATGTAGTGATCTTATTACAGAGAACGACTTATTAGTGGTGGTAAACTGTCCCAAACAGTACCACTAAGCCTTGCCACCTGAAGTGGGAAGACTTTTTGAGGACCTTCAGGGAAAACTACAATCCCAAGATTTGCTTGGATCGAAAGATGGAGGTTTGAGGATAGACTCAATATGGAGATCAGAACAAGGCTGGAACTTTCAGACCTGAGTAGTTTCATTGAGTTAAGAGCTACTTCGATCAGAATTGAGTAGTTACTAAGGTCTAGAATGAAGAGGTCTAGTGAGGGTCAGAGTGGTTCTGGCGGAAGATTTAGTAAGCACCAGAATAGAGCTTTCAGACTACCAGCTGGATCAGGGCAGTCAGGATTCAGGCAGAGGGGTGGCTTTGTACAATCAAGAAATGGAAGAGGTACAGTACAAATTCAGTGGCCCCCGTGTGAGTATTATAGGAAGAGGCATGGTGGAGAGTGTTAGAAACTGTCTGGAGCTTGCCTTAGGTTCAACTCATTTGATCAACAGATTAGAGATTGTCCTGTTACTTTGGGAGCTCAAACTCGTATGAGTAGTATGAGTTCTATTACGGTCCAGCAGAGTCGAGGTAGTAGGTCCGGTAAGAGAGGCTGAGGTAGAGGCAGAGTGAGCTCTGAGAGCCCTTCTGTTCGAACTGAAGGGCAGAGCAGTCGACCCTAGTCCCAAGCTAGAGCCTATGTCATAACCAGACAGGAGGCTCAGGAAACTCACGACGTTGGTGCAGGAGCACTTCTTATTTGTGATCAGGAGGCATTTACATTGCTAGATCTAGGATCTACGCATTCCTTTATCGCACCGCATCTAGAATATAGGTTTCATTATGATAGGTAGTTATTACAGTATAGATTAGAGGTGAGTACACCTTTAGGCAGTACTACAGTTATAGGAGAAGTCTGTAAGGGATGCTTGATTAGGATTGATCAAGCGGAGTTAAAGGTAGATCTAATTATATTACAGCTGAGAGAGATAGATATTATCCTAGGTATGGATTGGCTCACTACTTATAGGGTTGTCATGAACTGTATACCAAGGAGGTAGTTCTAGAATCTCCTGGTCAGTCGAGGGTAGTATTCAGAGGAGTTAGTCAAGCAGTGCTGGCCAAGATGATATCCTTCATGAGTGCATTGAGGTTAATGCAGGTTAGATGTGAGGCATATCTGGCCCACATCATTAATGCTAGAGCTAAGTAGAATGTGCAGGACACTCCCGTGGTTAGGGAATTCCTATATGTGTTTCCCACTGAGTTACCTGGCTTGCCTCCAAATCGACAAACAGAGTTTACCATTGATCTAGTTCTAGTTGCTGCTCCTATATCTATTCCTCCATACAGGATGGCATTTGTAGAATTGAAGGAGTTGAAGGCTCAATTGCAAGAGCTATTGGAAAAGGGTTTTATTAGACCCAATGTTTCACCTTGGGGAGCTCTAGTCTTATTTGTGAAGAAGAAAGATGGGACTCTGAGGTTATGCATCAATTGTAGTCAACTGAATAGGCTGACAGTGAAGAACAAGTACTCGTTGCCTAGAATTGATGATTTGCTTGATCAGCTACAAGGAGCTCAGGTGTTCACTAAGCTGGATTTGAGATTTGAATACTATCAGTTGAAGATAGTAGAGGCTTATGTGCCTAAAAGTGCATTCAAGAGTAGTTATAGGCACTTCGTGTTCTTAGTGATGCCGTTTGGGTTGACTAATGCCTGACAGCATTTATGGCCTTGATGAATAAGGTGTTTCAGCCTTACCTGGACCAATTCGTGATTGTCTTTATCGATGACATTTTAGTGTATTCCAAAAGTAGAGAAGAGCATGCTGAATATTTAAGAGTTATTTTACAGATTATGAGGGAAAAGCAGTTGTCAGTAAGTGTGAATTTTGGCTGGATCAAGTAGTGTTTCTGGAGTATATAGTGACTGGACAAGGCATACAGGTGGATCCAATGAAGATTAAGGCAGTGATGAATTAGGAAGCTTTAAGGAATGTGTCTAAAGTCTAAAGCTTCCTAGGATTTGTCGGATATTACGAGAGGTTTGTTGAGGGGTTTTCTTTAATCTCAGCCCTTCTGACAAAACTTCTGAGAAAGAATGTAGTATTCAAATGGAATGAGGAGTGTTAGAAGAGCTTTGAGGAAGCTCACATGGCTACTTATGATATGCATCCTGGTACTACCAAGATGTATAACACGCTTAACGAACATTTTTGGCAGCCCGAAATGAAGAAACAAGTGGCAGAGTATGTATCTAAGTGTATGACATGCTAACAAGTTAAGGCTGAGCACTAGGCTCTAGTAGGGAAGCTACATTCGTTGCCTATTCTAGAGTAGAAATGGGAACAAATCACTATGGACATCATTATGGGATTGCCTAAGACCCGAGGCAGAATGATGCGATATGGGTTATAGTGGATCAGTTGACTAAGTCAGCCCACTTCTTACCTGTAAGAGAGAATAACCCACTAAATCAGTTGGCCTGGAGATATGTGAATGAGGTGGTGAGACTGCACAGGGCTCCAGTGTCCATTGTATCAAAAAGGGATCCCAGATTCACTTCAAGATTCTGGAAGAGCCTGCACTCTACTATAGGTACTAAGTTAAACTTCAGTACAACATTTCATCCTCAAACAGAAGGATAGAGTGAGAGGACAATAACGACTATTGAGGATATGCTCAGATCTTGTCCATTGGAGTTTCAAGGATCTTGGGATCAGTACATAGCACTGATAGAGTTTGCATACAATAACCATTATCACAGTAGTACCGGCATGGCACCGTATGAGGCACTGTATGATAAAAAATTTTGATCGCCATTATAATGGGATGAAGAGGGCTTGAGAAAAGTTGAAGGCCTAGAGTTGATACAGGATATAGTAGATGAGTTAAAGTTGATCCAAATCCAAATTAAAGCGGCTCAAGATAGACAGAAGAGTTATATGGATCAACACAGGAGGGATATGGAGTACAGTGTAGGAGACAGAGTATTTCTGAGAGTGTCACTTTGGAGAGGAGTATTGAGATTCAGTAAAAAGGGAAAATTGAGCCCTAGGTACATTGGTCCTTATGAGATCAATGAGATGATAGGACCTTTGGCCTATAGGTTAGCTTTACCGAATGAAATGACTCAATTACATAATGTGTTTCATGCGAGTATGCTCCGAAGATACGAATCGGATCCGATACATGTGATACCGGCTCAAGAGATTGAAGTTGCTAGTAACTTAAGCCATATTAAGGATTCAACCAAGATTGTGGGATCTCAGATCAAGAAGTTGAGGAAGTGAATCATTCTATTGGTGAAAGTCCTTCGAAGGAATCACTCAACTAAGGAAGCCATATGAGAAATGGAGGAATACTTGCAGAGACAATATCCCCACCTGTTTGAACAAACAGGTAAGAATTTCGAGGACAAATTTTCTTTTAAGAGGGGAGAGTTGTAACATCCTGTTACCCATGTTAAGGCTAGAATTGTAAATCTAAGAGATTATTAAGAAATTAGAAAGTGCATTACATGCTCATGCATAATTTTGCATACAAATACACGTGAATAGTAAATTTTGCACATGAAAATGATTGTACAAGCATTCATTGACATTTTCCGGGTATAATTCTTTATAAATGTGTTTATATTGAGAATCGTAGTTCTTATGTGTTGAAAATTTTGATTTGGAAAGTGTATTTGCTGATATATCATTTTTGGAATTTTTGGAGGAATTTTTGAAATTGTTGGGTATTTTGTCTAGGAAAATTGTAGAAATTACTGTTCAATGGCAATGGAAATTTTGATAAATGACTATAGGATTTATTAACAAGTGTCATTGAAAATTGGAGGACAATTGGGGTAGAAATTGAAGTTTAAAGGACTAGTTAAATAAGAGAACTAGTTTAAATCCATAGGAATCGGACATGTGTCACTTGCCAAACCATATCCTCACTCCCATGATGCTTTCATTTAATTGGAAGACCATTAAAGGTCTTGGATTTTGGCCTTCTTCTTCTTCATTTTCATGGCTTCTTCTTCTTCATTTTCATGGCTTCTTCTTCTTCTCTTCTTCTCCTTCACGATTCTTGACTCACCCAAACCTTTATCAAGTTACATCTTCCTTCCATCTTTCACTTGCTACTCTCACCATATCATCTTCTTCATTGTCACAAGAAAAACCTATCCTTACCTCCTTCAAGATGATGACCGTGTGATGCTTGGGAGCTAAGGCTAAGTGTTGTTTTTGAAGAATTGAAGCTAAACCAAGTAAGTTATTCTTTAAATGTCATGGTTATGGTTAAATTAAGTTAGAATGATGAGTAAATTGAGATTTAATAACTTGGTTATGTAATGTTCATGTATGTGTTGTGGGTGATGAAAAAATTATGTAAATGTCTTGTTTTTGGATATGTAGGATGAGTAATAATTCGTATATTGTTATAGATATGTTTTTGAGGTAGAATGATCATCAAAATGGTGTTGGATAAGTGCAGAAAATTGTTGATGAATGGGAAAATATATGTGCTATGTTTTTGGGTTAATGATCAATTATGGATCATGATTTGTCTTGTGAATGTTTTGGAGTTGAAATGCAGTTGAGAATGAGGTATAAAGGATGTGTTAGGTGTAAATTGTAGGGACTTACAAAAATCTGGAAAATTTGGAAGAGAGAGAGAGAGAGAGAACTGGAAAATGCTAGCTATAACAATTTCACTGATCATGCTTCTGTGTTTTATCCATAACTTGCTCTGTAGTTGTTCAATTGAGATGATTCTTGATTGGATTAAACTAGAGACATATGGCTGAATTTCTTGTGAAGACATTGAAATTTAATTTTGTCTTTAAGATTCTCAAATTTCAACATGAAATTGGGAACTAGGTGTAGCGAATTGATGGATACATGTATATGTTGTGTTCTGTTTTGAGTGTATGAGATTGTGTTCCATTTTGAATGCTTATGAACAAGTAGGGAATATAAATTGTGTATGGATGATGTGGAGTTGAAACTAAGTATACTTGAAGAAGTTATCAACGTGAGATAATGAATTGTGAATATGAATTGTTGATACATAAGATATGTTATGAAAAAAGGATAAGGATTATGAATGATGAGATGTAATTGAATGTAATGAATCAAATGATTTGAGATTGAAATTTTAATGAAATCAATTTGGTATCTAAATTTTTAAGGGATGATATTGTATTAGAAGAGGTAAATATAGGAAGATTATGAGTGAAAGTGATGTTAGAATTGATGTAGGAACCATTGGAGAGGCTTTAGAGGGAGTTTTGTTTCACCTATGTCCATTAAACAGACAAAAAGTTTGTTAAATGAACCTTCTCAGGTCTTGAAAGACTCTTAGCTTAATCCATGTCCATTAATCGGACATAAAGCCCATTAAACGGACCTTTACGGGTCTGGAAAACACTCCAGACCCCGTCTATGTCCATTAGGGGATAGTGTATGTCCGTTTAATGGACATTCATAGGACACTTACGAAAATTGGCAATTTTGACCCTCTAGATGGCAAAATATTTCTTTAGGGTCTTAATAAAAGTTTTAGATCTCAAAATCCCCTTTACATCTATCCTACAATGTCCTTAATCAGACATATTTATGGAAAGTTATACTAATTATCCCAAAGTAGGTACAATATGATTAAGGACATAATCATGCTTGACTCTTTTGGCCATAACTTGACCATCCGACATCAAAATCAAGTGATTCTTGAACTAATAGTTTCTAAAACATTTTCATATCTCTCCATAAAAATTGGTTTCAATATGAATTTATTTGAAAATATTTGATTGAAGGAAAGTGAGAGAATCTGTTAGAATAGTGTGAACTGGTGTGATTTCACTAAATATGCTTCAGTTATATTTTCATCTTTAGTCATCCAAATGAGATGATTTTTAATTCAGCGTAAACTAGAGAAAAGGGGTACAAATTATATTAAGAAGTCAAATTTTGATACAGTCTCTAAGACTTTAAATTTCTAGATGGAAATTGAGTATATTGTACAATTTCAGTATAAGAACAGTAGACCCGAAATTCAATTTTTGGAAAAATCTAAAAGTGATTCAATGAGTTATGAATTACGATTTCAATGTTTTTATTAAGGTATAAACCTAAGTATAAATTATGCTTAGGTGAGTTTC
>JANSVA010000004.1:8718243-8734187 GCA_025504915.1 Erythroxylum reticulatum
TCCTAATGCCTAAGCTCTAATTTAGTTTCTTTTGAAACTAACTCCATTTAACTCTCATCTTTACAATCCAACTATCTACAAATCTTCATTTGATTTCTTTTCTTCTTTTTCCTATTTTCCATAATATTCTATAAATTTCAAAATAAATCCTAAATTCACCAAAATTCATAAATATAATAATTCCACTAATCAATAAAATTTTCAATATAAATAAATTCCAAATTCACAAATTTTCCAAAAATTACAACTCAGTCTAATTATACCCGAAAAATGTCAATGAATGCAAGTATAGTCATATGAATGTGTCAAAATGTGCATGTCCCAATTAACTCATGCATGATGTGTATTTTTCCTAATTTCTCATAAATTTACCATCAATCACAATTCTAGCCCTAACATGGGTAACGAGATGTTACATTAAACACGAAAATACTAATTACTAAGCAATTTGCAACACACCCATGAATCAACTGAAAAAATTACCAAGTGAGAGAAAGGGAATTTTACTTATCCTTAATGATAACTTAACTAATTAAGAGTTATTGGATTCTTAGTTATTGACTTTCCTAGGGTTGTTTACTCTCTTTCAAGTTGTAACTATTAATACTAAATCATAAACCCTATTCAGATTATAGAGGTTGCAATCTCTTAATTCACAACCTATCCAATACCCTAATTAGTTTTGAAGTTCTCTAATAAACTATCAGAAACCTATGCAAGATCTCTCTTCACACAAATTCTCGATCTAATTCAATTCTATTTTCTATTAAATCACCTAACTGTCGTTAATCCAATTTAATCATTTTTCACTCGATTCACCCTCTCAATTTATTATCAAATTATGCAATCACAAAATCAATCACAACAATATCCAATAAACACCTAAACAATCAGATTCTCATTAATTCAAGAATAAAATTTTGAAGGTGAGTTTACAACATCCTCGACATTTTAGATCCTATCATCAACTGCTCAATCCAATTCTATACAATAATATAACTAAAAATAAATAGGAAATACAATCTAAATGGATGGTGGGAGGTAGTGACATCAGGAAACCTCCTGGTTCGGAAAGTATGTCGAGTCAACTTCTTCTCCTCTTCTCTCTTCCTTCTTCTCTTCCTCTATCTCTCGACGATCTCTCTTTAAGGTTTCTCAAGGTGGCTCATACAAAGGCTCCCTCTACCTATTTTTCTTGTTCTTTAAATATCTTTTATGTTTTGAACAGTCCTAGGATTATTTTGGGGTCTAAAACATCCAAAAAAATTCCTCAAAACTTGAAGTTTTTGAGTGTCTGCACATTTGCCCGATGCATGCCACAATCGGGGGCCACATCTGGGCCTTCTGTCACAATCATGGCATGCAGGCCACAATCGTGGGTTGTTCCTTGCACTTATGTCACAATCGTGGCATGTAGGCCACAATCATAGGCTAAATGCCTGTTTGTTTCAGCTTTTGGAGGGTGAATAAGCACTTTTTTTCACCGCAAAAGCTGTTTTAAGAAAAATGAGTGTTTGACTATGAAATCCAAAAGCACTTTTTTCATAAAAATAATTTTTTTGGAAGCTAAAATACAACTTTTTAAGAAGCTCAAATTTGGAGCTTTTCAAAAAAGCATTTTTTCAGGTAGATTTTTCAAAGTAATTAATGAGCCTTAACTTTGGTGCTTCTGTCACGATCATGGGCCATTGTTTCAACCCGAATGTCTCCAAAACTTCTCTGTTCTTAAACACTAGTAAACACATCAATGTATCTCAAAAACATAATATTTAAGCTCAAAGACTTGTACTAACCCATAAGACATTTAAAACATAAATAATTAACAAACTAAAACAATTCTAACCTAAACACAAACTAAACGATTGAATTAACAATTAAATAAATATCAAACTAAGTCCTAAAACATGATGCAATTTAAACTTATCAACATCTGCACACTTAAAACATTTGTTTGTCCTTAAGCAAACAAAACAACAAACATAAAAAATCACACAACACACAATGCAATAATGAGACAATGACTTAAACTTCATGAAATAAATTTAACTTAAAAAATAATCATTCAAGTTATTCCAAATCATTAACATGCAAAATCCGCATCTAGCAGCTATGTACTAAACATACATATTAATCAAGACAGAAATGTCAAGTTATTCACCCTTTTCAATTGTACACACACATTAATAATTCTTTGGTTATTCAAACTCTATAACTAGTCCTAAGTATGTTTTCATGAAAATTCAAGTTATTTACAAGTTTGGTAGGATTTTATTAGAAAACACATTTTTTAATTTATTTACTTTTTATTTATTTATTTTTGGACATGGACCTAATCTTTTACTCAAAGGCAAACATCAGTGATAAATGTCGATTTGGTTACTCGACTAGGTTATGTTTTTATTAAGCTACTTGGTTGGAATGTCATTATATTCTTTTAATGCGAATGCACATATTTATTATGCATGTCGATCTAGTTACTCAGCTACATCACGTTCTCAACTGACTACTAACTCTATTTATAACCCGAAGGCTAGCAAAACAGTTATTTATTTAAAAGTAACAAACATACTTTTTTGGAACTGTTTATGTCATAATTGGATTAAACCAATTGATTTTAAGTATTTGAAGTTGTTAAAATCAAGTTTTTAGTGTAATTAATCAACCTATATGAGTTAGTGGTCAACCAATATAAGCTAAAGTTATTAAATTTAATATACTGCAAGTTTGTTATAATATTGGTTGATATTATATTCTACCAATTTGCCTACAAATTAGTTAGTGTTCTAATAACTATTGAATTTGGTGGGTCTAATGGCTAAGTTTGGTCTCAAAATAATTTAAATTAGTGTTTTCTCATTGGTTTTAGAATAAAAAAATTTTGGTATATTTTACACATATTTCTAAATGAATTTCAATAATTGTTTCACATTTATATGAATGAGCTTTTTAAAAAAAATATTAAGTGAATAAGAAGAAACACGAAGCTCAAACAGGTACTTCTGAAACACCAATAAGTGCTGATGACCCTATTGTGCATTGGTTAGCCCAACCGAAGGAGCTGTGAAGTGCAATTTTGAAGTTGCATTTCAATCTGCTCAGGAGACTATGTCATATGGTGTAGTAATAAGAGGAGAGAGCGATTAGTTTATTGACTGTCTCTCTAGCTTATCTATTTCCCATTATACTCCTCTTATTGCTGAAGCTAAAGAAGCCTTATCTTGATTAATACACTCGGGCTTTACTTCAGTGGACGTGGAAATTGATTGTCTTCAATTAGTGTAGAGATTCCATAGATCACAACAGGGCATCAACGAGGTAGGAGCGATCTTAGATGACTGGAAATTAACTACTAGTAATTTTCAATCCTTTACTTTTAAATGGATTCCAAGGCATGTAAATATGATAGCCCATTTATTATCAAAAACAGCTACTGGATATCCTAATAGGTTTAGATTGGACATGTCGCTTAGTTTTTTGTTAGACACTCTAATATGTGATGTAGATATACATCGGTAAATACTTTCAATTTGAAAGAAAAAGAAAATATTTATAAATTATAATCCTTTTTTAGTGTATTAAATATTTTACTGGAGGTGTTTCAAATAGAATTACGATTCCTTTTTAATTTAAAAGAAAATTATAAAGAGAATTCCTAGAAAAAATTATACTAAAGTTATTCTTCATTTTGAAAAACAAGTGTCAGGTCTCAAAAGTGGATATAGGTTGAGATTGTTTACAAAAAATTATAAATTGGTTTGTAGTATATCTTTTCTATCTTATTTAAATTATTGTTTAATTATTTTACTAATTTATATTAAACAATTTTCTCGTTAAGATCATTGCTAATTAAGTGCACTATCTGAAAAAAAATCTGTAAAAATAAGATAAGATTCCTTATTAACTTAAGCTGGAAGTAAAGGTCATCAACTGATCAAAGCAACTAATTTTTACTCACTCTGTCACTTCGATCTAGCATCTTTAGCCACTATACTTAAGATTTAAGACAAACCCAGTTGAGAGTAAGGTCAGAGATGAAATGGGTATTCAACAAAACCAATCAAAGATGGCTAGGGAGATGTATCTGAATCGAACAGATCATTTCACTCAACAACGCTAAAGTTCGACAGAACGAGAGCTAAAAGAAACAAGAACGAATAGAGATCTAACAGATTCGATGGCCCAAAGATTAAAGATTGGAGAGATCAAGAATCGTTAATGGTGATTAACACGATAGTGTGAAAGAAACCGACAGGCAACCACCGTGAAATAGAGACATAGAGAGAGAAAGTACTGTGCATGTGTGATTTTAGACAGAGGTAGAGAGACAAGATCCCACGCACTTGAGCACGGAGTGGCGAATCTTAAAAAGGGCTTATAAATGGGACTCCAAACCGTAGCCCTGATGAAGGGTCCAAATGACCACAATGCCCTTGTGAACGAAACTTTTTGACCCAATTGGCCTACGCGCCAAAACCCACAATTTGTGGGATTCGCTGAAAATGAACAAAAAAATGGGTGCCATTTTTTAGTTGCCTAAAAATAATTTTGTTTTACCAAAAAAGCCTGGAAAGGGGCTGTTTTTTCAGCGCCACTAACTTGGTTTTTTGGCTCCAAGATGGGTTTTTTAGTTTGTGACTGTTTTCTTGACTATTTTATTGTAGTTTGAAGCAATATTACGAATATAATATCGAACTTAGTACTGAATTGGATTTTAGTCCGGGACCATACTGGTACCGGTTAATATTAAGTATCATTTTGAATAATTTTTTAAATTTATAAAATAATCTTTGATATTTTTTAGAAATTACAAAATAATTCATTCTCATATTATACAATTGTATTGTATATTTTTAACCTTGTCTTCAAAATTTATAATAACAAATAATAATCAAAATTTTGATTTAATTTTAAATATTGACGGCATAACTAAAACAACGTTGTTTGGTTTCAAACCACCTAAAGCCCTTCTTCCCTCCCCCCTATCTGTGCCTGCTGCTCCCGCACCTACACTTCGCCTTCCTCCTCCATCGCCTTCGTCTTCATCGTTGTCGTCTAGAGCTACAATATCACTGTGGAGTTCGTGTGTCTCCGATGTCATCTTCTCCAGCCAACAAACTAAAAGTATTGTCCCCTTGTCCCTCCAATCCTCTTCTCCGTCTGATGATGTATATGGTGTGCGTGGTTAAATTATTTGGTTAATATGGAGTTTGTATTTGGTTTTGGTTGTTAATTACTGATTGTTAATGATGTGCTGTGTATTTATTGGAGAATGATCGAAAAAATTTGAGAATTTGTTTTTAATTTGGAATGAATCGGTTAATACATACCAAGTGTTTAATAAAATTCATTCTATTGAAAAAAAAATGATTTCAAGTCATTTTAATGTTT
Source organism: Erythroxylum reticulatum (assembly GCA_025504915.1). Taxonomy (NCBI): domain Eukaryota; kingdom Viridiplantae; phylum Streptophyta; class Magnoliopsida; order Malpighiales; family Erythroxylaceae; genus Erythroxylum; species Erythroxylum reticulatum. The sequence continues at coordinate 8,723,632 of JANSVA010000004.1, forward strand.
TTTTCTTATATTTTTTCTTAGAATTGTATTCAATTCTTGAATAATATCATCCCAATGGCAAATTTGCAGATTTTTTGAAAAGATATCAAATAATAAATAAAACCATATAATTTAGCATTAAAATCAAATAAAATACTTAAAAACATATATGAATATTTCATACACATCAATATAGATATTTATATATAATTACTACTATTTTATTGTTAGAATTTATTTATTCTTTAATAAAAAATGTTAGTATGGTTTGTATTCACTATCCTATAAATATGTACTATTTAAATTTTTAGAAGACAACCATAATATTATTACAAATTTGCTCTTAATTTATATTGAAGTTTCAACACTCAAATATTTATTTATCAAATTCTAAAAGCATAATTGAGTTTAACCCAAGAATGTGATTTTATAGATGTGCTTAATTTAGTTTAGATTTTAAATAAAAATTATGTTATTAAATTGGATTTTGTTATAGTGGGTTGTTAAATTTTATTATACGTGCTATTTATATAACAAATCAAAATTTAATTACTTTATGTAGTATGATAAAAAAAATCACATGAAGAAGTATAAATGTCATTAATTGGCTTTGGGAGATCAATAATAAATGAAAGAATAAACAAGACTGTTTATTATTATGGACGTTGTTAATTTGTTGTCGGGTGATTTTTATTATTGCTATGGGTGTTACTTAGTAATTTACGTATAAAAAATATATATGTACTCCAAAATTGAGACCATGGTGTTTGTCTATAATGATACGTATAAAAAATATATAAGTACTTCATAGCCCTTTGTGGTAAATTAATAATGATACATTTTAGATAGTGTTATATTCAAATATCAATCATTTAAATAAATTGATATTATTTTTTATTTTGTCAACTTATTCTTTTTGTTTTAGAATGCTAAGTTGCTTTCTTGCAATATGAACTTCTATAATCAAATAATTCCTACACAACTTATATAAAAACCATATCTCAAATTTGAATTTATATTAGGATGCTTTTATGATTCAAAGAGCATAACATACAAAAAAAGATTCATATACAACATATATCTTTTAATAAACATTCAAAAAACCATTTCTACGACAATTGATTATTAATTCTAACTATAACCTACATGATTGGAAATATATTGTTATTTGCATCTAAACTAATAGCTAATAGAAATTTCCCTCTATGCTTGTATTTTAAGTGACAACCATCATTACATATTACAAACCTACAAATAGCTAATAAACCGTTCATATAAACATTTAAGCATATGTACTTGGAATAAAAAATACCTCTTAGATACTTGATTATAAAAAAACTAATCAGGTTTTACTTTAATATAGTTAATCTATAGCTCCTCAATTTCTCAATGAGCTTCCCTTTTTCTCCCTTTAATAACTCCAATGCAAAGTTCTTTGCACTATATGTCTTCTTGTATGTAATATTAATATTAAAGTTCCTTCTATTGTGATTAGCTTCTCGTAATGACTTTTCACATGCAAATTTTTACAAGCATCTTTTAAAAACTACATATATGTTAAAACAATTTATTAAAATAAGTATTCATATTTTTATAAATACTTATTATATTTGGCACTGGTACATATTTAATATAGGACTTCTAATATTAATAATCTTCTAACATATATGATTACAAACATATATGTTTGATCTTTAGGATAGGTTCATTTTTTAGATTTGAACCCATAAACCTTAACCCATAACCCTTGATGATTTCTCCTGTAAAGCTTTTCGGTGAAAAATATGAGGATCTTAGGAGTCACAATAAGAACTTGTTGTCTTGATTCACAAGTCTTATCGAATTTTTGAAGTAATATTTGGCGAACATTAATGATACTAACTCATGATTCACTGTTTTAAATTAACAGTTTTGCAGAAATGAGTTATGTTGATAGATTTTGGATGATCAGATGTCTATATAAAAAGTGCAAACACAAATGTTTCCTTCTTATTGATGAAGTTAATGGGCATTTATTGGGAAAAGGCTTTGTCCCTAATTATTTTGAGTGGACACAACATGGAAAACCCGACATTTATAGCACCTCAAGGGGTAATCAAGCAGAATCTTCTGTCAACTTCAATGAGTTTGAAGAGGGCACTCCATTAAGAACAAATTATGTGAATGGATCTAAAAATCAGTACATGCAAATGGTTTATAATGCAAGCGGTAATACTTTTGAGGAAAATGTGGAAAATCTTGAAGAAGAACCTAATCTACATGCAAAATAGTTTTTTGACTTACTACATTTAGTAGTCCAAGAGTTATGGCCAAATTATGAGACAATGACCCAATTATCTTCAATTGCTCAAATATTGAACATAAAGTCTAAAGGGTATATTTTGAACTGTAGTTTTGATAAAATTCTTGAGTGGTATAATGAATCATTGCCTCCTGATCATACAATGGTTGATAGTTTTTACAATATAAAGAAACTTATTAGGGGGCTTGGTTTGCTTGTTGAGAAGATTGATTGTTGTAAATTGGGATGTATGTTGTATTGGGAGGATCATGTGGAATTACAAGAGTACAAACTAAGTTATGATAGTGATTAATTTGTGTTTATATTTGAATATTTTATTCCTCCAGATCACTCCTTTCAAACTTTTCAATATATTGTGTCAAATATTTAATTCAAATTCTTAATCAAGGAATGTCGACATGGCGTCTGGTTCCAGATGGTAGTAATTCACTCCATTGGGAGGAATGTGGCAAAATTGTCCTTACCGAAGGAATAAACAATGCAGCAACAATCTCCACTTCTTTAAGTAATGATCGTTTGTCTTCCATGGCTGATATTCTGCTTTATAGTGTATAGTATCATTTGAACAACGTCACTTTTCTTATTATGTACATCTCATTTCTTTTTATGAAGCTTTTATATATATTCATGTTTGATGGTATATACGAAATGTTGTTTTAAGCTTGCTTGAATCTCGAAGATGACGTGTATACAAAAGGAAGCAGGAGCAATGACACAATGGTCGATAAAGGATTAGGGAATTTGGTTGATGTGGAAATGTTGGCAATTCCATAGAGATCGTCTGGACATTCACGTACATATGAGTTTTCAGGATAGGTTCGTTTAACGAGTATCAAACCTGACAATATGTAAGTTCCATACTAATTGTTCTATAGGTAAATCGTTTCATCTACAAGTTTAGCAATAACGGAAATGCTATTGCAAGAAGGTGTTCAAAACCTTACACGTGAGGGAAGAACTTTCACTATTTCTATTGGTGCATTCAAAAATGCCAGGAACCTTCTCAGGAATCCAGCCATCGGAGACTCGTTTACCTTTACCGATTCTCATGTCACTTGAAATCCAAGAAAATAATTATATTATTGTGATTTATCTTTGCAATACATTAGACTCAGCTTCAAACAAATTATATTATTATTCTATCACTGTAACAATTACTCTCATTATTGAATTCAAAGTTTGTACTTCAATATGAAATTCAATAAATCGTTTTATTTCCTTTTACATATATTGTGTAAAATATTGGATTCAAATTCAAATTCTTATATTTCTACAAATTTCAATAAATAAAGAATTTCAGGTACAATTATGGGACCAAAGAGACAATGTAATGTAATGCGACCCAAGTTCAGAGGCATGTTTGGAGGGACTTATTGTGAGGGTGGACCATCACAGTCTCCAACTGCAACTAAATCACCACCTCCATCTCTAGGGCCTACAGTTGCAGATGAAGCATCACCTACTACTCCTGATGCTTCACTATCTACCACGCATACATCATCCACTAACCCTATAGTGGATGAATTAGACGACCGCCAGTCTAGAACTGAGGGATCTGATGGAAGAAAGTATATAAAAATAGTCAATAATCTATAAGTGAAATCACATGAAACGCTATATATGTTTATAATTAAGTTATAGGTTTAAATTTTTGTAAATTGTATAAAATTATTTGATCTTATATTAGGTTGATTCCATCTGGACCGTGTTCCAGACATATGACATCTACATTTAAGGAGAGGATTGATCTTGAGGGTTATGTATGGAAGAAGATCTCTCAGGCCACAAAGAAATTTTACTTTCAGGAGTTTGAGATACAATTTGCAAATAATGATCCTTTTTCATTTATTTTTATACATTAATTATATAAATATTATTATATTATAAGTTATCGAATTTTTTCCTTTTAATTTTAGAAACAATTTTACTGGAATTCTGCTATCGACGGCGTCATACATAGTGTATGAGAGAAGCAAACTCGTACACATTATCGTGAATTTATTGATGCAATACATAAGGCTGGTGTACAACCATCTTTTATTTCTGAGGACATATGGAGTCGTTGGCGGGAGTACTAGACATCACCTGAGGCAATGTTCATCTCAGGACGTAACTTGACCAATAGACATGGAGGCCTAGGGGGAGACAATCTTCTCGTTCATACGGGAGGATCAATTACCCACCACGAGCATGAAGAGAAACTTGTAAGTATCTAAATATTACACTTATATTCTAATTTTTTACTTTTTCGTATTCCAATTTAAATTGATGTGTGAATGTTGGAATGAAAATATGTGTATTATGGATAATGATCATGTATAAATGTTTGGTGTCATATATGGTTGTGTTGAGTTATTTTCTTTGTTCAATAGGGTGTAATATCATAAAAATATAGGAGACTTTGGAGAAATTTTTATAAATTCTAGTTTAACTTAGAACATTTTATTATTATGTAGGAAAATTCTATGGGCATAAGGCCTACATCCCATCAGTTTTTTTCACATACTCACACTAAGAAGCATGACAGTGTGACATTCGTCAACAGCCGATGTAGACAACTGAATGTATGTGAAATTTATACTTTAATATTCATTTTTAATAATTATCACTTACTAATATAAGCATTGCCTCCTAATAGAATCAAATATAAGAAACAATTCAGCGACAGTCTCGGGGAGAACAAGCTGTTGATGAAAGTCAAGCATATTTTGATGAAGTGGGTAGTAGGGACAATCGTAGAAGGATCTTCGGGCTAGTCTCATTTGCGAACACATGTTATTTATACTCCTTGACGTCCAGTACAACAACATTAACTAGATGGTCAAAAATGGAACATATCCATTAGCTTGAGAGCACTATAGAAACATTGACAAGTTAGTTTCAACAGATAATGGAATACATGACTAAGCTCCAAAATGACATGGAGCAGCTGAAGGGGAGGGCTAACGACTCAGACCATCTGCGCTCACCAAGACAATAGGATTGTTGTAGTCATTTGGTCTGAATTTATGTACAATTTAATGTTTTTATTATCAATGAAGAAAATAAATGTTGGACCCTATAGTCATAAGACTTGAGTGTATCACCCTGTATGGTTATTTCAATGAAATCTCCTTAACTATCATTGGTTCATCTTCTTGCTCTGATACTAAAAGTCTTCTTCAAATCAATCGTACCTCCATGTCTCTAGTTTATTTTGAAATAAGAACCATCTCATTCGAAGCTCTATAGATCACGATATGATTACAAAGCCAAAGTATGTTCGTAACTAATTCATGCTCTTCTAACCAATACCCTCTTTCTTTCCATTAATATTTTCCAAATTGACACCAAAAGCTACCAATTTTTATGGAGAGATAGAGAAGTGTATTAGGAATCTATTTCTTTAAAAATCAAGTCATTTAGAGGTCAGATGACAAAGTTATGGTCAAAAGAGTCGAACATGTTCAAGTTTGGGAAAACCTTGCGGGTCACGATCGTGACTTTTGAAAAATTTTATAGAGTCACAATCGAGACTTATTTATGGTACTTACTGACGGAATTTTAGGTTCTATCAATAAATTGAATTATATTTACTTACGGATGGTAAAGAAACCATTGGAAAAATGAAAATATTCACTTTAGACTCATCGATAGAATTTTAATTTTATGTCGATAAACTTATGATAAACTGTTGGAACATTTTTACGGTAGATTCACAGGCGGATTGACATAACTACTGTAATCATTACATTACTAAAGCTTTCTTTATGATAGTGAACATAAGTTGAAATGACAATTAAGATCCTGAAGTGTTCTAGGTTATCATAATAAACCATTATCTGTTATATCATTTATATGTATAAATTGAATGTTTTGCTATAAAACATGATAAAAACTTTAATTTCACTTTTGTAATTCACTTATTACAAGATATATTTGTATGTCAATTCTATATTTGCTAACAATACATATCAAAATAATCCATATGTGTATATACAAAGGTATTACAAAAAAAAGGAGTACGAACATGGGATTAGGAACTTGAATATTTCAATAATTACAAAAAATATGAATTAGAAAATTAATTTCATTCTAACCATCATCCTTTTGCACACTAATTCAAATCAATATTCAATAACAATATATAATATTCATAGACAGATCTCAAACAATTCAAGATTTTAGTTAATAAAACTTATAATCAGGATTATAATAAGCTTAAAGAAATTTATTTAAAAATTCATTAAGCCCATCCTTACACTTAAAGTTGTACATTGCCTTCAATATACACAATACAAGTAAATATGCAAGTGAGAGGATTGTTTGGTACTTTCCTGATTGAAACGATTTCTCTGATTCTGATCCATCCAATATGAAACTAACATCCCTATAAAATATAAAAGAATAGGATAAAAAGAAAAAATAAATAACATAACAAAAAATAAAATCCTATACTAAGATGAAAGTAAATACAAGATAATATCAAAATTGAAATAAAAATTAAAAATAACTTATGGGTTGCTTCCTATGCAATACCTTTTTAACATTGGTAGCTCGATGTAATCTGCACATATAATGTCTTCCTGGATCAATAATCAGCAGCTTACTTTCACCTTTTTCTACATAAAGTAGTCTGATAACTTGTAAACAAGCCACCTATTACAAAATAATAACAAGAACATAGTTAATTATATTAATGCAACTAACAAACTCCATTAATGCCCTTTTTAATGACAAACTGTTAAAATGTAAGGAATAACAAAAATCCCTGTATCATCTGCTAGCTTGAGCAATTTGTACTTAAGGAAGTGGAAACCCTCAGTACTTAATGTCACTACCAACACCTCATTAGCAGTTCCTTTACTTGGTTCCTCCATCAGTTCTTCCTCAACCACCTCTATCTACTCTTCTTCTTCTTCTTCCTAAATAGAGGTTTCTAACTCATTTTCTTCAATTACCTTCTATCATTCCTCTACTTTTCCTTTTGGGATGAAGACTTCTTCTTCTTTCAGAGACCTTGCATCAAACCGTGCATAATCAAATTTGTTTGAAAATTGCGAAGGTGTATGGGAAGATGCAAGGCCTCCCATTGCTTCATGTTTTTAACTTTGATATTTTCATATTTAGGTCACAATATCTTTACATAAATTATAGTTCCACTTCTCATCTTTCCAATAGATCCTTTTTTTGCTTTTAAAAATTCCTGTAGCTAAAGTTATGGGCAAAAAACCAAGGAAAGATCAGAGTTTAGACACTGCTAATGTAGACTCTATATCTCATTCTCAACCCTTTTAACCCCTCAAAACAACACTTTTGAGCCTTGAGTTATGCATAGAAATTATGTTCTAGGATGTTGTCTTGAATTCAAGTTTTTAGATCATCTTATTTGGATCTTATAAGCCTCAGATATGTCCATGTAAAGTTGTAGTGGTCAGGCTACCAATTCTGTAAAAATAAGTTTTAATTTGAACAAATATTTGCTGGACCAATTGAATTTAAACATCTATGAATCTGGGCTTCTTGAAAATCTTAAGATGTCCTCTAATTATTTGCTAAAGACAACGTTTAGATTTAGACTCTCCATCTATGTTAAAAAGTGTGCATAGCTTCTGTGCGTCAAATGTTTGCTTTATGTCGTGTTTTTATCCAAATTCTTCTCCTTGAAATCCATGAAGGCAATTATCACCTATGAAAACATTTAGAGCAAATTAACTACCAAATAGATAACAAATATCAAGCAAAATACATCAAACGTAGGTGTAAAAATACAATAAGATATCCATCTATCATAGGTTCTACTAGATAGCTCATTAAGCTTACTTTTAAACAGTTGCCAGGTGTTTCATCTTGATATACCAAGCCAAATTTAAGGAATAAGTGAATAAAAATATATTTAAGAAATAGAGAGGAGCTAAAAGTTAAAGAAAAGGAGGAAGATGTTCAAGAAGAAAAGGAAGAGGAGTAAAAAGAAGATGAAAAAGAAGAGCTAAATATAAAGGCTATTGAGGAATTATCGACATTCATTTTAAGTAAAGAGGACTTCTACTTTTCATAGAAACATGTTAGAGTCAATTAGTGATCCAAGGAGTTTTACTATCCTTTACTATATTGATAGTTTGTTAATAAAAAGAGCATTAATGGATTTACTTGGTTTTATTAATTTAATATCATATATCCTTATTATATTACAACATATGGCCTATTTATAGGCTAATGAACCCTTACTTGAGAAAACAGGTGGAAGTAAGCCAATGATTATAGATCCAAGTTGAGTAAAGTGCTTATATAGAATTGTAGTAAAAGGCTTCATAAAGAAGCACTAGTTAGGAGGCAACCTAACAATTAGCTACTTTTGTTTTAATTGAGTAGTTAGAAGGATTTTCATTAGTAGTTTAGTCATTTTTATAGTTATTAGTCTCATGGTTCTAATGTTAAGAGTTGACATTTGATAGAGTTCCATAGGCTATAAAGGCAATCACTAACACTAAATTGATGTTAATGATATTAGATAAGGATGTAAATCTTTTATTATTAAAAGAGTACCAATTATCCTCACCTTCTCCCATTATTTTTCATATTTTATTATTCTTACATATTTTGTAAATTGAAGATAATGTATAACTTAAATGTGAGAGAGGGACTTAGCAATTAAGCTTGTCAATTGTTTTATAATTAGCTTAATATTAAATAATTTGTTTTTTTTTTTAAAGGAGTATTTATTAAGAAGATTGATTATGATTTTAGTTGTGATTGAAATTTGATTTGTTTAGGAAAATAGTTATGAGTTTTGATGATTAACCTGATTTCAATTTAGATCATTAATTTTGAGAATGGATACTTTATTAATTTTATTAATTAGTTTAATTACACCTATGTACTTTCCCATGTTCATATTTTGAGCTCGTATTTATGCATATGTTCACTTTGGATTAGGAACTAGAGAGATAATACGCAATGGTATTAGGAACTATTGCTATGAATCCATTGCCTCATAACATGCTACATCCTCTCTAAGCTCGTAAAGTGAAAAAAAAAACATGATATTATACACTCTCTTGTGAAGAAAATATCCAATTGGTGTGGAACTCCTTTATTATGCATTAACTTTTAAAACCTCAAAGGGAGGTGAGAAAATAGGTTGTTCATCACATTTACTGGGTGGAAAAAAATAAATTTAACTTATAGTTTATGGTCTTTAATAACTTGCACTTATATCCTTCCATTACCACTAGTTTTCCCTTCCACAGGGTTCAAGGTAGGCATCTGTAAAGAATTGTTCAGACATGAAGATATTTAAGCTTGAGGAGTAGTTGAAGAAGTCATCTGGCCTTGTTTTTAGGCTAAATTGGGCTAGAACTCATAAATAGAAATATTATCCATCAGACAAAGCTAGTGTCTAATAGGTATAAAGCTAGCTGAGGTGGTCAAAATTAAGCAGAGAAAGAAGCAACTTTTTGTTTACTAGAGATGAAAAATGAAATTACCAAGTTAATGAGTTTTGGAATAGCAAGGAGGTAGAAATATTGTGTTGGGTGAGAAATAGAAGAGGTAGTAGACTTAGGTAGAAGGTAGTTGCGAGGAGAGCAAGATAGTGAAGAAAAGGAAGCAAAATTAAGATTGAAAGAAGCATAATCAACTTTGGAATAACTGTAACTTTGATAAGAAAGAGTTTTGGAGAAAATGAAGTACTCGAATTCATTAGCTCATCAGCCAATATATACACATTCATAGGTTAGCTTGCAAAGGAAGTTAAACTTAGCTAGGAAACTTTATTCTTAGAAGTTAGGCTTACATCTCGTAATACAAACAATTAGCCTAACAGCAGTAGACTGAATTAACAAGGGAATAAATCACACTAATATCACAATATCACAACAATATATACTCCAAAATATTATCCTATCATGTATACACCAAGATATATATTATCCTTCAACACTCTCCCTCAAGTTGGAGCTTGTGGATTCGCAATACCAAACTTGCTTGTTAGAAAAAGAAATTGCTCTCTGCTAAGAGCCTTGGTGAGCACATCGGCTAGTTGCCCCTTGCCACTGATATATGCAGCAGCAATGTCACCTATTTGCAATTTCTCATGAATGAAATGGCAGTTAATTTCATTATGTTTCATTCCTTCATGGAATACGAGATTATTTGCAATATGAACAGTGACTAAGTTATCACAGAAGTGTAACATCCTATTACCCTAGGGTACGCACCGGGACGCCTGTAGGTCATTCTGATACATATCCTAAGATAAGGGAGTGCTACGTGCGATCACTACTGAACTCCACAT
>JANSVA010000004.1:8762523-8799750 GCA_025504915.1 Erythroxylum reticulatum
TCAAAGGCCCATATTCGTCCTTACCTCGAATAAAAATATAGGAGACCGATGTTACTATGTTCATAACCTTTGAGACCTATGTTTCATTAAACCCCAATTTCAACATGATCAGCCTCAAATACTCCCATTCAACTCTGTCATATGCCTTACTCATGTTAGTTTTTAATGCGAGTGAACCTACATTTCCTTGAGTTTTCCTTTTATGAAAATGGAAAAGCTCATACGCCACAATAATGTTATCGGTAATTAACTGATTTGGGATAAAACCACTTTGCGTATCTGAAATAATTAGAGGTAAAACTTGTTTTAATCTATTGGCAATTGCTTTGTAGACTATACGATCGGTGACATTGCTAAATGATATAGGTCTCAAATCAGCTATTGTTTCTAGCACTTTCTTCTTCGGGATAAGAATAATGTTTGTTCTGTTCATCCTAGGCATAGGCGCATCTCCATTCAAATTGTTAAGACATGCTTGAGTAACCTCTTTCCCAACGATATCCTAGTAGGTTTGGAAAAATCCTAGATTGAAACCATCCGACCCCGGTGACTTATCAGGATGCATTGAGAATAATGCCTGTCGCACTTCCTCTTCAGTGTACGGAGCCACTAGTAATTCATTATGGAGAGGGGTAACCTTACAATTAACATTGTTTATAATCAAACTGGTATCTCTACATGAAGAAGTAAAGGGTTGTTGATAATAGTCAAGTAACATATTCGGCAAACCTGAGTCCCAGTCAATCCATTCCCCAATACTGTTTTTGAGCTTTGAAATGAAAGTTTTCCTATGCTTATGAGAAGCCATGAGATGAAAAAATTTCGAATTAGAATCCCCCTTTACTAGCCAGTGCTGTTTTGATCTTTGTTTCCAATACATTTCATGATGTAAAAGGAGGTCACTGTACTGCTTTTCTAAATCTCTTAAGACCTCCCTATTTATTATCGACTAGCGATGCACACTTGCCATCTGCTGTTTAATCTTTTTAATCCGTTGGTGAAATTCATGATTCTGCGATGTTGCCCAAGCTTGTAAATCTTTAGAGCAAGAACGAAGTTTGTCTTAGAGAGAACAAATGGAGCCATTCAACCATCCTTGACTTATTCTCTGTCGACATTCGTCCTCTATGGTCCATGCATTCTCAAATCGAAAACGATGTTGTACATATTTCTTCCCTTGAACACCCAGCGATAGAAAGATGGGTAGATAATCAAAGGATTCATCTTGTGAAATGTAAACTCGTGCCATCAAAAACGAGAAGACCAATCAGTTGTCCCTACCGCCCTATCTAGCCTTTCCCTTACAATGTCCGACTCATTTCATTGATTCTCCTAAGTGAACAGTGAATCCTCAGCCCCCAAATCATATAGTTGACAATCCATGAGTGCTTGTCGAAAACCCTCCATCAGTAATCTAGGATGAGTATTATTACCCTGCTTCTTGGAAAGAAACATGATGTCATTGAAATCGTCGATGACACACCATGGTAAAGCTGATCTACCATGAAGCTGTCGAAGTAAATTCTAGCCCAGTAGCCTATTGTGATGTTCTGGGAACCTATAAAAGCCAGTTAAACGCCAGCGTTTAATACCTTCAATACAGACCATGACATCAATATGATTTTGGGAGTAGCTCATTAATTAGGTCATGTCCTTTTCTTTCCATAATAGAGCCAAACCTCCTCTGATTCCAATAGGGTCAACCGCAAACATACCACTAAAACCTAACTTTTCTTTAATTGATAAAATTCTGCCTTTGATAATTTTGGTTTCCATAAGGAAAATAAAATTGGGTCTCTTTTCTGACACCATGTCCTTTAAGGCTCAGACTGTTGGGGGGTTCCCAAGCCCCCAACAGTTCCAACTTAATGTACTTATGGATTGCGGTGAGCTTCGGAAACAAAGCCCACCAAAGTTAAGTTTTTTGGCCCAGCCTCAAGGGTACTCAGGATAAATTCCTCCTCCATGTCAACATGTTCAAACGCCATTGCTTCTTAGATACGTCTGCGTTTAGGATCCAAAACCGTGATTGTTTCTGTTGCTGTGTATGGCAAGATTTCAACGTTTTCGTGATTCACCTCTACCACGCTATTTGATTGATGTTAGTCATTAGGAGTTCGTGATCCACTACAGATTTGATTGGGATATGATATTCAAATTCCTTGATTTTGTACTGCAATAATGGGCTATCCCCTTTCTGTAGAGAGTGTCGGATTTTTTCCAGATATCGTCGGAGCATCAATGGGATTGTCTTTGAGGGCTACCGTAATATCATTTTCCAACCTTAGCCATCTAGCTCCGCCCTGGGTTGTTTTTATGGATTCCGCTTTTAACCATGGGCCATACGCAAATCGTTCTCTGGGAATTTGTGGATGCTCATACAGGAGATGACAAAACCGATTAGTGTGTCCAACAAAGCCACAAAAATAACAAAAAGTATTCAGTCTTTCACATTTAAATTCCAGACAAACTTTTTCCCCTTGTGGTCTCTTCACAAAAAGTTTCCGCTTTAGAGGCTTTCGGATATCAATTGTAACCCAAATTCGCATGAAGTTTCTCCAAATATTCAAGAAGTTTCGTGGGTCTGACTCCACATGTTTTCCAATATAGTTGCCAACATCCACTGCAATTCTTTCCGACATAAAGCCATTAGGAATATTATGAATTTGAACCCATAATTCTAGGCTTATCAGCTCTACTTGGCGAGAGTTCTCATGTGGTTGTAGTCGATGTAGTAGAATGGGAATTTGTTGATAATTCCATGGACCATCCCGCATTACTCTATCCACATCGAGGTAATGGAAAAACTGGAAAATGAAGACATTATTCCCCAGTTCTTTGATCAGTATCCCTTTGATAGGATGCCATACACTTGCCATAATTTTTTTGAATATCGAAAAGTTAATCATCTTCTCTATTATCAATCTCCCTATGACACAGTGTTGCCATTCAGTTCTTGTTATCCCCTGTTCTCCTTTAGTTATGCCATCAGTGAATTCCAATATACCTTCATCCTCTTTGATGTTCAGGCAGTGGTATATCTTATGCACCAGTTTATCCTCTTCAGATTCTGTATCCATAAGACAAATATGAAATAGGTTATGTCAAGGAAGAATAACTGTACGAAAAGACAATCAGAAAAGTTATACTGGATTATAGTTGTGGAGATATAGAAGAGAACTTGTTATCTAAAAACAAGAGGAAGAAGGTCTCGACAAAGCAAGACAGAGAATTCTATTGTATCGACTACAAAAATATAAACTCCCTCTTTTATTTCTATATTTATTACATAATGTCATCATGCTCAATTATAAACATGTCTCTCGAGATTTTATTAGAATTTCTAATCCCTATTTATAAGTTACAAAGTATTATTTATTTATTTATTTCTTTATTAAGATCAAAAACTAGTATTTCTTTCTTTTTTTGGTTAAGATTAGAAGTCGAATTTAGAGTTAGAGTGTTTATGCTAAAACTATGTTTGACATTATTTTTCAAAAAGCGAAGATCACTTTTCAAAAAGCGAAGATCACTTTTTTACACATCTATAGTCAAATCACAAAAGAAAATTTTATTGAAAAACCCTACAAATATGCAAATAGATCAATTGTTATTTTATCTTTTTGGTGAAAAGATATTAATTTTATAATTATCTAGCTTTATTAAATCACCTTATTTATGTACATGACAAATATATATATATATATACATGAATAATAGAATTTTATCATTAATTTTGTGGACTAGCATAATAAACGTAATTTGGTACAAACCCCGATTAATTTGATTTAATTTGATGTCGAGATAATTGGGCTTGATAATTATCTCTCAAACGTGTCATTAGGACTATGTTCATGGGCTTTCTATGATAGGTAGGCTTGACCCATATTTTGCAGTATACAGGAGGCCCTACTACTAGCCAACCTTAAATACAGTCACCCCATTGAGAACTGTACAAGTTTCTAATCAGAGGTTTGGAACAGCAGTAGTCAATCCTTTATGTCTATGTCACTTCACTTCATAGAAAATAACAATGGATTCAATTGTTCCTCAATTTTCAGGTATTTGTCTATAAAATTATTGGTTATAGCGTGATGCAATCCTAGGGCTAATCAATCGTATTGATTAATTATGAAATTAATCTATGATTACGTGCATATTTTCCTTCAATTGCTATCAGAGCTAATTAACCTTAATTGTGACTTCTAATTTTAGGTAATTTTTTAGATATTAATTTTAATGAAATTTTTTGTTTTCGATTTTGTTAATTGCTTTTGTGAAATCGTTTTTTGTTGTTGTTGATTTCCACACGATTTGGTGTTAAATCGTGTGGTAAGGTTGTTTGTTCAATTTGTTGTCTTCGTTTGAAAACTCAAGAACTCGAAAATGTGAACCGAAAACCGTTCCTTTTCATTTTTTATCAAATTTTTTAGTAGTTTTTTGGTGAAATTGATTGAGGGGTTTGATAGATCATTAAAATTTGAATCTAATGACACGAATTTGGTTGAAGATGGATCAAAATTGAAAGAGTTATGGAAGTTTTTCTGAGTCGAGTCACAAACTAGGTCGGGTGACCCGAATACCAGTTAGCCAGGTGGAGAAGATATTACCCAACCTATCGGCCTTTCCCCACGTGCATTGGTGGCACGTTTCGCCGTCTTCAATGGTTCTTTTTCCTTAAATTTTGCCTGTTTGCTTCTAATTTATGGTATTTTTCTAGAATTTTCTAAATGCTAGAAATTTTATTTTTATTTTCTCCGAATTTTAAAATTAATAAAAATATAATGTACTTTCTGAAATTTTCCTTTAAAACTTTTGTACTTATTTATGGTATTATTTGGGCTTGTGGGATCTTGTGTACTCTCAGTGTTATGTAGTTATGCACAAAAATTAATTTTAGATGTAGTTTATGCATATTATGTTATATTATATGATTACTATGGTCAATTTTGTAATTGTGGTGCTAACTGGAACCTATGAGGGCAATCTTAGGAATGTTACTAGACTATTGTCATTCACTTTGTGTAATTGTGAGCTCGCTTATAATGAGACCAATTATTACAAAATGCTATTGTGATGTTGTTATTAGGCATACATTAGATACTATGTTAATGATACACTTACCCTATCGGTTTGTCTTTGTCAATGTGGTTTCTAATTTTTTGTTTAATTCATTGAATTATGTCTCTAAGTTTTCAGTATCCTATCGATATTAGCTTTAGGGTATAATTTAATGTTCTGGGTGATCTGTGTTATAATTCGGGACACTTAGGCAAGATTGCAATTGCATGAGAATCTACCTGTGTTGTTTGCCCAATTTTATTAGTTTTTGATACAGTTGCTAAATCTCCTTGCATTGTATCAATTTCCAGCTTTGAATTCTTTGATTAAGCTGAATGGGACCAACTATGAGGACTGGCTTGAATCTTTGAATCTTTTTTTGGCAGTTTATAATGTTGATGTTACTCTCATTGAGGATGAGCCTGCACAAACCATTGCTGAGACTTCCACTGTAGATAAAGTTAAATATGATAAGTGGGTTCGTTCTAATAAGGTCTGTTTGATGACCATCAATTACACAATGGAAAGACTATTAAAGAGAGTATCACAGAAACTGATAATGCCAACATTTATCTCAAGGTTGTTGGTGAAAAATTCCAGAAGTTTGATAAGACTGAAAAGTCTAATTACTTGTCTTTACTATATATGACCAAGTATGATGGTGTAGGTGGTGTTCGTGAGCATATTATGAAGCTTGTGAACCAGTATAATAAGTTGAAGGCCATGAAAGTTGTGCTGGGAGAGGATTATCTGATCTGGCAAGTGTTTGAATCTCTCCCATCTAAGTTTTATGTTCTCAGGACTACTTATCATGCTTAGAAAGATGAATGGAGCATTGATGAGTTGATTCCATTCTTATTCAAAAGGAGCATAATATGAAGAAGGGAAAGTCTCACAGTATTCATCACACTTCTCACGAGAGTGGTGACAAGAAGAAATTTTATAGAAACAAACAGAGTAAGCCTCAATTTAAGAAGAAAGGGAATGATAAACCTGTATTATCTTCTGGGCCTGGTGAGAGTTCTAGTGCTAAGCCCAAGCATGTTTTTAATGGAAGCTACAACTTTTGTCATGAACATGGGCATAGGCAGCATGACTGTGTGAAGTTTAAGAACTAATTGGAAAAAAAGAAAGGTATACCTCAAATCTTTGTTTTTTTAAATCAAATCTAGTTGATGTTCCTCATAATTTATGGTCGTTAGATACTGGTACAACTATCCATGTAATGAACTCATTGTAGGAATTCAAAATCAAGCGGAAACCAAATAAAGGGGAGTTAACGGTGCAACTAAGAGATGGATTTAATGTTAATATTGAGCACATAGGAGTAGTTTCCTTGAAGTTGAGTAGTGGACATGATTTGCTTGTGAAAGATACTATTTATGTACCTTCCATAAGAAGGAATTTGATTTCAGTTTCCATTTTACATAATTATGGATACATTTTCCATATAATCAATAATGGTGTTGTTTTGTACTATGATTCTGCTGCTGTTGGTTCTGCAATTATGCGTGATGGATTATTTATGCTAATTGCTAATTCTTCTCATTTTGATCGACTACATGATGATGTTAATATTGTTGTTGGAAAGAAATGTGGGAGAGTTGCCGAAAAATCTTTTTATGTTGTGGTATAAACGATTGGGACATATCTCTAAGGAGAGAATGGAGAGGTTGATTAAGGAAACTATTTTGCATGATCTGGACTTCTCTGATTTTGACACTTATGTTGATTGCTTAAAAGGGAAGTTTACAGCTAAAGTAAGAAAGGAGAAAATGACTAGAAAGGAGGAACCATTACAAATAATACACACAGACATTTGTGAACCCATTACTCCTATTGCCATTGGAGGCTATAGGTACTTTATCACCTTTATTGATGATTTTTCTCAGTATGGTTGGATTGAATTTTTTCATGAGAAATCTGGATCATTGGATTCTTTTAAGTCACTGAAAAATGTTATTGAATTGCAACTTGGGAAGCAGATCAAATGTGTAAGATCTGATAGAGGTGGTGAGTATTATGGTCGGTATGATAAAACTAGTAAACACCATGGCCTTTTTCCTAGATACTTATAGGATTATGGAATTGAGGCACAATATATCATGCCTGACACTCCTCAACAAAATGGGATTGCAGAGAGACGAAATCCTACTCTCATAGCGATGGTTAGGTGCATGTTTAGTCACTCTACCTTACTAGAGTTCTTGTGGGGAGACACCTTGAGGAATGTTGTTTATGTTCCCAATCATGTGCTTAGTAAGTCTATACCAAAGAGTCCTTTTGAGCTTATATCAGGAAAGAAGCCGAGTTTGAAGCATTTTAGTGTTTGGGGCTGTAAGGATGAGGTGAGGACTTATAATCCTCAACTGAAGAAGCTTGATCTTAGAACTATTTCAGGTTATTTTATTGGTTATTATACTGGCTTAAGATGTTTAAGATTCCATTGCCCCAATCACTCTACTAAAGTCATTGAATCAGATCGAGCTATCTGTTTTGAAGGAGACATAGAATATAATGAAAGGCATAAGTCTCATGTTGTTGAATTCAGAGAAGATTGTGTTATTGTTCCTATATCTATTGTTTTTCATCCTGAGGCAATTCAGTCTCCTCTGATTCATGATAATATTGTTGATCCAGGAAATGATGTTGAAATTCCTCAACAAGTTAGCATTGACACTCAAGTCTTAGATGTGGTTGTAGTTCCACCTAGGAGATCCGAAAGGATTCCTAAATCCACTGAGTCTTCAAAATTTAAAGACTATTACATTTACTTGGAGGAGCATGAATTCAACTTAGTTAAAGACTCAGATCCAATTTTTTTTTAGGATGCCATTTTTGTTCCTCGTAGTTCACAATAATTGGCAGCCATGGAAGATGAGCTGGTTTCTATGAGTATGAATGGTGTTTAGGATTTGGTGGAATTACCTAGTGTTTGCAAGACTGTTAGGTGTAAATGGGTCTTTAAGACTAAACCGTGATGCCAGAGATGAGATAGAAAGGTACAAAGCTAGACTTATTGTAAAGGAGTATAACCAGAGGGAACGTATAGACTATAAAGAGACTTTTTCCCCGGTCTCTACTAAAGATTCATTACGTATTGTGATGGCTTTGGTTGCTCATTTTGATTTAAACCTTTATCAAATGGATATGAAATCTGCTTTCCTAAATGGTGATTTGTATGAAGATGTGTTCATGAATCAGCCTACTAGTTTTGTTGAGAAAGGTAAGGAACATATGGTATACAAATTGAGAAAATCCATTTATGGGCTGAAATAAGCCTCCAGACAATGGTACTTGAAGTTTGACCAAATTGTTTGCTCCCTTGACTTCAAGGAAAATGTTGTTGATCAATGCATTTACTTGAAGAATAGTGGGAGAAAATTCATCATTCTTATCTTATATGTTGATGATATTCTTTTAGCCAGTAATCATATGGGTTTTCTTTGTGAGACTAAACAAATGTTGAAATTTTATTTTGATATAAAAGATCTCGAAGATGCTTCTTTTGTTTTGGGCATTGAAATTCATCGTGATAGATCTCGTGGTATTCTTAGTTTGTCTCAAAAAAGGTAAATTGAAAGAATCTTGAATAGATTCAACATGAAGACTTGTAATCCTTGCAGTATACCTATTTAAAAGGATGACAAACTCTAGAATAGCCAGTGTTCTCAAAATGATAAAGATAAGTCAGAAATGGAAAAGGTCCCATATGCTTCTATTGTTGGCAGTCTTATGTATGCTTAAGTTTGTACACGTCCTAATATTGCTTTTGTTGTTGGTGTACTTGGGAGATACTTGATCAACCCTGGTGTGGGTCATTGGTAAGTTGTGAAACGAGTTCTGAGGTACCTACAAGGTACTAAAGATTATATGCTCAATTATAGGATGTCTGATCACCTTGAGGTGATAGGTTATTCTGATTCTGATTATTGTGGTTACCCTGATGATCACAAATCCACATCAGGATATATCTTTATGCTTATTGGAGGAGCTGTATCTTGGAAAAGTGTTAAACAAACACTTATGACAACTTCAACTATGGAGGAAAAGTATGTGACTTGTTACGAAGCTACTCGACGGGCAATATGGTTGAGGAATTTTATTTTTGAGCTTCATCTTTTAGACCTCTAATCATATATTGCGATAACTCTACTGTGGTGGGCTTCTCTCAAGAATGTAAGAACTCCAAGCATTTGAAGCATTTTGATATAAAGAATATGTTTGTTAGAGAGAAGGTTAAGGAGTTTCAGACCTGTATAGAGCATATACCCACCGATCTTATGGTGCCAGATCCTCTAACCAAAGGCTTGACTGTTAAGGCTTTTGTGAGTCATGTAACTCATATGGGTCTATTTAGATCTTTTGATGCCTTGGATTAGTGGAAGTCTGTCTTTTACGTTAATTTTTTTATAGCAACATTTTATTTGACTATTTTGTTATTAAATATAAAGAATTTTTCTTATAATTGTTGCTATTATTGTTATTGCCATATACTTTATTGATATACTGCGCAGATACATTTGAATGTTTATATATATATGGCATTTTGTTGGAGACATTTTGTACCCAGTCTCATTTTGTTGTTATGAGATATTTTGTTAAATCTCAATTAGCATCTTGGGCGGATGCTTGGGCCATTTTGTTTGGAATTGAACAAATGGATCACATTTTGTGTGCATTTCCTTATGACATATTCTGTTTAGGTTATCGAGGTATGAGTATCTTACATATATGCTATCAGTACTCCTATCAAGTCTGATTTCTATATTGTTGAGGTACTTGTAACCTCATTTTGGACTTATGATTGAGAGATTGTTGACACTACTTTGACATTCTATTGTGGCCACATATTGTTATATTAATCTAGGATTTGTTTCTGTTGTTCATTGATGTTGGTTACGATGTCAAAGCGGGAGAATGATAAAATTTTATCATTAATTTTGTGGACTAGCATAATAAACGTAATTTTGTACAAGCCCTGATTAATTTGATTTAATTTGATGTCAAGATAATTGGGCTTGGTAATTATCTCTCAAATGTGTCATTGGGCCTGTGTTCATAGGCTTGCTATGATGGGTAGGCTTGACCCATATTTTGCAATGCACAGGAGGCCCTATTGCTAGCCGACCTTAAATACAGTCGCCACATTAAGAACTGTACGAGTTTCTAATCAGGGGTTTGGAATAGCAGTAGTCAATCCTCTACATCTCTGTCACTTCGCTTCACGGAAAACAACTATGGATTCAATTGTTCCTCAATTTCTAAGTATTTGTCCATACAATTATTGAATACAACGTGTTGCAATCCTAGGGTTAATCAATTGTATTGATTAGTTATGAAATTAATCTATGATTTTGTGCATATTTTCCTTCACTGAGTTGATTAAAACACCTTTTTTAATTTTTAGACTATAGGTCAAACTTGAACTTAGGCTTTATGGTCTAGCATGATTTGAAGTCCAAACACCAACCATATATGAAATGAAACATAACGTAGTTGTTTCCTTAATAATAAACTAATAGTCTAACTTTACTATCTAGGTCTCATTTTCTCTCTAACTCTTAACTGTGCATCAAAAGATGGCATTAGGCCTAGTTTGAGGTTCAAACAAGTTTAAAGCCCATAACCCGAACCTCGATAGTGTTTAGATTCAATATGTTTTTTGTTAAATTTAATATAATATTAATTTAAAAATAATATAATTTTATTCAAAATAACATTATTTATACTATTCGAATTGACCTGAAATTCAAATATTTTGAAGAAAAAACCTTAACCCAATTCAAAAGTCAGTCGATTGAAGTTGAACCATTAACTTTAGATCAGACTTGACTAGGTATAAAGACAAATGTCATCCCTATTTGTTGCTCATCTTACTATCCTAGCCACCACATGTGCCTACTTTTCATCATTCACTATCGCATTACCTACCTTATGTTCCTATTTCTATAGATTAGCTGCTTAGGTGAGTAACTCATTTTGTATCTTGGGTTTTTCTTTTTCTTTAGACATTGAAACATTAAAGGTGGCTATAACAAGTAATTGTTTTTTTTTTCTAAAAGGGATTAAGCAACCTTTTGTTATCTTCTTTACCATCATTAAGTTAACCACAGTCACTATCATCTGCATGAATATTTGAAAAAAGAAATGACCATCTTGACACACCATTACTCTATATTACAATGACCCAAGTGTATCTGTTTGATACTTTTAATAGTTTCAATTTATGTTGTTTAATCCTTGTCATATGAAAATGACAACTAGCATTTTATTTACCTATTCTAGTCAAAATATCTTCATTATATCATGGTACTTGCAAAAACCAGGCATAATAAATCAATTACGAAAGCTATATACAAATTTTTCATTGCTTATTGATAGTTCTGAAATCTCCTTTTGTCTTCTCCTAGATGAAACCATTCATTATGAGTTATCCAAGAGGACACTTATTAATTAGATATTATTAAAGTCACTTACTATTTTTTAGTTTTCTAAAAGATTATTATTTTCTTTTTTCAATTTCACAAAGCATATAAACATTACACAAATATTTCACAATCTATTTTGTTTAACCTTTCCTGTCACCAAGTCTAAAACCCTTACAGTCACCCAACCTAGCCTACGCAAGCCAACCAATTCCTGAACCAACAAACAATAACCAAAACCAAAATACAAAAAACCCCTAACTAATGAACTTAGACATAGGTTGTAGGTGACTAAAATGCTCTCACCAAGCTGTATCACAATCATCCTACAAAAACTAGAATGAAGTGGTGTATCCCCTAATTGAAGTCTTGAAGGTTAGAGCTGCAAGATGAAACACAACAATCATAGGTTATTTTATAGATAAAAAAGTTCCTTTACCTACTATAAAACTATGCACATTTTCAAATTGGAGACAGTATGGTCTCACATAAGTGTTGATGAATAAAGCAGACATTTTTTTTTTAAATGTGCCAATAAGGAGGCTTACTTCAAAGGTAAATTGAGTTTGTACCATGGCATATTTACAAAAAGCCTTTATTTTTGCAAAATTGGAGACCTAGGTTAGTTTTAGATACAGTTCTAACTTCTAACAAACCCATTTGTATATATATTCATGGAGTATCGCTTTAACATTGGACCACTGAATGGTTAAGCTATCTAGTTAGTTATATGGAACCTATTGTCTAGACCAGGCTACAACAGCAATTAAAAATTCAATTTTGTAAGGGTGTATGTTCTTATGGGGGAAATGTTGGACCCTGTTTCTGGTGCCCAACATCGAAGTCATGAGAACATGAGCGTGAAGGAAGACTTGGGATTGAAGCTAAAAACTTTTTGGAAGCAAGGAGGGTTCGCCACTGCGAACATATGGGAAAATCCCATGGACCCTTCGGGTATTTTATGTCGCAGTGAGAGACTGAACTTCGTCGTAGCAAACCTGAAAATTTATCTTCACCTTGGCAAATTCACCACACCAAAGAAAAAAATACAGCTTCGGGTCAATTATGATACGACGAAGACAAGGCGAAACTCGCGAAACAAACCCAACAATCCTAACTTTCTATCATACTAAATGCAAACATAAATTCTCTCAACCACCCTCATCAAATCCACCTAAAAACAAAATAAACTTGGAACTAAACACAAGCAACTTTCCAAATTCTTAATCTCATTATAAATCGATTGTAATGTGAAAAGTTTGAAAGCTAAAAGCAACATCAACCATATTTCATTAATATCCAAAAGAAGAGTTTTACAAAGCTTTAATGGGAATTTCAAGACACTTTACAACATGATCTAAAACACATAATTTACAAAAATTAGGATCTCTCAAAAAGAGACTAAAGCTTTGTTTTGTAAAAACTAGCTTCAAAAGCAAAAATAAGCCTAGTTAGAGTGATGCCTTGGCTCTTGACTACTCGATCTCTTGCTCCTCACCTGAAGATGGGACAGAATGCGAGGGGTGAGCTTAAAGCTCATGGGTAACAATTTTATAACTAGTAACAAGCAAAACCATTGAAATACTTATTTCCATTGTAAAAAAATTTCACATTTAATTATAAATCACATATTTCTCAAATTCTCAACCAAATTCTCAATAATGCAAATCAAATATGCATTAATCTTGTCATCATATCATGAGCACATAAGCACATCAAAATAGTTTAGGAGGTCCATAAATAGAACAAACTAACACATTCCCATATAATAGTCATGTGTAGTCGTGAACAGAACTAACTAACACAATCCCACATAGTGGTTTTGTGTAGTCGTAAACATAAGGGAGTCTATGAAAGAGCTCCATGCCACTAGTGTGCAGGAGGGAGAAACCTTTAGTCGAAGTGCACTTGACATATAGAATGGACGAAACCAAACTTACATAACATGTATTTCATAACTAGTAAACTTGGTGACCAAAATGGCACATTTTTTTAACATATTTTTTTCAAAAATAGTATCTTTTCAAAAATCATTTTCATATTCTTTTCATAATTCATCAACACAATATGCTTATAACAAAAACTTAACAATTTTCCAAAGCATTCAAAGAGTTATTATGTACATTCATGAAGTAGTTGAAATCATTTACTTCCATCATTTGAAAGAAAACATTAGCGACCTATTACTTAATTATAAAAATGTAACCCACCTTGAAATCCTTGCTTAAACCTTGCTCAAAGATGCCTCTCCTCTTGATCCTCTTGCCTTCATTGATTCCCTTTATCAAAGAAAAAAATTCCCATTCAATAGGAATACAATTTGAGGACCCATATATTGTATATTCACTAAGACAAATTCTAAATACTCAAAATCATCCAAAAGTCCCAACCTTTGGGTCAATTTTCTGTGATCATTACAATTAGGTAAATGAAGAAATTTGATAACACTTCCTTCTAGAAAAATATTCCTCATTGTCTTAATTTTCTAATGACACCAAAATCATACAATTTGTTTCAGTACTCTAAAAGTTATACCCCAAATATTTTTGGGTTGTTCTTGTACTAAAACAACATTATGTGTTCAACTTCCATTCAAAAATTAAAATCTTTAGAAACTGAATTATAACTCCATTTCATCTTGAAATTTGTATTCCTATCAAAAATCATCCAATTTGGATAACTACAAAAAAATTTATGCCTAAAATACTAAAGCACGTTCTATGTAGGAAAGTTGAGTTTGCCGCGGTGTCCAGAAACCTAATCCGAGAACGTGTTTTACTACATTTTCTATCTTTTTACTTCCCATATTTCATATATAACCCATCTTAAACCTAATCTATCTCTCCCACTTCATTTTCAACTTCATTTCAACCCAAAATCATTGACAAATACGCCAAGATCTATCTTTGATCATTAACCCTAAAAGATAACATTTGCCTATATCATTCATCAACAACTTCCCACAAATATTCAACTTCATTTGAGTTTCATTTAACCATACCCATGAAATTTAAAGCATAACTTACTTGTTTAGCCTCAATGTCTTCAAACTCTTCAAGAATCTCCAAAACCCTAGCTTGTTTTCTCTTCTTTCTCTCCTCTCTCTCTTTTTCTCTCTCCAATTTTCATGCTTCTCTCTTCTTAAACAAGACAACAATTTTAGTTCTACTAATTTATACTCTTAATGGTTGTAAGATGTCCCTTTTTGCCCTGCTTTTATACCTAATGGCTTTTAACCTTAAGTAAACTTCCAAAAATGCCCTTGAAATATTGTTACAACATTAATACTTTAATTCCATCAATCCATGCAATAAATCCTCCTAACATTGACATGCTACTTAAACTCCAAATAAAATGATTTATCTAGCAAGACCACAAAATTTATTCAAATCATGCTTAATAAGATAAATAAATAAAAATTCGGGGCCCAACATTTCTCCACCTCTTAAAAGCATTTTGTCCTCGAAATTCTTACCTAATTCGTTGAAAAGGTGTGGATACTTCTCTTTCATGGCTTCCGATGGCTCCCACATGGCCTCTTCCACTGAATGGTTTCTCCATAGGAATTTTATTAGTTGAACGTCTTATTCCTGAGGTCCTTTTATTTGATGTCCAAAATCTCCACTGGAATCTCCTAATATCTTAGATCATCTCTCAACTGAACCTCAGTGGTCTGAATGATATGAGAGAGATTCGACCTATACCTCCTCAACATGAAACCATGAAAAACATCATGTATTTGAGACAATTCCTGTGGTAGTGCCAACTTGTAGGCCAGTGGTCCAATTTTCTCAAGAATTTCATAGGGAGCCACATATCTCAAGCTCAACTTGCCCTTTTTACCAAATCTCATTACTCCTCTCTAAGGAGATGTCTTAAGGAAAACTTTCTCACCAACTTCATACTCCATCTCCTTTCTGTGTGCATCGGTATAACTTTTCATTCTATCCTAGGCTGCTTTAAGCTGTTGCTTAACTAAGTTGACCTGTCCACTATCATCTAAAGTAACTCTGGCCCTATCAGTTTCCTTTCTCCTTCTTTATCCCATCTAAATGCTCGAATGATACGAATTATTGTAAGTAAATTTGACCAATGGCCAATGCTCGTCCGACGCACCTTTGAAATCCATCACATATGCCCTAAACATTCCTTCAAGGATCCGAATGGTCCTTTCATATTGACCATTTGTCTGGGGATGAAAAGCAGTGCTAAAATTCAATTTAGCTCCTAGAGCCTCTTATAAGCTTCCCCAAAATCTTGAAGTAAACTGAGGACCTCTATCAGAAACTATAGAATCTGGAATCCCATGTAATCTTAATATCTTATCAATATACTTCTTTGCTAGCACATGCAGAGAATCAGTCTGTTTGATTGCTAGAAAATGGGCTGACTTCGTCAAATGATCAACAATAACCTATATGTCATCATGCTTCCTACTGGTCTTGGGCAAACCCATTAAAAAATCCATAGTTACTCTTTTCCACTTCCACTCAGGAATGAACAATGGTCTTAACTTGTCTAAAGGCACCTGGTGTTCAGCCTTGACTTGCTGACACACTAGACACTTACTTACATATTCTGCTTATATCCCTTTTTATGCCTTTCCACCAGAAATGCTCTCTCAAATCCCTGTACATCCTAGTACTACCTGGGTGCATGGTATAAGGCGCATTGTGTGCCTCATCTAGTATCTCATCCTTCACCTCCTTGACGTTCGGAATACAAAGTCTTCTTCCTACAACTATGAGTCCATAATCCCTCATTACCACTTCAAAATTCTTACCATTCTGAATTTCTTCTTAGAGCTTGCTTAATTCTATATCCTATGTTTGTAATTCCCTAACCTTCTCTCTGAGTATCGGTCTCACTCTGAAAACACAAAAAAAACACTCAGGTTTCTCCTGTTTCAAACTTATTCTAAGTTTAGCCATCTCTTCCAATATAGGCAAATAAACTGTCTGAACATGGGCTATTGATGATTTCCTAGTCAAGGCATCCACCACTATATTTGCCTTTCTTGGATGATACTTAATCAACAAATCATAATCCTTAATTAGCTCTAACCATCTTCTCTGCCTCAAATTCAGTTCTTTCTGACTCAACAGATACTGGAGACTTTTGTGATCTGTAAAAATCCTTGTATGAACCCCATACAAATAATGTCTTCAAATCTTCAAGGCAAAAATCGTTGCTGCCAATTCCAAATTATGGGTCGGATAATTCAACTCATAAGGCTTCAGTTGTTGCGAAGCATAAGCTATCACCCGGTCTCCCTACATCAACACACAACCTAAACCCTTTCTTGAAGCATCACTATACACTATATAACCCTTATCTCCAGTAGGTAAAATCAAAACTGGAGCACTTGTTAATCTGCGCTTGAGCTCCTCAAAGCTTTTCTGACATTCCTCACTCTAGATAAATTTCTGATTCTTCCTTAACAACTTAGTCATCGGAGCAGTTATTATAGAAAATCCTTTAACAAATCTCCTATAATATCCTACCAGACCCAGAAAACTCCTCACTTCTGCCACTGTCTTTGGTGCATGCCAATTCACCACTGCTTTGACCTTGCTCGGATCAACATATATCCCATCCTTCAAAATTACATATCTAAGGAATATTACCTCATGTGGCTAAAACTCATACTTGCTAAACTTATCATAAAGCTCCTTCTCCCTCAATGTTTACAATACTATTCTGAGATGTTCCTCATGTTCTCCTTCACTCTTGGAATAAACCGGAATGTCATTGATAAACATTATGAAAAACTTATCCAAAAACTCCCTGAAGACCCCATTCATGAGATCCATAAAAGAAGTTGGAGCATTGGTCAATCCAAAAAGTATGACTAAAAACTCACCATGCCTATATCGTGTCCTGAAGACTGTTTTATTAACATCAGACTCCCTGATTCTTAGCTGATGATAACCTGACCTGAGATCAATCTTTGAAAATACCTTTGCTCCCTGTAGTTGGTCAAACAGATCATCTATTCGGGTTAGAGGGTACTTGTTATTAATGGTCACCTTGTTGAGTCTATGGTAGTCAATATACATCCTCCATGTTCCATCCTTCTTTTTAATAAAAAAATCGGCACTACCTAAGGTGGCGAACTCGGTCTTATGTACCCCTTCTCTTATAGTTCTTCCAACTGTTCCTTAAGCTCCTTCAATTTAGGTGTAGCTATTCTATACGGTGGTATCAAAATAAGTGCGGTATCAGGAATCAAGTCAATGGAAAACTTGATTTCCCTCGGCGGTGGCAAACCAGGTAAGTCCTCTGGGAACACATCAGGAAATTCCCTTACAACAAAAAAATCCTCTAACTTCCCTTCATTTACATCAGTGTCCACAATATGCGCCAAGAAGGCTTCACACCCCTTCCCATTATCCTGTCAGTTAGCAAAGCTGAAATAATTCTTGGTGATGGTGTTTTCCGGTCCCCTCTAAAAATTACCTTCTTACCGTTGCCTAGATCAAATTTCACCTCCTTAAGACCATAATCCAACTTCGCATGATATTTCTCCATAACATCCATTCCAAGTATAACATCTAAGTCTTTTAGGCCTAGAGGTAGTAAGTCCACTACCATTCTAGCACCATCAATGAAAAGCTCACAACTTTTATATACTTGACTTATTATCACATTCCTCCCTAAAGGAGTACTAACAATCAAAGAGTTATCCAAAGGCATCGAATTAACACTATATAATGCCATGCTTATAGGAAAAAAGGAATATGTGAAACCAGAATCAATTAGTAAATGCACTGATGAATTAAATAACTAAGCCGTACCTGTGACAACCTCAGGTGCGGCTGCAGCTTCCTCTTTGGTTATGGAAAATACCCTTGCCTTCGCCTAACCTTCTAGCCTTCCTGGAGGAATAGCCCTCCTTACAGCTTCAGAACTGTCCACCTCAGTGACTGGCCTAGTTCCCACTGTTTTTGCTCTCTTTGGGGCGTACAACTATGACCCCTCTTGCCTTGATACCTGGGGATAGTCTCTAATCATGTATCCCTTAGCATACTCCAAGTAACTTGAAACACTCTCCTCTATGAAACTTTCCACAATGCTCACATGGGGGTTCTTGTACTTGCTGATCTCCACCCTGTTGTTTCCTCCAATAGTTAAGGTTTGCACTGAAACTACCATTGATTGCTTTTTCTTACCAGAGGCACTACTCCCCATCTCACTCTGTGTGTGGAAGCTCTTCGTACCCCTCTCAGGTATTGGATCCCCTTCTTGGAAGACTGCTCCCTATTTTTCCTCTTCTTATTCACTTCATACTTGATATTCTCCAGTTTCTCAGCTTGGAGTGCAGCATCTACCAACTGCTGGTAGTCACAGAAATTGTAGATCAAGACTTTCTCCTTGATCCCCAAATGAGGTCCTCCCTCAAACTTATGGTACTTGTCTTTCTCATTTGCCACAATGTTGGCTGCATATCGGGAAAGCTGGGTGAACTTTAGCTCATACTTGCTCACATTCATGTCCCTCTGTGTGAGATTTAGAAATTCCCTAGCCTTCTCTTGTACATAAACTCTGGAGAGGTACTTCTTCCTGAACACTTCTACAAAGTCTCTCCATGATAACATTGGAGGCATAACTTGAATGTGGGGCACTAATTCGCACCAATGAAGTGCATCCCCTTGTAGTAAGCTAATTGCATAATCCAACTTCTCTTCATTGGAGCACTTCATCTGAGGCAGGACTCTCTCGGTCCTCTTCAACCATACTTTGGCCTCTTTTAGATTTGTTATAACATTGAAATCTACAGATCTATACCTGTGGAGCTTATCGTACTGCCCTCTCCTTTCTACTGAAGCTTACATCAGCCCTTATGACCCCTGGCCTATGGCATAAGTGAAAGCCTGAGCAAAGGCTTGAAAGAACTATAGATCTATGGGGTTTGTTTGAGTTATAGGAGGAGGCAGTGGAGGCACCTCATATTGCACACTAGGTGCCTCAAATTTTAAAGTAGAATGTGTCCCTACATCTTGCGGGACATAGGATTAATCCGTGTTCCCTTGGCGAGAGCGAGATCAAATCATAGCTCCTCAAGTTCTCTTTCGAGGCGGCATTTTCACTCCTTTAATATAAAACCATTGAAAACCTTTAATTCATGTAAAACAATTTTTAAAGTATGCAAAACAATTCAAATCATATAAAACACTTTCAAATCATGTGAAACAATTTAAAACAATGCAAGTTATTCATTTAAAACAATGCATGTTTATTTCATGTCTTAACCTACCCGTTTCGTACCTAGGAAATTTCTAAACCTGGACCTAAACTTAGTCTCTCTGATACCATAACATGTTGGACCCCATTTTTGGAGCTCAACATCGGAGTCACGAGAACATGAGCGTGTAGAGGAAGACTTAGGATTGAAGCTAAAAGCCCTTTGAAAGCAAGGCGGGTTTGTCGCGACAAACTTATGTTTCACCACGGCGAACATATGTGAAAATCCTATGGACCCTTCGAGTATTTTATGCCGTGGAAAACGATCGAACTTCGCCGCGATGAAGTTGCCACACCAATGAAAAAATATAGCTTGGGGTCAATTACGTAAGAGTTCGCTGCGACAAGCACGCAAAACAAACCTAATAATCTCAACTGTCTATAATACTAAATGCAAACATAAATTATCTCCACCACCCTCATCAAATACACCCAAAATCAAAATAAACTTGGACATAAACACAAACAACTTTCCAAATTCTTAATCTCATTATAAATCGATTGTAATGCAAAAATTTTGAAAGCTAAAAGCAACATCAACCATATTTCATTAATATCCAAAAGAAGAGTTTTACAAAGCTTTAATGAGCATTTCAAGCCATATTACAACATGATCCAAAACACATAGATTACAAAAATTAGGATTTCTCAAAATGCAACTAAAGCTTTGTTTTACAAAAAATAACTTCAAAAGCAAAAATAAGCCTAGTTGGAGTGATGCCTTGGCTTTTGACTACTCGATCTCTTGCTCCTCATCTGCAGATGAGACGGAATGGGAGGAGGTGAGTTTAAAGCTTGTAGGTAACAATTTTATAACCAGTAATAAGCAAAACCATTGAAATACTTATTTCCGTTGTAATAAAAATCCACATTTAATCATAAAGCACATATTTCTCAAATTCTTAACCAAATTCTCAATGCTACAAATCAGATATGCATCAATCTTGTCAACATATCATAAGCACATAAGCACATCAAAATGTTTGGAAGGTCCATAAATAGAAAGAACTAACACATTCCCATATAATGGTCCTATGTAATCGTGAACAGAACAAACTAACACAATCTCACATAGTGGTTTTCTGTAGTCGTAAACATGAGGAAGTCCATGAAGGTGCTCCATGCCACTAGCGGGTAGGCAGGAGAAGCCTTTAGTCGAAGTGCACTTGACATACAGAATGGACTTAAACCAAACCCATATAACTTGTATTTCATAACTTGTAAACTTGTTGCCCAAAGTGACACATTTTCGAAACTTGATTTTTTTAAATATAGTATTTTTTCAAAAATCATTTTCATATTCTTTTCATAATTCATCAACACAATATGCTCATACCAAGAACTTAACACTTTTTCAAAGCATTCAAAGAGTTATAATGTACATTCATGAAGTAGTTGAAATCATTTACTTCCATCATTTGAAAGAAAACACTAGTGGCTTATTACTTAATTATAAAACTGTAACCCACCTTGAAATCCTTGCTTAAACCTTACTCAAAGATTCCTCTCCTCTTGATCCCCTTACCTTCCTTGATTCCCTTTATCGAAGATAAAAATTCACATTCAATAGGAATACAATTTGAGGACCCATACATTGCATATTTACTAAGATAAATTCTAAATACTCAAACTCTTCCAAAAGTCCCAACCTTCGGATTAATTTTCCATGATCATTGTGATCAGCTAAATGAACAAATTTGATGACACTTCCTTCTAAGAAAATGCTCCCCATTGTCTTAAGTTTCTAATGGCATAAAAATCATTCAATTTGGTTCAGTACTATAAAAGTTATACCCCAAACATTTTTGGGCTGTTCTTATACTAAAACAGCATTATGTGTTCAAATTCCATTCAAAAATTAAATTCTTTAAAGACTGAATTAGAAATCCATTTCATCATAAACTTTGTATCCATATGTCTCTAATTTACTTCAAATTAAAAATCATCTCATTTGGATAATTACAAAAAAAAGTTATTCCTAAAATACCAAAGTATGTTCTGTGCATGAAAGTTGAGTTCACTGCGGCGAAACCTAAAAATTCACCGCGGTGAACTTATCCAGAAACCTACTCTGAGAACGTGTTTTACTACATTTTCTATCTATTTACTTCCCAAATTTCACATATAACCCATCTTAAACCTAATCCATGTCTTCTACTTCATTTCAACCCAAAATTATTGACAAATACATCAAGATCTATCTTTAATCATTAACCCTAAAAGATAACATTTACCTATATCATTCATCAACAACTTCCCACAAATATTCAACTTCATTTGAGTTTGATTTAACCATACTCATGAAATTTAAAGCATAACTTACTTTTTAGCCTCAATGTCTTCAAACTCTTCAAGAATCTCCAAAACCTTAGCTTGTTTTCTCTTCTTTCCCTCCTCTCTCTCTTTTTCTCTCTCCAATTTTCATACTTCTCTCTTCCCAAACAAGACAACAATTTTACTTCTTCTAATTTATACTCTTAATGGTTTTAAGATGTCCCTTTTTCCCTTCCTTTTATTCCTAATGTCTTTTAACCTTAAGTAAACTTCCAAAAATGCCCTTGAACATTCTTACAACATTAATACTTTAATTCCATCAATCCATGCAATAAATCCTCCTAACATTGACATGCTAATTAAAATCCAAATAAAATTATTTATCTAGCAAGGCCAGAAAATTTATTCAAATCATGCTTAATAAGATAAATAAATAAAAATTTGGGGGCCAACAGGAAATGGGGTATCTTTCTACAAAATCCCTATCATGAGACTTAATGAGGATATGGAATTAGTAGAGGATGCTGTGAAGGTTTCATATACCTGGAAGCCAAAGACACAAATTAAAAAAGCTTAGAAACCCATGGGAAGAACTTTCAAAAATGGGGATTTCAAATAATTGACTACAGATTTGGCTTCAGAGATAGTGGAAACTGATCCTATTAAGAAGGATATAGGAGAAAATATTATCAATAAACCAGGCTTGGACATAGATAACAATTTTAGTTAAGAAAACGTTGATCAGAATAGGGATTATATTAAAGGAAAAGAGATAGTCCAATATATGGGAGATAACACATCCTGCAATACTGAGGAAACGAACTCAGAGAACAATAAAGAAGAATTTGTGATGTCTAATTGGAGAAAGTCTAGAAAGAAGAAGAAAAACTCTTCTTTTGATATGGAAGTATGATTATAGAAATATGGAATGTCAGGGGTCTTAATTTCATTACAAAATTGATCTATATCAAATAAAAAATTCAAGATTTCCAGTTGGATATTTTTTGACTTATGAAAACAAGGATCAGGAAGGATAAAGGTTGCATTCTCCACATTTGGCCTCCTAAATGGGGGAGGGGTGATTAATGATTTTGTTGCCCATTACAATAGGAGGATCCTAATCCTTTTCAATAAGGATAAGGTAGAAGTTACAAAGGATGAAAATAATGAGCGATACATACATACAAAACTAAGATGTTGATGACATGGAAGGAATGCCTTATGACATTTTTCTATGGCTTTAACCACGTGTTCTAGATGAAAAAGCTATAGAGAAAATTAAGAGCTTTAGCATCTAACCAAAACCTTTTGCTGTTACTTGGAGATTTCACTATAATTCCTAACCTTAAAGAGGTAGAGGGTAATATCAGTAGTAGAAACCATAATAATGATTTCAAGGAATGTGTTCATAACATCTATGTTCAAGATCTCCCCCAAGGTGGTAACCTCTTTACTTAGACTAATAAAAAAAAGAATCAATGATTAATAAGAAAAATGCTAGATAGGTCCATGGCTAATGTGGATTGGTTTCAGAAATACCCAGATTCATATACATCATACCCCAGCCCTAAATGCTCTTATTAAACTCCAACTTATGTTCATACAACAGACCATACAGGGGGAAGAAAATCTTTATTCAAGTTCAACAATTTTTTAGTAGATATGGTTGGATTTGAAAAGGCTGTCAAAAAAGAGTGTAACAAAGAAGTGAGGGATGTACTTTTCTGCTAATACAATACATAATGCTCATTAGTTTTCTAATATTACAATTATAAATGATATATGCTTAATTGTTGACACATTTAATCTATGATACTTAGTTATTAATGCTTTAACATGCTTAAGACACTCACTTTAGATCATATTTGATTTTAGATACAATTTGGAAGCGAAAGAGCAAAAGTGAGTCAAAAGTGCAATATTTGAGCCATCTTTTTAAGATTCACACTCACTTGTCTTCATGGAACAAGAAGAAGAAGGATTAGAGAAAGAGGAGACAAGAAAATGCCAAAATAATTGAAGAAGAAAGTTGTCACGACCATTAGATGTGTCTCACAACCATGACAAATTAGTCATGGTAGTGAGACTTAACATCCATGACTAATTTGTCATGGTCATGACATGGTTTGGATGGGTGTGACACTTCATGTCGTGCCCATGCAAGGTGTCTCACGGGTTTGACACTACTATACATGCTCGTGAGAAATGGTCAGCTCACTTGTACCTTAAGTTTTTAGAATAAGAGCATCGTTTTATGATGACAGAAGATATGAAAGGTTTGAGGAAACTTTTTGAGGTTTTGGGAAACAAGAGAGGGGAGACAAAGGCGATATTTAAGAGAGGTGAAATCAATGCTAAAGAACCTAGTTAAGCATTTCTTTCATTGTTTTTGTTTTTCCTTCTCTTAATAAGGATTGATTATGTTATCCTATGCTTATGTAATTAGGTTTTCATGTATGAATGATCTTTATTCTAAGTATTGTTAGATTGTTAGTGTATGAACCCATTTCTAGAGTTTCAGTACAATCTATAATTGTTATGTTGAGATTCATTTGTGGCAACTAATGGTCGAATCATTAGGGATAACATAACTTAGGTTAAATGACCAGTGCTTGCGTGCTTATTGCCTTGATTAATCTTTTTCCTAATTCGTAATGTGGTTTTCCAATTAAATCTAGAAAGTTTGTTTTAGGTTGTTCGACAGCTAGGTTTAATTAATGAGTTCTTTTTAATTAAACACGACCTAAGGGAAAACCATGGTTAACAGATCTTGTTGTTAACTTACGATTAAGAGTTTCTAAGAGAGGTATAAAAATAACAACACAATGAAATATGTTTAATTGTGGTTAGGCCAAGATTGAACCGATGAAGTAAGGAGTTTGATCTCTAGCATGCCCGCTAATGCACAACAATTCGGGACTCTATAGGATAGTGTCCCACGAAGGGTTAATAAGGTTAGTGTTTCTTCCACTAATCAAAGATTATACGCTCTAACTTCTTTGGTAGAAAAATTGGTAGTAGGGCAAATTCAACAGGTCAAAACATATGGTATTTGCACTAAAACAAATTATACAACAGACATATGTCCAAGTATTTAAGAAGACCTAAATAAGAAATTAAATGCAGTAGGAGGATTTCCAGGGATACCACAAAGGGGATATGATACCTACTCGAATCACTACAATCTAGGCTGGTGAGATCACCCTAATTTCATTTATAGCAATAAGCCACTAGGATTTCAACCACATCCACCTCTAACAAGACCACAAATTCCACCACCTTAAACATCATCATCTTCTAAGTCAAATATGTCTTTAGAAGACACTGTGAGAAATTTGGCCACTAATACTTAAATTTTTCAATAGGAAACATGGTCCAACATCCAAAAATTGGAAAAGCAAGTGTCCTGATTAGCCACAGCAATGAGCAAAATGGAAGCTGGGAAAGGCAAGCTCCCTACCCAAGTAGAAATTAATCTAAGGTAAAATACTAATGGCATGACACTTTGAAGTGGAAAAGAGGTGAAAAGCCATATATGTAAAGTGCAAGCAGCTAAAGAGCCTCAAGCAGAAGAGAACAATACTCCTTCAAATGAATCAACAAAGGAGGTAA
This sequence comes from Erythroxylum reticulatum, assembly GCA_025504915.1. NCBI lineage: Eukaryota > Viridiplantae > Streptophyta > Magnoliopsida > Malpighiales > Erythroxylaceae > Erythroxylum > Erythroxylum reticulatum. The sequence continues at coordinate 8,788,143 of JANSVA010000004.1, forward strand.
GTAATGAGTTGGTTAACACCAACCCTAAAATTATGATTCCCCCACCTTTTTCTAACATGTTGGCAAAACTAAGGAAAGAAGAGAAGGAAAAGGGAATTTTGGAGACTTTTTGCAAAGTCAAAATTAACATCCCTCTACTGGATGCTATTGATCAAATACCAAGGTATGCAAGATTTCTTAAAGACATGTGTTCTACAAAGAAAAGGCATGCAATTGCAGGCAATATTGTGATTGATCAAAACATATCGACCATCGCACAAAGGAAAGTGCCACCAAAGTGTGGAGATCATGGTATGTTTGCCATATCATGTTTGGCATAACCATAATTGAAAAATCCATGTTTGATCTAGTATCTTCAATTAATGTCACGCCATTTTCAGTTTATAGCTTATTGAATTTAGGACCAATGAAGGCAACCAATGTAGTAATTCAACTACCTGATAGATCTGTAATTTATCTTAAAGGCATGATTGAAGATATTTTAGTTAAGGCTGATTAACTCATTTTTCCTGTTGATTTCTACATTGCGGATATCAGAAATGATGTAGCTCCTAATGCTGCTATTATTCTACTAGGAAGGTCATTCATAAGATCAAAAAAAACTAATATTGATGTTGATTTGGGTATTTTAGCTTTTGAATTTGAAGGTGATGTTGTCACTTTTAATATATTAGATGCCATGAAACACCCAGATGGTCATAATTCTATTTTTTATGGTAGCATGATTAAAGCATTTGTGTAAGAGCAGTTTGAAATTGATTTGTGCAGGGTAAGTTGGAGGTCGATGGAACAATCTGATAGATAGGGATGTCGAATTGAAGAGTGAGATTGAGCTTAAACATGCTATTATGGCACTTTCATCCATACCAGAGATAGAATACAAGTCATTGAACAGTTACATTCAATTAGCCGCTATTTCTAAAAGAAATCTTCCTTATGTTGAACAGGCTTTTAAGCTTGAGTTGAAATCATTACCTACAAATCTCAAGAATGTGTATTTGGGAGAAGGTAAGACCCTACTAGTCATTATTTCCATTGATTTCAAAATGGTCAAAATTTAATACGAGTGCTAAAGGACTATAGAAAAGCCATTGGTTGGACCTTGGCGTACATAAAAAGGATAACCCCTTTAGTTTGTATGCATCGTATCCTCCTCAAACCTAAATCCAAATCTGTGAGAGACCCCCAGCACAAGTTGAATCTAGAAATGAAAGATGTGGTGATGAAGGAAATTCAAAAACTATTAGACTTAGGGATTATCTTCCCTATTTCTGATAGTTAATGGGTAAGTCCAGTGCAAGTGGTTCCAAAGAAGTTGGTTTTACATTAGTTAAAAATGAAAGTAATGAATTGGTGCCTATGAGATTGCAAATTGGATGGTGAATGTGTATTGACTTTTGCAAGTTAAATTCTATCACGGATCATATCCTACTCCCTTTCAATGTTCAAATACTTGAAAAGTTGGTAGCTAAACTATTTTTCTATTTCTTAGATGGTTATTCTGGTTATTATCAAATTGTAGTAGCTCTGGAAGATTAGGAAAAAAACAATCTTTACTTATCCATTTGGTATTTTTACATATCGATGTATGTCTTTTGAACTATGCAATGCTCCTAGAACTTTTAAAAGATGCATCATGAGTCTTTTCCTTAACTTGATTTAAAGCTATATTGAAAATTTTAAGGATGAATTTATGATCTATGATGACTTTTTTAATCATTGTCTTGATAACTTGTCTAAGGTTTTGCAACGTTGCATTGGCACCAACCTTATTCTTAATTATGAAAATTTCCATTCTATGGTTAAAGAAGGAATATATTTAGGTCTTGTAGTTTCGACAAGGGGTATTGAGGTAGATAAGGCTAAGGCTGATTCAATTGCAAATTTACCATATACTACTAATGTTAGGGAAGTTTTTAGTTTTCTTAGTCATGTAGGTTTCTACTGGAGATTCATAAAAGATTTTTCCAAGATTGCTCAACCATTGTCAAGATTGTTGCAAAATGATGTGACTTTTATAGTGGGTGAAGAGTGTCATAATGCTTTTAAGACATTAAAGGCATTGTTCACATCTACTCCAATCATAAAACCTCCGAATTGGGATTTTCCATTTAAACTTATGTGATGCGAGTCACTATATCATAGGGTTGTATTTGGGTAAAAAGTTAGGAGAAATAGCCATGTTATCTACTACGCATCGAAGACATTGAATCATGTGCAATGCAACTATACCACTACCAAAAATGAACTTTTAGATATTGTATTTTCTTTTGAGAAATTTAGGTCTTATTTATTAGGATATAAAATTATGGTTTATTATCATTTAGCTCTCAAGTACTTCATAGAAAAGAAAGAGTCTAAGCCCAAGCTGAAATAATGGATCCTTCTGCTATAAGAATTTAATTGGGAGATTAAAGACCGTAAGGGAATTACCAACTATGTGGCTGATCATCTAAGTAGACTAGTGTTTAAAGAAGAGCCCTCTAATTTTAGAGTCGTTCCCAAATGAATAATTGTCGTTTGATCAAGGAAAAGAAGGTAAGAAACCTTGGTTTGCTGATATAGTGAATTTCCTAGTCACTAGTGTGCTTCCACATAATTTGAATAATTTTTAGAAAAATAAGATCAAAAGTGACTCTAAGTATTATATATAGGATGAACCATACTTATAGAAAATAGGTTTAGATCAAATAATTCGTAAGTGTGTGCTGGAAGATGAAATTCATTCCATTTTACTTTAGGCATAAGTATGCATATGGTGGACATTTTGTCCAAAAAGAATAGCTAGGAAAATTCTAGATAGTGGATTCTATTGGATGATTCTCTTTAAGGATGGCTATTGGTTTTGTAAAGGTTTTGAAAATTTTCAAAGAGTTGGAAATATATATTTAAGGGATGAAATGCCTCAAATCCTTACTTTAGTTTGTGAAGTATTTAATGTGTGGGTGCATAGATTTTATAGGGCCTTTTCTTAGCTCTTTTGGTTTTTTTTCTACCTACTATTGATTATGTCTCAAAGTGGGTAGAAGCCAAAGCTACCTGCACTAATGATTCTAAAGTTTTTGTAGGATTTCTTAAATCTCACATCGTTAGTAGATTTAGGGTAACTAGAGCAATCGTCAATGATCAAGGTACGCATTTTTGCAATTGCACAGTGGAAGCTTTAATGTGCAAGTATGGAGTCCATCATTATGTAGCAACTGCCTATCACCACAAACAAATGAACAAGTTAAAGTCTCCAACCGGCTAATAAAGAGTATCTTAGAGAAACAGTCAATCCTAGCTACAAATATTGAAGCTCTCGTTTAGACAATGCATTGTGGGCCTACCATACTACTTACAAAACATCCTTTGGAATGTTACCTTATTAGTTATTTTTTCGTAAGATGTGTCATTTACCTGTTTAAATTGAACATCATGTGGTAGTTAAGCAATGCAACTTTAAGGCTCAGGTAGCAAGAGAGGAGTGAAAATTACAACTTCAAAAGCTGGAAGAAATATGGTTGGAGGCATATGACAATGCTCAGATGTCCAAAGAGAGGACTAAATACCTACATGACAAATTCTTACATCGGAAACAATACATGACTAATTCTTATATTTGAAACAATTTCTGGCAGGACAAAAAGTCTTACTCTATAATTCACGACTGAAGCTCATGGCTGGTAAGTTAAAGTCTAAGTGGAATGGATCATATCTTGTTAGAAATATTTCTCGTCATGGTGTTATTGAGATTAAAAGTTTAGTGACTAACAAAATATTTAAGGTAAATGGTCATAGACTTAAACCTTTCATTGGCAATTTGGATGTCTCTTTTGTAAAGGAGATTCATTTTGTTCAACCCATTTATGAATCAATCTAAAGCACAAAAGTTGTGTCTAGTCAAAGACAATAAAGAAAGGCACTGATTGGAAGGCAACCCAATGATTTTGTTTGATTTTTTTAATTCTTATTTCGTTAGTATTTTTGTTGTTATTGAAAAAAAAATTTAAATTGTAGACTACTAGATCTCATAAGGTGAGATCTCACCTTATGTAATTTAGTATTTTAGAGTGAAGTCCTTAAAATTCCATATTAATAAGGCTAGATCTCGCCTTATGTAATTTAGTGCTTTGGAATTCCAAACTACTAAATCTCATAAGGTGAGATCTTGCCTTATATGATTTAGTGTTCTAGATTGGAACCCTAAAGTTCTTTTATAAGTTAATATTTTTAAATAAAAATAAAAAGCATTTAAATATTTTTTAATTAATTATTTTCTTTATTTAAATTTTTTAACAATTTTTTATTTACTTATTTAATTTAATTTAAAAAAGCTCAACCTGACGTCTGCATGTTTGTAGACCAAAACAAGAAAAAAAATCAACATGTAGCTGACCTTTGGACATATGTAGGGCACTCTAATAACCTTCTTCCAGTGACCACCTAATAATGCACTCCACCTACTTGCTCTTTCCTTGACTGGACAAATCAAACCCTCCTCACACAACAACGCACCACCAGCTCCCTTACAAAAACAATGCAAGAACTCCACTAAGGCCATACAAAAAATGCCCATAGCAGCATCAGTATGCACATGCACTAGTCTCTAACCCAACAACCAACATCTACCTTCTTCACTAAAAAATACCACACCACCAGCCCCCATTCACATAGAAACAAGAAGACAACAGTAGTCCTCATCTAACGCCTACAACAACTACGCTACTCTCAACTCCTGCACCGTAGCTTACGTTGGGAAGTTTCTTTTCTTTTTTATTTTCTATTTTCTGTTCTCCCCTCCCCTTTGTTAATTTTTGGTTTTCATTGTGAATTGTGTTATGTTTTCATTAAATTTTCTTTCCTTTCTGTGTTTTTGCACATTGCGTTTTTCTACATTGAGGACAATGTAGATTCTAGACGTGGGGGAGGGATTTCTTGCATTTGTTAAAAAAATGTTTTATTTTGTAAGTTAATGTGCATTATTTTATCGAAATGAGAAAACATGATGATTTGCAAGCATAAATAGTGATTTTGTGATAGAATGACTTTTTTTCTGAAATGGTTTATTTCAATTAAAAGTGTGCAAGATTTGACAAAAGCCTACTTAAATAAGTGAGGATTGAGCCTTTAAAGAGCAATTGCATTCTTTGTGCTCAATTATTTTCTTGTTGAGTGTTGTCTCACATGGTTTGATCATTCTAAAACTTGCTCTATTATGCATGTTGAGACCACTAGTGAATTTGGTGCATTAAAGTGATAAAGGCATTTAAGATTAACATTTTTTGGCTTTCTAAAACCTACCATATGTGTTAATTCCCCTAGTTAACCCAATTGATGCCTTAACTTTTTTCTTGGAAACAAAAACTATAAAATTAGCCCATGCCCTATGTTTTGACTTTCGTGTTCAACCTGTTATTAAAAGAATGGATGACTAATTTCATAAACTTATTGGTTTATGGTTTTAGATAGAAATGTAATGGTAACAAACATGGTCAAAGTGATATGTTATCTTATGATGTTCTTAATGTGATGAGGAAAGATTGTGAAGTGCCCTAAAAAAAATTTGCAAAAAGGGCACAAGTTTGAAAAGGAAAGAAAAGTACACTTAACCATGGTGCTTCAAATTCTTAATTATTCATTGTGCAGCCATGAATTAATATATTAGTTGTGTTATAAAGTGTTCATATGGTTATCTTCTTTGAAATTGATTCACAAGTTATGATAATTGAATCAATTGTTTCCATTATTGGGGCTTTTTTTTTTGTTTGAAGGTGGAAGTTAAGCAAGGTAGTCTATATTACCCTTGATAACTATAGCCTAAATAACCCTTTTATCCTATTCTTTAGCCCTATTACAACTAAATAAAAGACGTTTTTTTTATTTTTGAACGAAATTCGCAAATGGTTATCATATGATATATTTGCAAGCATATGGTAATTTCATTCTATTATGGTGAATATCAGTGAAATGTCCTATAAACACTTATTGAGTGCATTGAGTGAATCTTCATGTGAGGTCAAATCTGGTGCATTTTGAGTTTGGAAAGGTCATTAGGAATTGTGATGGTTGTTTTAGAGTTGAATCCCATGAAATGTTTGTAGCTTGATTATGATCTTAGTTTGGTAAGATAATGAATGTTGGCTAATTTTTTAAGAGAGTTGAAAATATATTTGTTTAGGTTTGTTTTGTTTTGTTTTCAAGTTTTTTGAATGCTTGGGGACAAGCATTGTTTTAGTGTGGGGGAGTTTGATAGGATATTAATTGACATATCATTTTGGGCTATTTTTGGAGCATATTGGATGGATATTGTTCTGATTATAGTGATTTTACATTTTTTTGGAAGTTAGGAGATGTAGAGTTGTTTTGGAGAAAAGAAGCTAAAATTGTATAAATTGGAGAAGAATTGCAGGAGGAATTTAAGAAGCCACAATGAAAGGGCATCCATGAGTGATTAAGAGCATGTGGGCACGCGAATGAGTTGAAATCTTGCAATGTATAATGCAAGAAGAAAACCAGAAAACACAAAGATAAAACGACAGTTCACAAGAGAAATAAAAGCGTTAAAACACATACCACAAATAAACCCACAATAGCTGGGAGAATGAAACGACGTAGCAGGACCAGAGAAAATAAAAAGCACAACAACTGGGAGAATGAAATGATAGCAGCTCAACCAGCAGATGAGAAAGAATGAAACGACAGTAGACAATAAGCAAAATACTAGTAGAAATAAGAAGTAAACAATAATGAAAAGAGGATCACGACAGAGAAAAAGAAAAACATTCAAAAATGAAGTGGATTGGAATCTTTTAAAGACTCCAAATGTATAAGGAGTCTTGGCGTTTTAAGACTCCAAAGGTTTTTAAGACTAAAAACATTTTTTCTAATATAGTACATAGGCGTAGTGTTTTGGGGAATTTCTTTTTTTCAACTAGTAGCTTTCCAACATTGTTATCTCTCTCAACTTCTTCAATAAGGATAATTTACTTTTCAATAATTTTCATGTGTTCTTTCTTCTCTATGGCTTGTAACTAATTTATTAATCTAGTTAGAGGATTATATTAAAGCCTTGATTCTAAATTGATTATGAGATCGAATAGGTTTTATTGAATTCAATCATGGATGGGTATTTAATTGTTTCCCGAATTCACTGATGTTATGATGGTTTTGGTTGAGTAGATGCATATATTTAGTAATGCTGAAATAATCTAATCCTAATTAAAATGACAAATTTTTAATTGTTTGTTGGTTTTAATAAATGAAGATGGACATAATTTTATTTCCTCGTCAAGAGTCGTGGAATTAATTAATCTGATTGCAATAAACCATCTGTTGAGTTTGTTAGTTATAATTGGGTCTTTCTAGATCTTAAGGCTATTGAAACATTAAATCCTATAAGCTACCTTTGGGGTTGTCTTTTGATTAGGGAGTAATTACTCGATTTGTTCGTGATGATTATCATACAAGATAAGGAAAGATTGGTATTATAAATCTGTTCTTAATAACTAGAACCAATTTATTCATAAATGTGTTGAATTACTTTTGCATAAATAATCAATTGCGTGAATCAAGGTGGAAATAAATTCCTTTAACTAGAAGTTTGTTTTATTGAATTTCAAATCAGTTCATTTTTGTTATTTTTAATATTGCGTTTTAAAATAATTTCCAAATCCCTTTTTTTTAACTTTTTTGTTTAAAAGAGATAAACCACCATTGCTTAAGGAGACAACCCTACTCCACTATGCTATGTTAATATTATGAGAAAGTTATTTATTTTTTACTGGTTTGACACCCACCATCACTTTTAATAGAATATGATGAGATTACCTCACCAAAATTCAAATACTTACGTCAGTAAGTGATGTTTTACGAGGGTCTATCAATTCATGGTATTTGAACTTCATAATGAAAGGGAAATGGTTACTTTTTCTTATTTTGTATTATGATTAGCTTATGAAATCTTATATGTTAAAGGTTAATAATTCTTTTAAACTTCAATTTAAATATCTTATCTTGTTAATTTTTAAGTTCACTAATGAATTTAGGTTAATGTTTATGGATAACATTTAAAAAAATCTAAGGAGATTATAACTTCTTTACTAGGGACATATAGGATTTTAAAGACTTATGGCTTGTCACCTTAGAATAGCTTCTTTATAGTTGCCCAATTAATATATTTTGGAGTCATTTGGAAGATAAGAGGATGGAAATTAACTTTGTCGATGACTTTAGGCGCTAATTCTAACTTAAAGATTTTGGAAAATGGAGAAGTTGGTAGAGTAAGGCACAACAAACACTAAAATTATAGAGATAACAAGCACTCACATTTTGTGAAGCTTTAGGAAGTTAAGAATCAGAACAAGATCGATATTAAAATTATCCTAGATTGGTTCCAAAATCATCCTAAATTTATAAAGAGAAATAATACAAAAATGGTACTAGTTACAACTTAATATCAAACACGAGTTACATTTTAACTCACAAAGATTAAAAGTTTTAGAATAAGACCAATAAAGATGTTAGAGATAGTTTGACACTGATTATCAAATAAAATTTATGAATACTTATAATTCTTCAAGGTCAAATCTTCTAAAACTTTATTTTTGTAACCCTAGCAATAAATACTTGTATTATAATTAACCTAAGGGACTTGACATATCTTTTAAACATCTTTTCAAAGACTTATAACTTAGTTTTTTAGAGTTTATGTTTTCTTTTTATTAAATGAAGATCATGAGCAAGGATTATATGAGCTTGTGACATGTTCTCTGATTCTTTTCTTCTACTCTTTTCTTTTATATTGTGATTTATTTATTTATATTTATATTTAATTATTTTTAGTAACTAAAAACTTTAATTAAGTTTAGGGGTGTAGCTTGTAAGAATTTATTCAATTATTTGTACATTTTTTAATTATTTTATTTGTCAATTTATTCTCTTTGATCTTAATGTTGGATTTATGATTGACCATCATAGATTCAATCTTAGGGATTGTATGTAGGAATGGTAGGTGAAGTAGATTCTTTGCACTAGAAGAATAGTATCTTAGACTATGGTAATAATTATATAGATTAACTATACTTAATTAGTTTAATTAGAATAAATTATACATCTACAGGTGGTAGTTACTTAATTATATATACCTATGTGCCTCAAAGTGGTAATAAATACCTTTGGTTAGTTATTATTTCGACCTAGATAATCAATTGTTTATGATAATTGAAATCTCATGTAAGTGAAAATTGAATCCCTAACGTCTAAATTATTGATCTTTCTCTACTATTTTGTTTGCTTTTTTTGTCCTTTAAATCTTCTTAAATTAACTCCCAGGTTTTATTTAGTTTGTTTGTTTAAATAATATTAATGTAATTATCGACTAGTACTTTATGGGATCAATACCCTTGAATCATTCCAATTTTAGTAAGTTGTTTACAATTTAATCTATACATATGTAGAAATAAAGGAAATTTGGTACATGGAAATATATTAATAGTTTAGGTTGAAAGAACTTGTTCTTTGAAGACAAAAAATGATGTTTATAATCATATCTTCAAAAATAGATCAAGTGATGGAGTTGATAAGACTAAATTTAAGTGTTGTCAAAAGAAGTTGGTCAAAGAATTTATTAGTGGACCATCTCATTTGAAGAGACATATGGACTCCTGCAATAGAAAGAAGATTATACTAGGAGGTTAAACTTTTTTTCTACTCTTAACATAATGAAAAGAAAGAGTGAAATGACTGCCATGATTTATGATTTTCTCATATTTAAGCATTTACAAACAAAGATGATAATAGAGAATGAATATGCACACTCTATTCTTAATAATCAAAATTTAGGAAGTCTATTTCATCAATTTAATTAACATTTAAGATACTAAGTTGTAATACCATAATGAAAGACATCTTTAAGATTTATGAAGAACAAAAGAATACAATGAAGACATTATCGAGTAATTAAGGATGGGATGATATCACATTAGATATGTAAACAATTAGCAATAAAAAAAAGGGATATATGGCAGTGATGACAAATTGCATTGACAACGAATGGACTTTACATAGTCGAATCCTATAGTAAATAATATTCTTTAATTTTTTAATCATTTTTATTAATTATATTATAATTGATATTTGTTCATGTTTTTAGATGGTAGGCTTATTTATGTCTTAATTCCACTTAAAAGTGAAAGGTTGACAACTGTATTGGTCGAAAGTTTAATAGGCCGATACATCAATACAAAGCTCGTAACCATAATTTGAGATAATTATAGCACAAATGATATTTTGTTCGAAAAACTAGAGAACAATTTACAGGTTAGGAGCTTATTGATTAATGGAAAATTATTCTATATATGCCATTTTTTACATATCGTGAATTTGATAATGGAGGATGAGTAAGAGATAATAAAGAAAGCAGTTGAGGTAATCTAGAATAGTATAGTCTTTTAGAGTGCAACACCCAAATGAGTGAAAAAAAAACAAACCACATAACAACTATGCATTACATACATAAAACATTGGTTTAGGATTGTCTAATAAGATGAAATTCAAGATCTAAGATGCTAGAGTTGGCAACTAAGTAAATTGAGATGATAGAAGATCAATGAGGGTTAGCTAAAACAATTTGTTCAAAGTTAACAATATTCCATATTATTACTCAATTGTTTTTAGGAATAAAGTATTCAAATTTATACATTTTCATTACTAGCATGTGTGAGATTAAAATGGCATTATCTAAATAAATTTTTTATTTCCATAAGGTTATTCAGACAGTTGAAAAGCAGATGATAGGGATATTTAATACTTATTAATTTATGGTTGGTAATATTGTTGTAGTCATTTTTGCGTTAAATCATAGGTATAAGATGGAGGGACTTCAATTTTTTTTTGAAAATTATATAACGATCATATTGAAGGATAAAATGATACCATTAAATACCTATGGTATGATTTACTTAATGATTATTAGTTAAGAATAGTCAAAGAATTTGATCTTAGTAGTTTAGTATCAATTTGATCTTTTTCCAAAACATCATCATCAAGTACAGTTTGAAGTTTGAGTTTTCACTTTAAAGAATTCATTAATGAAAAAAAAAGTCTAGAACTTGTTATAGAATAATAAAGTTAGATAAATATTTAGAAGCAGATATTATGACCACAATTGATAATGAGTATTTTGACCTATTATCATTGTGGAAGTCGAATAGAGCACAATATCCAATTATTCAAGTAATTGAGTAAGACTTGGCAAACAATCTAATATCTACAATTGTTCTAAATCTGCTTTTAGTGCTAACGGTTGGATAGCAAGTCTTCGTTATAGATGATTTCATCTTTAAAATATAAAAATGCTTATGTGTGTCCTAAGAGCTAAAAGTATTCAAATTAAACTCTATATTTTATGACAACTTAGGGGTCGTTTGGTTTCACATATATTTTTCTATAGCAAATTTTAGTTTTCATGCTTAGTTTATATAGTTCTTTCAAACAAAACAAAAACATATTTAGTTGTTAATGTTAATATAGTTATATTTTATTACTTATTAGATAAAAACTTAAAGATAAATTATTTGAATTAACTAAAATAGTTTTAATCTCTTAACTGATATTTATTAATAAATCA